>CM060949.1:79648031-79734963 GCA_030765055.1 Mantis religiosa
TTCGGAGAACGTTTTGTCTCCATTGTCAGCAGTTATCCGACTGGTTAGATCCATGGTTTCTTGAAGTGATCTGGTTGTCTGTGGCGGCATCTGTTGTCTGTGTGATGAACTTCCAAAGAGAGTTTTCAGACGGCAATTCGAAATTTAAAGTATACTGTTTGTTTTTTATAATTAGCAACTTTTCCCAAACATCAAGTTTGACTGCATTACTGGCTGATTTTAATAGTTTTATATTTGGTACAATTTCATGATTGGTAGACCAGAAATGGTGCGCTATTGCTGATTTTTCTATTTGTTTGTATTTCATGCATATCATATGTTCCTGTAACCTAATATGTAAACTTCTTTTTGTTTTTCCTATGTAGAACTTATTGCAATCTGAGCAGTTGATTTTGTATATACCTGATTTCTTGTTTTCAGGTACTGGGTCTTTCAGGTTGTTGCATAGTACATTTTTTAAACTGAATTTATTTATTGGGGCTAGGGTGATGTTGTACTTCTTGAATATCTTGTTGAATTTATGATGCATTCTGGGATGATATGTGAATTTCCTGAACTGTGTCTTGGTTTTTGATTCTGTTAATTTTGTGGTATCCAATATGTGTTTCTGTTTCTTGAATTTCCAAATTTTCTTATCTATTATTTACTGTATCCATTAATTGCAGCTATGTTAATCATAGGTTTTGAAAAATTCAAATTGTAAAAGTCCTCACATAATTAAAATTCTTCAGAAAAGTAAGTAAATTAAACATGCAAAGTTGACACATTCTTTAAAATTTTGTTAACTGATTTTAAAGAAAAAATTGTAATAAGTTGAATGCAGAGTTGAATATTTTTACTTAGATATTTTTTATAAATGACAAGCATTTATAAGGAAAGATAAGAAGCCACTATATCTTTGTTTTACATGAGAAACATTTGTGACTAATTTAAAGATGTTTCTCATACGAGGGCTGTTCAATTAAGAATGAACACAATTTCTTTTTGACAACGTACCTTCACTCATCCTCATAATTTTGATGGTCCTTCTCAAAATAGTCTCCTCTGAATGTGATGAACTTGTCCCAGTGTTTCTGCCAGTCTTCAAAGACATGCTGGAAACCATTTTTTGAGAGATCCTTCAAAATCGCCTCTGCAGCCTTCACCACTGCTTCTGATGATGGATAATGCCTCCCACGAAGGCGTTTCTTCAAGTTAGGGAATAAAAAACGTCACATGGGGCTAAATCCTGACTATAGGGAGGGTCAGGGATGTACTTCATGTTGATTTTTGCAAGATATTCAGCAACAACATTGCCAATATGCGGCCATGCATTATTGTGGTGCAGCATCAACCCTGCTTCACGGAAATGTGGCACCCAATGAAATGTTCAGTATTTCAGAAAGTGATCTTAAGGTAATTCGTCGATCCTCTCTCACAATGGCAGCAGCAGTGTTGATGTTTTCTTCTGTAAGAGCAGTAACTGGAGCACCGGGTCCACCTTCCTTTGAAATTGATTGTCTCCCCTCTTTAAACATTTTAAACCACCTTCGAGCTGTGGTGTAGGGAAGAACAGACAGTCCATAGGCTTCCTGTAGCATTGTGTAGGCCTCAACTGAAGATTTGTTGAGAAGAAAGCAGAATTTCAAGGCTGCATATTGTTTCTCACGTGTTACCTCCATTGCAGCGGTAGGCGATACTGAATATTTTTGAGTTTGATTTATGAGTCACTATGTTTACACTCAACTTCACTTACTATGTTGTTGTATAACTGAAACGTTTTCAAGATCATTCGATCTCATCCTCAGCTGTTTGGTGACTAAATGAACATTCTTCTTCCTCCACTACTACAGTGCTCCGATCCCTCTGCCATCTGGTGTTAGGGGCACTAAGTTTTAATACTTCATTTAATGCCGGGATTTCAAAATTTATAACTTTATCCCGGTTTTTGGCTATGAATATTTTTTCCCAAATATCCAATTCTATGGGTGTACTTGTTGTGGTTTTCTGTCCAAAAATGGTGTGACACTGCCGATTTTTCTGTTTGTTTCAACTTTATGTTCTCTGGTGTTCCTTTTGCCTGGTTAACAAGTTTCTCTTAGTTTTTCCTATGTAGCTTTTATCACAGGTTTCACAGTTTATCTGATAAATTCCCGATTTCAAAGTGTTGGCGATTGAATTTTTTAGTGGCTTATTTAGCAGGTTCTTCAGACTGAATTTGTTTTGGGCTGCTAGTTTTAAGTTTAGTCTTTTGAAGATTCATTCAAATTTTCTAAAAGCCCATGGATGGTAGGTGAATTTTCTATATTGCCAGTTTATGTTTTTAAGTGGTGTGAGAGTGGTATTTTTTAATATTGAGTTTTTCCTTTCTTTTCATCATGTTCCTTATGATGGCTGGGTTGAATCCATTTAATATTGTTATCTCTTTTATGTGTTGTTCTTTCAAAAACTCCTCCTTACTCAGTGGGATGTTGTATAGCCGGTGAATTCGACTTCTAAAGGCAGCTAGTTGATGTGAAACTGGGTTGTATTCATTTTTCTTTATGTAATTATCTATGTGTGTGGGCTTCCTGTATATTCCAAAATCTACACCACGACGATTTCTAGTTATCTTGAGGTCCAAAAAGGGTAGGGTGTTGTCTCTTTCTACTTCCATTGATATTGGATATGATTATCTTGCAGGTTTAGTAATTTTAGAGAATCTCCTTTAAGTTTTTCCGGAATGATAGAAAAAGCATCATCAACATATCTCCCCCAAAATTTGTAAATCTGTGGGAAGACCTTTACTATGTGTGTTTCAAAATAGCTCATGTATAGGTCTGTTAAAATAGGGGAAAGTGGGTTCCCCATAGCTAATCCCTTTGATTGTCTGTAGAATTTTTGGTTAAACATGAAGTAATTATTCCTTGTGCATAAATCTGTAAGATTGATAATGTCATCTATTTCTGTGGGGTCTGTTGCAGTCTGAGTTGGCCATTTTTTGAGGAGTGTAGGTATTTTTTCTACTGGAATGCTAGTAAAAAGTGCCTTAACGGCAAAAGAAACTAGTATGTGATTTTCTGGGATGTTGTACTTCTGTAGGTGATTTTCCAATTCTAAGGAGTTCTTTATTCCCAAACTTTGAAATTTGTTGTATGATTTTAATTTTCTTACTAACCACTTTGCAAAGTGGTATGTAGGTGAATTGATGCCATTGATGATGGGTCTCATGCTATTGTCTTGTTTGTGGATTTTTGGTAAACAGTACAACCTTGGTAGTGTGGGGTTGTAAGATTTTAAGGTGTAATTTTCAGATGTAGTTAATATTTTTGTAACTGATAAAGCTTTATTAACAGAAGTGATACTTGGGTTTAATGGATTTTTTGGAATTTTTTCATATTCTGGACCATCTAACATAAGGTTTACTGTCGGAATATAGTCTTCTGTCTCCATAATTACTAGAGAATTATCATTGTTGGCTTTTAGGTATACCACTGGTGTCCTATTTAAATTTCTTATTATCTTGTTGTAAGTTTTATTGTATTTTAGGGATAACTGTTTTATTATATCCAGACATTCTATTTTGACTTTGATTAAATTTTCATTTTTTGGTTAATGTGTGACTATTTCTATGTCGGCAATAAAATCGTCTTTATTATTTGAGACGTTAACACACGTCAGAAACGTAATGGGTTGTTCAAGGACAATCACTGTGCTGTTATAAAGCCAGGGAATACATTGCCGTTTTCTTCTTTATTAGCTTTTCAAGTCCATTCAGTTCAGCAATTCCGAAGATTTTGACTTCAACGTGTTGCCAAAAGAATACTTCCTTGGCCCCAGAACTGAGTGGGATGGCTCAGGTGGTTTCGTCTGTGGCCTGCATTCAGGAGCGTCAGGTTCGATTCTCGTGACCTACTTGACTCATGGATTTTTGGGGGTTTTTCCGGGTTGCCAGGCGAATGCTGGGTAGTATAATTACTTCCCCCAAATTTCCTGTCCTCCATTTCATCTCCATTATCATTTTACATCATCTCTCATCTGGTGGTTTCAGATCAAAAGTGTCAGTGGGTGACTCAGTGCCTTGGGTTGGCTTCCCTCTGTCTCCTCTTGCCTCATCCTTCCTCCCAGGGCTTAGGTACAATAAACAGGTTTCGGTGCTGAATTCAATGTGTAGTAATCCTAATCCTTGGCCCAGAGAGTCAGAGTCAGTGGTTACTGAGAAGTCAGTTAGTTGAGCAAGTCGACCTGTGAGAAAAGTCATGAAACAGTGATTTGGTTTATGCAACACATTAGCACTGTAGAAAGTCATGTTTGCTCTGTGCATTAGTAAAAGTGAAAGTTAGTTTAGTTACAAATAAAGAGAATTTAACACAAATTGGTGACGTCATTTCATCATTTTTTTTTAAATTGAAACGTTCCACGTATTAGTGAATATAGATGAGTACTTGATTTAGTCAGTGACATTTTCTCATTACTGTTGATATATAACCTTAAATTCTTTAGTCAGTAAGAAAGTATTCCTTTTTATCAAACTTAATAGAAACCTAGGTTATTTCAATTTCCTGTTAATGTGGAATATTTGTAGCTGCTGTATTCACTGGAGTCTTTTATACATCACATTTGTGCTCAGTTTTAATTAGTCTTTCATATCAAGTAAAGTAATTTAGTACTTTTGAAATTAAAATTTATAGTAACTAACAATCTTTAATTTATTGAAGATATGACATAACACACTCTACTAGGTTGCACCGTGGCTCAGTGGTTAGACCGCTTGGCTCTCACCAAGGCGGCCCGGGTTCGATCCCAGGCGACTGCAAATTGAGATTTGTGGTGGACAACATGGCGCTGGAGCGGGTTTTCTCCGGGATCTCCGGTTTCCCCTGCCATCTCATTCCGCCGGTGCTCCATCTTCATCTCATGTATCATCAGTGTCATCGCCTGCGGTGCCGTATGTAGTAAAAGCGGGCGTTAAACACTACACATTTACACTCTACTATTTCACTTACTTAATGATATCTCTGAGGACAACATGACTTTCAAGTTTGATAAGCGTCCATCAACAGTACTCAGAGTTCTGTATTGAAAAATTATCCAAATACTGACTATGGAATGCGCTGATGGTGTAGACAACCTTCTTTGAAACATGTCCTTAATATTCTGAGTAAGTGAAGCAGAGAGTGCTAAGTTGTCTTACGTATCTTCTATTTAAGCATTGAACTTCATTGTAATTAGTTCATCTTATATGAGCAATTATTAAATTTATATAAGATCAGATGTAGATGTCTTAGACTTGTTTTAATGTACATTTGTTTTATTTTCGTTTAGGATATAAGGAATACAGTTGGAAACATTCCAATGAATTGGTATGATGATTATCAGCATTTGGGTTATGATTGGGAGGGAAAGAAAATCTTGAAACCTGTTAAAGAGGATGAATTGGATAGCTTTTTAAGAAGAATGGAAGATCCAAATTTCTGGTATGTTATAATTTATGAATATGCATGTAATACAGCTATCTTTAATCAACTAATTCAGTTTATAGGGATACCAACTGAAGGTTTTAACATTCAAAATAGTTAGAAAGTTTTTAAGTTATGTGTTATGATAGAAATCATTATTTGTGAGAAAAACCTGTTGTACAGTGCCTCATCCTGATATGGAATAAGAACACATGAAGATGATGTACCTGTCAAAAGTCATATGAATTTCAAATTTTAATCAGTTGACAGATCAGAAATAACAAGAGCATCAGCTTTATACAGATGTTCTTAAAATCCTAGAAAGCATCCTGGTATAACATTTAGCAATAGTCATTCCTGAAATGTAATGGTTGCATTCGGCTACTTGGTTGTAAGAAACTGGTAACTAACTTATGGCAAACATTTTGACATGGTTTATTGATATTCAAGAAGGATTTGTCATCATTTGGGAATACTCATACGTTGACTGATAATTTGGGAATACTCATACAGTGACTGCCTCTGATTTTGTGTTGTATTTAATCTAGTTTTGATCTGTGCTGGGATCATTAGCATATCAAGAACAGTTGTTTTAAAATAATGAATAATTCTACCATTCCACTTTTGCTGCTGTTTGTTCTGTGAACTTTTTATCCTCGTGCAGAATTTCTGACTTTACTCTTCTGGGTTTCTGTTTCTTCATGAAAGTCATTCATAGACTTTTTCATTACAATTTCACTGCATGCTTGGTTTCATCTGTGACTATTACGACTCAACCTTTATGTTTCTCTGTTTTCAAAACTGTTACTCCGCATCTTAACTCTGTAAACTGGTAACAGGGCTATTGTCTATAAAGGAGCAAACTTTAGAAAAGCTTCATAGAGGTGGTTTAAATAAAAACAAGTATTGACTCATGTCTCACTAATTCAAAGTGGTTGATTGATTGATTTAGCTTTATTAGAGTATTGGCCTGGTGCCGGTACAATGGGGCCCGGCTTACAGGCTAAACATTTACATTATTTTATACATATTGGTGGTGTAGCGCTGATAGTCTTTTAGGTTTGCGCAAAACCCATCCGACGGCCTTATTTCGGCCGCCGGGAACAGCTTGGCATGGTCCTTTTTTCATTTGCTTAGAGATTGTTTTGATTTTTTTGTTTGTTTGTTAAATATATATTTACATATGTACAAGGGCGTTTATCTCACGCCCGTACATGCACACACTAGTGGTTGATTGTTTTCATATAAATAACCTTTCAACCGTATGGCATATATACTTGCTGATTTGATAGCAGAATTTTGCTCATGATACAACATAAATGGAAACAAGTTCTGCTTCTTTTAGAGAGCTACTATTTTTTTTTTTTTTTTTTTTTTTTTTTTTTTGATGTATCCAGATTCAACCTGCAGTTTAGTACCATGAATCATGCATGAGTACCATGAGTTTGCATACACTTTAGCTTTTACTGCTCCCCAGAAATAAAAATCCAATGGTGTCAGATCAGGGTAATGGGCCGGCCATAGTCCGCTGCTTATCATTTTATTGCCAATGATACTGTGACTTTGTGGGTTCATAGAATTAAAAGTCCGATTTGCAGAATTATGTAATGCACAAATACAATCTTCCAAGGTCGTTGACCACAACAAAGAGTTCATTTCCAAACACACCAGTTTCAATTACAACTCTCATTTACAACAACACTCTGTTTACGACTCGTGTTTATGGCTACTTTACAACTGTCTTGGCGAGTCTCGGCTTCCTTATATATACCACTACTCATATTACTAGATATTTCTGGAACAAACAAGAAACCGAATGTTCTGTATCAATCACGATGTCACCAGAATGTTCCATTTACCTCACTATCTGTTTTGGCATGCCTTTTATCTCCACGCTATGTTTATCTGCTTATGTTTATCTTTGCCCAGCACTATCTGTCCCTTATCTCTCTGCGTCGCGCTATCGTAAATAATGGGTTTGTGACAATACGGTGGAGCTCTGTCATGGATGCCCCAGCAGTATGTGCGGTCGTATTATCCTGCTGAAAATAAACATTTAGTCTTTTAAAATATGTCAAGTTCATCACACAATGTACCTTAGATGAACTTAAAGAAAACATTGTAAGATTTGGTAAGATTTGTGCAGTGGAATTGACAAAAGGAATGCAGGTTTTTTTACAATGGTATGACTTGTGTGTAGCACAAAGTGGACAGAACTTCCAGCAGCTATTGTGATTAGGGTGAGTATCGACTTCTGTAATTAATATAGCGTAGCAGGTAAGTTACGTTGCTTTTAGTTCCACAAGTTAAAACTCCCAAGTATCGGCGAGCATGCGGGTGACTGCCGTGGCATGGCAGTTGTCACAGGTGCCAATTCTTAAACTAACAGTACTGTACAAATAATGTACTTAAAGTACATAGTTTAGTAGGCATCAGGTTCTTAATAATATTAAATTAAAAAAATCAGAGATTGAATTTAGAAAGAGAACGAACATTATCTGTTGAAAATTGGACATCTCAAGTTCTATTTTATTTTACAAATGTTTAATTTCATTTTTGCCATTAAAATCTGTAGCTCTGCAATGTTTATTAAATATGAGGCTGTTTAAAATAGGTATAGGAATTTTAAATCCTCTCTTGACAGAAGCATAGATTTATTTGTTGATACAGCTGATTTGCCGAGTGAACGTCATCAAACAACTTCTTAGTAGGCTGATAAATAATAGCTTTGTGAAGATGGGAACTTTTTATTTATAGCAAACTGCAACTTGTTGCTCATTTCTCAACTTATTGCGAGCCACAATACTTGTTTTTATTTTTATCATGTAATATGATTTTTTCCAACATACTCATTAGCTTAGTTTGCTGTTCTCTTGAATCCATCTTTGCATATATTGTAGAATGCTAGGTTGTGAGTGCATAATGATTACAGTTCTGCTATAGCTGCAACAATGGATGACATGCGCCAATTTCCACTGTTATGGTCTACAATACACTCTTTCTTTTGCTGCTTAAAATTCTTAAAATTAATTAGCATCCTAAACTGCAGTGATATGCATTTACATTTTAAATCATACTTTTTTAGAAAATAGCAAAAGTATACTTTAGTATATCATAATTTCTGCAGTTATGGAATTTGGTTTTTAGATTAGTAAATTGTGACATTAAATTATCTTTGCTTTTTTTATTATAGGAGAACTGTGAAAGATCAACAGACTGGACAAGATGTAGTGCTGTCAGAAGAAGATGTGGACATAATTCAAAGATTGCAGGCCCAGAAATTTCCTGATCCTAATTTTAATGATGAAGCAGTAAGTGACTGCATTATTATAGCAATATATAAGATATGCTGCCTTTAACATAATCTAATCATAATAAAATAAAACTATCATCCATAGTTGTTACTGGTAGTTTTGGATTTTGATAATTCATATTAACATGTATAATAGGTTATCATGAAACCATTTTTAACAGTTCCATTAGGGCACTTTGTAATGATTATATGTTTTTGTAGCCCTGGGTGGAATGGTTTACTTCAGAAGTGATGCAAACTCCCATAGTGAGAGTTCCAGATCATAAGAGATCATTTCTTCCAAGCAGAATAGAAGCAAAGAAGATTGCTAAAATGGTTCACTCATTAAAAATGGGTTGGATGAAGTCACGTGAAGAAAAGGAGAAGGAGAATGAGAAGAAGAAGGAACCTAATTTCTACATGTTATGGCAGACAGATGAGGGAGTTGAACACATGAGAAGAATACATAACCATATCCCTGCACCTAAAAGGCATCTGCCAGGACATGCTGAATCATACAATCCACCTTCAGAGTATCTATTTGACGCAAAGGAGGTAAGTAATTTTATATATTCATGCAAGCATAATAGGTGTAACTAAGTTATGGAAAGTATTTTTATTGAATCCAGGAGCCTTTTATATGAGTAGTATCCCATACATTGATATTATTTGGAGGAAGTTCTGTCATTCTTACAAATCAGATTTATCAATCTATATTAACTTGTTATGCAGAAAAATGTAAATAAATGGTACTATGAATTAACCATTTTTAATACTGCTGAATTAATATGTCTTTACCCTAAAATATCTGCAATGTTGCAGCATTTCAAATTTCAAATTGCTTTTATGTTAATGTGTTGGGTTGTAACATATTAAATTCCCTTATGCATGAAAATGTAAATGTTAAGTACCACCATTAACGAACTATCTTTTCAAGTTTATTAATATTAATTTATTAATAATATTAATTTAATTTTATTAATTAGTTTATTAATATTAATTTATCTCTAGAAGAATGAATTTATTGCTCAAGTAAATCAGAAAGGGAAAATACACATGTCTGATTAATGTTTGCAAAATTCAAAATAAGCGTAACTTAAAGGTATGCAAAAAGATATAGTCTTTGTCATTATCAACGTAAAGAACTGCATTCATATAATTTTTGTATTAAAATGTCAAAAATTTGCAACTGTCTTTCAGAATCTGGTGTTTATCATTTATCATAATGGTTAATCTTGACAATAAAAAATGCTCTTCAAGGGTAAAAGAGACCAATTGGATCTGAACTTCAGAGAAAAGCTCTGGAGAAAAGCATATTGAAGATACTCACAAGGCTTATCACCAGATGAATATCTGCTGAAGTTGAACACAGGATTCCTGAAGAACAGCTCAGATTCAGTAAAGAAAGAAGCACTGTCCATGTCGTTAATAACCTTATCAGTGATATTGAGAGTGCATTAAGCTTCCCTTATGGAAATTTCCATAAATAAGGTCAGTGGAAGAATGGAGTCATTCTGCGAATGTTAGCTAGATCCCTTAAGGTGTAATTAGTTAAATGGGGAAGTACAAGTACTAAATTAAGTGAGGTTATATTGAAGCTGAGAAATGTCACCAGAAAAGAAAGCCGCACAATTGCTCCAGATACAGAAGTGACACAAGGGAAGTTATGCACCTTAAACAAACAAGGAGTTAGTTTGAAAGATTCTGCTAGACGGTGACACGGTTTGGGAAGAAACAACAAGGAAGAGCATGAGAGCGACCCTAGTGTTGGAGAGTAAAACTACCAACAAGCCCACTCCCAAATACTGTTACAATGCAACAAGGATCACCCACAAAAGAAAAACTAACCAATCACCATAAACCACACAAAAGGCAAGATCATCCCTCAAGAGCGAAGCCCAACTCAGAAACATACTCAAAATGTTGGTGAGGAAATTGAGAAAACTCAATGAAGAAATAAACAACAAAGTGTCAGTCAAGATGACTCCAGCGAGAAACAAACTATACAAACCATAGATAGAATCAAACTGAAAAATTCAATGCCATGGCCGGGATTTGAACCATGGATCTCTCGGTTTCTGTCCAGTCGCTCTTAACCATTGAGGTACCATGGCGAACGTGCTGTAATGACACTAAATGCTCTAATTGACTCGTATGTTTTCCCGGTATACCTCTAAGGGCTCATATTAGAAAAACATATGAGTCAGTTGGAGAACTTAGTGTCATGACGGCACATTGGTCATGATAGTTCAATGGTTAAAAGCGACTGGATAGAAACCATAAGATCCATGGTTCAAATTCCAGCCATGGCATTGAATTTTTCAGTTTGATTGTAACCAAAACTTTAGCCCATACATGGCTATTGTGAAAGAACAATTCATTTCCATCAATTAACATACAAACCATGTTCAGCAACATGTTAGCAGAACTAAAAGACCTAATGAAACAAAATACACAAGGAAAGTATAGCAGATCCGAGAGAGGAAATAAAAAGATTTGAAAAGAGAATGGAAGAGAAGTGCGACAATCTGGAAAATAGAGAACAAATTGAGGGGACTAGAAGAAGCAGAAGAAAAGAGACAGAGGTAGAGAGAGAAGACACAACATAATAATTAAAAGCAAAAATCTACAACCAAATAACTATGAAGAAATGACCAAAATAAAAGAAATGCTAACACAAGTAGGATTTCAGAAACCATATACTAGACTCATGTACATATGCACGGATTAAGACAGGGATACTCTGAGTCGAGCTCTCTTGCATGGAGGACAAATAAATATAATGAAAAACAAGCACAAATTAGCCAGAGAAGAAAGCTGCATTGATGATGATATGGCACCCTAAGAAAGGTACTTGCATTGTCAACTGCGGAAGATAGCAAAAGAGGAGAGAGCTAAAGACATTGCGAAAATAGGATACCAGATAATCATGATCAATAACCAGTGGGTAAACTGGAATGTGCTAACTCAATCAAAAAACCAGCAACGATCTAATCAACTACACAACACCCCCTCCAATCCAGGAGCAAGCACTCTGCAAGAGGGCAGACTCCTTCAGGAGAATTTCAGGTTCACACTGATCCAGAATAGCTAGGAGCTATGATGAATGGAGAATTCTACAGAGAGTCCAGCTCCAGCAAATATAATGAGTGGAAGAGGACAGTTATAAGATAACAGAGACCAAAGTAAAATAAAATCATTTTCATGTGGACTAACTCACCGCATGAATTCAGAAGAGCTACACCCTTTTAGGAGGCTTTAATTCATGGAACTTTTAGGCTCTTTATTCATTTCACAACCTGCTAGCTAACTATATACAAATCACGGACAGTGTCAGTACTTCCAAGATAGTAACACAGACCAATGGCATATTACAAGGAGACCCATGGAGAGCTTCCGTTCAACATTGCCATTGCATAGTATGCCATTGCACATGCAATTAGGAAGCAGTGGATGTGAAGATCTACACATATGCAAGGCATAGTCATCAGATATTGCTTCATACGTGAGCTGAAAAAAGCAACAAGCCAACTGGAAATGCAAATGACAACTGGAAATCAATGTATCAAAACCAGTAAGATGATCTGCGGAGTGGTTGAGAGGCAGTGGAAGAAAGAATATATCTAGGGATGGAACCTTTAATATCAATCAACACATATAAGTAATTAGAATGACTCTGCAAATCATTCAGACTATCATTAAGTCTAGAGCATCTGCCTCAAAAACCATTTTTGACATCAGGTCAATACCTAAAGTGTCATTGCAAATGGCAATAGCCTTGTTTGATGCAAAATAATTCCAAACGCTACTACATATGGAACAGATATCACAGTGGAAAAGCAAAGCTTAAGAGATCTAGCAATCCTGGACGCCATCAAATCAGGTTTTCTGAAGGCTGTCCTAGGTGTTTCAAAACAAACAACACCACACACACACACAAAATTGAGACTAGTTTTATGAGCTTGCCAAGGAGCCATTGTTTATCGAAGACTTACATGGGAGTTCACCCTGCCATCTATGGACAGCTGGAAAAAGACCTTTTCAAAAAACATAAAGAAAGAGGAAATGTGGCTTAATTTTTATACAATGGACAGATTCTCGACAGACATGAGTTAAGACCTTAGACATTTTGTGAACTCGTTGGTGGTGCATGTGGTGTAAAAACAAGTGTCTTCATAACCCCAACAACTTTTTTTTGTTTGTTCGTAATTTACGTCCTCCAACATTAAGTCATATCGGACGATGAATGGAGGGGTGAAATGGTGCTCAAATGAGACCGGGGTCCATGGAGCTTAGAGTCACCCGACATTCGTCCTTCAGGATAAGGGAAAACCCCAGAAAAACCTTATCCAGGTAACTCACCCTAACCGAGATTCGAACTCGGGACCTCTTGAACGTGAGGCAGATGCGCTACCATCTACGCTACCGAGGCAGGCAAAACAACAACTTTGTGACCAACCTTGCGACTAATATCACATTACTATGTGCAAAAAAGTGTGGAAAATCTTTAGTGGAGTTCTGCACGACCTAGTGACAACATCTTTGTGTGACTTGTGTGAGGTGATCTCACTATTGATTTCTTTTGTTTGTACAATTTGTTCACATTTCTCTCTTATATAAAGTATTTTGTGTTAAGATGTTTGAACTTTCACTATTAAAATACAGCTTTAATAACAGTGATATTCTTTGATGTTTAAGGCTTATCTACAGAGCTTTACTGGATCTTTTTCTGTTAGGACATGTTATAGGAAATCTCTCCTAAAACGGGAATTACATTTACTGTGTGTTGTCAATTTTATTTGAAATTCTTTAAAAAGGATTAAAGTGTTTTAGAAGTCCAAGAGTATTAAGGATTATAAGGCAATTCTTGAATTTAAAAGTTGATTGTTTAGACTTCATTAACACATTTTTTTTTTTTTTTTTTTTACTTTGGTATTTATAACATGAAACTGCTATGTGCATTGTGAATGTTGGAACCAGTGCTACATATTCCATAGGTAATCTAAGGTCTGATAATGCAGAGGTTCCTTTCTATGGTTCAATTTAATTCAGTTTGTTCTTCATTTCTGCAGGTGTAATATGTCTCACATTAAGAACGTGAACACAGACTAATAGGAAAAACTATTTGTAGTCGGTTTATTGACACTTCATCTCTTACAATAAACTGACTACAAATAGGTTCACTTTCATCTCGGGCAGCAAGCCAGGCGAAAAGATGATTAGATATCAACGTTTCAGGAGTGTGCATCTCTCCCATCATCAGGATATTTATAAAATGCTATAACCACAAATTTGTAATTTGGCCACATGGATCAGACTCTTTGCCTAGCTTTCTTGCGCATCTCAACAGCCTTCGACTTCAAATACAGTTTATCATGGAAGTGGAGAAGGATTTAACTCTTCCATTCCTGGACATTCTTGTTTCAAAAAACAGCAATGGTACACTGGGGCATGCTGTATATCGCAAGCCTACACACACCAATCTCTATCTGAACACTCATAATTTCCATCATAAGTCTCAACGACTGGGAGTTCTCAATACACTGGCCCACAGAGCTTTGTCTATCTCTGATCCCATCCACTTAGAACAAGAATTACAGCACCTGAGACTCACTTTCCGTCAAAACGGCTACTCCGAATATGACGTTGAAGCCTTGATCACCAAAGCTAGGAAAGGGAAACCTATAATACAGCAAGCGTCAGATAAGCCTACCGCTACAGCCTGCATTCCGTTTACTGGCAATCTATCCGACAGAATCTGCAGAATTCTCGCCAAATACATCAGGAGCATCCACAAGCCACCTCCGAAGATTAAACATCTGTTGAGACCAGTGAAAGACAAACTGGACTTAAAGTATAAACTTGAAAGAAGCGTAGGGACAGTGAAGCACAAACTAGTACAAAATTGAATCGAGAATATATTGACACATTGCTTCACTCACCTGTTTATTCACAGGACATGTTTCAAGAGCTCTTGCTCTTATCCTCAGCTGATACTCGACTAGTGCAAGTTGTAGTGGTTTCTTCTTTCTCCGTATTGTCAATAGATGGCGTGATGTACTTGTCAAAGATGTCCGGTGGTGGAGTTTCAAAATTCATGACTCTATGACGATTTTTGTTAATGAAGATTTTTTCCCATACGGAAAGGTCTATGGGGTGATTAACGTATTTTATTAGAGATGTTTCCAAATTGATGTCATGTCTAGTATTCAAAAAATGAAAAGCCACTGCTGATTTTTCTGTTTCACCATTTTTAATGTTTCTCATATGTTCTTTAGTTCTGATGTTAATATTTCTTTTTGTTTTTCCTATATAAATTTTAGGGCAAGTTTCACATTTGATCTCATAGATTCCTGGTTTTTCTTTGGTAGTGATTGAATTTTTGGGAGGGCCTTTTAACAAATTTCTGATATTAAACCTATTTTGAGGTGCAAGAGTTATGTTGTGTTTTGAGAAGATTTTTTGGAATTTGTTATAGGCTGATGGGTGGAAGGTGAATTTTTTAAAAAGTTTTTTCTCTTTTTCTCCTGTAGGTTCTAGGGTGGTGGTTTCTTTTATTTTCTTAGCTTTGTTGAGTCTGTTAACAGTTTTGTCTACTAAATTTGGGTTGAAACCGTTGGATATAGCTACTTTTTTTATGTGTAGGTATTCTTCTTGATAATCTTCTCTGTTTAGTGGAAAGTTGATCATCCGAAAGATTAAACTGTTGAAAATGGCATGTTGGTGTTGTTTTGGGTTGAAAATGTTGTTCTTAATGTAATTATCTGTGTGTGTCGGTTTCCTGTAGATACCAAAAGTGAGTTTGTTGTTCATTTTTTTGATCTTGATGTCCAAAAAGGGGAGCACACCATCCTCTTCTGTTTCCAATGTAAATTTTATTTTAAAAATTTCGAAATGCATGAACCCGGCCATGTGGTCTAACTTAGAAAATAATATGCTGTCAATGCTTAATTTGAAAATGCGTAAGAAAACAGCCATTTTAAAACAAAAATTCATGAATCTTCAAAAGAAGCAAGAACAAAATCCACAAAATAAGCAAGATTTATTACTCCCATGTCAAAAACCTAACAATGTAACGAATCTATCCACATACAACTTCACGGAGAAAGAAACAGATTTTCTAAACAAAGGCCTAAAAACATGTGTAGATTACACAAAAAACATTGAAAACTATATCGCGGACATTGAAATAGCGATATATAATTTGCCCGATAACAAAAAATCTACGATCAGAACACAATGCTTAGAAACTCTAGATCATATTCAAAATGCAAATTCAAAAAGATATTCATATAAAAAATTAATCAAAAATTTAAATGAAAAACCGGTAATCTACACAAAAGCAGACAAGGGTAACAAAATAGTAATATTGGACGAAGAAGACTATCGCAAAAAAATGGACAACCTTTTAAACGGAAAAGAATTTGTTAAACTAGAAAACAATCCATTAAAGAAAGCATGCAAATCTGTGGAATTAGCAATTAAAAACAGTAAAATCATGACTAAAAGAGATAAACTGAACAACAAAATAGACAGTCCAAAAACACCATACATATATGGTTTACCCAAAATACATAAACCTGAAATTACCCTCAGACCAATAATTAATAACATTGATGCACCCACTTACCAACTATCAAAATGGCTGGTTCAAATCTTCAGATCCTTCACAAAATTTGAAAATTTAAGTATCAAAAACTCGTTTGAATTGTTAAATCTCCTGAAGGACACAAAGATCAACTCTACAGATGCTTTAGTTTCCTTTGACGTCATTTCTTTATATCCAAGTATACCTACCAATGAACTTATTCCACTTCTCAAAAAATGGCTGGAATCAATACAATTAACACCTGAAGAAATAGAAGAACTTTCACAACTTACAGAAATTTGTATCAATCAAAATTTTTTCAGCTTTAATGGACAAATCTATAAACAAAAAACGGGCCTAGCTATGGGCAACCCATTGTCTCCCTTCTTGGCAGATTTATTCATGAGTGCTTTTGAAACACATATCACAAAAGCTTTTCCAAATTATTTCAAAGTGTGGTATCGCTATGTTGACGACATTTTTGCAATAGTACCTAAAAAACTCATACAAGATGGTCTTAAACTTTTGAATATACAAAATCCAGCTATAAAATTTACATTGGAAACAGAAGAGGATGGTGTGCTCCCCTTTTTGGACATCAAGATCAAAAAAATGAACAACAAACTCACTTTTGGTATCTACAGGAAACCGACACACACAGATAATTACATTAAGAACAACATTTTCAACCCAAAACAACACCAACATGCCATTTTCAACAGTTTAATCTTTCGGATGATCAACTTTCCACTAAACAGAGAAGATTATCAAGAAGAATACCTACACATAAAAAAAGTAGCTATATCCAACGGTTTCAACCCAAATTTAGTAGACAAAACTGTTAACAGACTCAACAAAGCTAAGAAAATAAAAGAAACCACCACCCTAGAACCTACAGGAGAAAAAGAGAAAAAACTTTTTAAAAAATTCACCTTCCACCCATCAGCCTATAACAAATTCCAAAAAATCTTCTCAAAACACAACATAACTCTTGCACCTCAAAATAGGTTTAATATCAGAAATTTGTTAAAAGGCCCTCCCAAAAATTCAATCACTACCAAAGAAAAACCAGGAATCTATGAGATCAAATGTGAAACTTGCCCTAAAATTTATATAGGAAAAACAAAAAGAAATATTAACATCAGAACTAAAGAACATATGAGAAACATTAAAAATGGTGAAACAGAAAAATCAGCAGTGGCTTTTCATTTTTTGAATACTAGACATGACATCAATTTGGAAACATCTCTAATAAAATACGTTAATCACCCCATAGACCTTTCCGTATGGGAAAAAATCTTCATTAACAAAAATCGTCATAGAGTCATGAATTTTGAAACTCCACCACCGGACATCTTTGACAAGTACATCACGCCATCTATTGACAATACGGAGAAAGAAGAAACCACTACAACTTGCACTAGTCGAGTATCAGCTGAGGATAAGAGCAAGAGCTCTTGAAACATGTCCTGTGAATAAACAGGTGAGTGAAGCAATGTGTCAATATATTCTCGATTCAATTTTAAACTGGACTTACTTGTTCCGGGAGTGTACCGCATTCCCTGTGAATGTGGAACACCGTATATAGGACAAACCGGAAGGACCATCGCTACCAGAATAATCGAACATACACGGAGCATTCGTTTAATGTAACCTGAAAAGTTTGGGCTGGCAGAGCATTGTTTTGATAACGACCATAGAGCCAATTTTCGGGAAACGACCATCTTGGCAATATGCAACAGTTACTGGTAGCAGAGAATTAAGGAGGCTTTGGTGACTTCCTCTGAAGGAGCATGCTTAATCGTGATGCTGGATTTCAGTTCAGCTCCTCTTGGAAACCGGCCTTAAAAATGGAAATCCGTCGATGTAGGAAGCAAAGATCAATACAGCTTGATAATCAAGTTAAGTTGTTACATTTCTTTGACCCAATTAATTTTCTATACTCACGCCATCTCCTGACCTGGCATTTAATTTACTGAAAACAGTCTTTTGTTCAGTAATGCAAATTTTGATAGTGTTTTGTCTTTGTTTATATTTGTGTTATATCCATTGTTTCATTTGTGGTTATAACATTTTATAAATATCCTGATGATGGGAGAGATGCACAAGATCAATACAGCTTGATGATCAAGTTAAGTAGTTACATTTCTTTAACCCAATTAATTTTCTGTACTCAGGCCATCTGCTGACCTGGCATTTAATTTACTGAAAAAAGTCTTTTGTTCAGTAATGCAAATTTTGATAGTGTTTTGTCTTTGTTTATATTTGTGTTATATCCAGTGTTTCATTTGTGGTTGTAACATTTTATAAATATCCTGATGATGGGAGAGATGCACACTCCTGAAACGTTGACATCTAATCGTCTTTTCACCTGGCTTGCTGCCCGAGAAGATATTGAGCATATTCGTCGCCAGGAAAGCTTCAGGTCTTATTTGACTACAAATAGTTTTTCTGATTAATTTTGACCTCACTGTTACTAAATTCCTCCAATCACGCATGAACACAGACTATAAATCTTTCTTATTAATTGGTTCATAAGTGCACTGTAGTCATTTGGATGAAAAAAAGGGATGATAACTTTGTAACTGTATAGACACTGGCTATTTCAAAGATGCTCAGTTTATTAATAAGAGCAGAGAGTATGTTTTATGTTTGTACATCAATGAGCTTATTGTTATAGCTGAAGCAGTGGAATAGGCTAAGGGATGCACCATGGAAAAGGAAGCTACATTTCATACCTCAAAAGTATCCTTCCCTACGTCAAGTACCAGCATATGATCGTTACATTAAAGAGAGATTTCAGCGCTGCCTGGATCTGTATCTGTGTCCCAGAGCTAGAAAAATGAGGGTAAGTTTCAAAAATTTGATTCAAACTTTCTAATTTTATATTAATATTAAATACTTTATAGTCATGAGCTTATGAGTAAGTGACCATTTGAAACATTGAAGCTGCCATTCAAGAAATACTTCTAAAAGTAACATGACATATCGTTTTGATTCTATGATTGTTACTGTTAATTTTTGTTCTGCAGTTAACAATAGAACCAGAAGATCTGCTGCCCCAACTGCCAAATCCTAAAGATTTGCAACCATTCCCAACAGTTATGTCTATGGTCTATGAGGGACATACTGATATGGTGCGGTGTGTTACTGTGGAGCCTAAGGGACAATATATAGCATCGGGTTCTGATGACCTTACTGTTAAAGGTAAGAGCTGCGCTAAATTTTTTTAATATGTGTTACTTTCTAGCTGCTTTTTTCATGTGAAACATCAACCTTCCATGTTGGTGCTTCTATTACTGCCATGAGACTTGCAGACTTAACAAAGGAGGCAAAGATCTTTTGTAATTATATAAAGTGAAACACAATAGATCTAACTATTTGACATATTGCATAGGACATTCATTGCCCTTTCTGTATATCAGTATATTCTGAGTCAGATATTTAAAAAAATGTCTTGAACTGCTTATAGTTCAGGCCTGAGCCCTTAAGAAATTAAGAATTTCTATTCTATGTATTCCACTTTACTTTCTTGAATATTTAAAAAAATGGCAATAAAGGATATTGTTGTTCTAGGACAGGATTGTGTAGTAAATGGTAGTGAACTTTTGTTCCATAAAAACCAATATTAGTGTATGAGCTTACTTACCTGCATCTATTTTTCTTCAGTTTTATATAACATCATGCCATTAATGTTAAGCAGCTTTGAATTTGGTTGACACTTTAATGAGCATTCCCCTACCTCTGGCAAAAGCTTTGTGGGATATAACTTAACCCACAGTCTACATGCTTAGGCTTTCACGGCCGGCATTAATCCAATAAATCTGGCATTGAAGCCCGGATAACACATTGTATTGGATTAACCCGCAATTGTTCAAATTCCATGTTAAGCTGCAGATCCTTCCAATTTGAATGCATTTCCCTAATTATTATTATTTGTGCCTGATGGTACAGGGCTCTTTATGGGGGCAAACCTCAAATGTTAAATGGATCTATGATGGTTTATATATGTATATTTTTTTTTTTCTGGTTCTCGGTAGACCTAGTAACCGTTATTAAAATATTGGGTTTCTTAAATTAATTTTTGAGTTATTACAGTGTGTTTTAATTGAAGTTAATGTCATGAAATCGGGTAGGAAATAAAGTATCAAATGAAAGGACATGAGTATTATTTTAAAGTTACCTGATATCTCAAAATAAGTACATATATTGTTCTTCATATTGAATTTTTATTAATGTATTTATTAATCCCAAGCTATATGCAGATAAATATGGCCATGTATAGATCTAGCTCTTTACCAGTCAGTCATACTTTATTTCCTACTCTAAGTCTGCATTTTGTTTTCTGACTATTTACTGTCCATAGACATCAATTTTTCAATTTGCTTAAAAATTGTTTTATCTTTTTACTAAACGTATAAAATATTTCCTATTTTAAACCATTTCTTATTGATGTACTTGTTTTAACAAATTTCTGTTCCTATAAATTTAAATATCATATTTTTAAGATCTTCATTGTGATCACATATAGCATCACATATTTGTGAAATACCCTCTCTTAAGTCTTTTAGTCTCATTACTGTGTAATATCTTTATGTTCCTCTTTATGTCATAGCTTTATTTCTACTTTTCCTCTTTATTTGTATTTTTCCCTTCTCCAAGTGTCTTTCATTGGTTTATATAACACTAGCATCTCTTATTGACTATCTCGCTAAGCATTTTTTGTATTTCCATATCCTAAACTCTTTCTTGCCAGTTTTCAGGAATTTATCATATTATTTTCTCTTCTTCCAGCCCATTACTTTCAAATTTTTTTTCTAAGACAATTCATGCATCACACTGTTCTTTAAATACTTCTCCTGTTATTCTAGACATTGTTATTTTGTTTAATAGTCTTACTTGCATCAGTTCGATGCTATTTATAATTTTTTTTTTCCTTGTCTGGTTTTAACCTCTTATTACTATAATTTCACACAGCTGTACCATATAACATTTTTAAATTAACCATTATACTGTATACTTTCTCTAGCCATTTGATATTCAAATTGAGTTCTCTGTATTTGCCCTGCATTTGCTGCTTCTGATACCTGATAAAGCTCATTTTCCTTTTGTAAGTGCAAATTTCTTTTGTTTTTCCAATTTAATATCATCATTTTAATTCCTAGATAATTACAGTCTCTCACTATACCTTTTATTTTCATTCTTCCATTTTCATATTTACTCAATTTCTCCCCGTTCTTGAATACTATAATGTGGATCTTACCTTGTTCATTACTAAGCACTATTCCGTACTGTATTTGTAAATTCATTTCAATACTGTTGATTATTTACTGTAGCTCTTCAAGTTCAGAAATGTTATATCTATATAATCACCATATATCATTAACAATTACAGTAAATCTTTACAAAAGAATCACCAAGTGTTTAGATATAATTAGGCTACTTTGAGCATTTTAATAAAGTAATTTAAAACAATCACCTGAGTATATACAAATATAATAATTTGTAACTTAAAACTTCACTTATCTTAATAGCTTCATATTTTACGTATTTATTAGTTTTTAATTTGAAGCAGTTTGTTTTAGTTACTTTCACTTTTAGGTTGCTATGGACAATTTTATTTATAATTAAGATAAGTGAAGTTTTAAGTTACAAATTATTATATTTGTATATACGACGCGTGTCCATAAAATAAGGTCTCCAATGCGCTGGAGCTGTGAGGAATGCTATTATGCAAGATCCGGCAACACTGGAGTGTAGCTTGGTTTCACCCCTTCAAATCCCCACCACAATGCAACCACTAGTCTTGGCTGGGCAGCCGTTTGCAATGGAGCTTCCTATCACTTCCACCGCCAAGTGCGACTTGCGTGCAGTGATCCGTTTTTTGAGTGCCAAGGGCACTACCCCCACTGAAATTCGTCAGTTATGCAAAGTCCATGAGTTGCAGTGTATGGACGTCAAAAACATGCGAAAGTGGGTCAGAGAGTTCAAAGATGGACGTACAGACGTCCATGACGAACAGCGTTCTGTTCGGCCTTCGGTTTCAGCCAAAACAATTGCAAAAGTGGAGCAAGAAATGCTTAAAGATCGGCATGTGACAGTTGGCGAGCTGTGCAAACTTATCCCTGGAGTCAGTAAGACTACGATTGACAAGATTTTGACCAAACATTTGCATTATTGCAAGGTGTGTGCGAGTTGGGTCTCCTGGCCTAGTTCAGATGAGACATCCTCACCCATCCCCCTACTGTCCAGACTTAGCACCTAGTGGTTATCATCTGTTTCCTGAGTTGAAGTAGCACCTGGGTGGAACACATTTCCAGACCGACGATGATTTGCAAAACGAGGTTGAGTGCTGCCTGCGCAACTTGGCGGGAGAGTGCTATGACAGGGTATACAAAATCTGCCACAGCGCATGCAAAAGTGCATCGATTGCAATGGTGATTACGTTAAAAAATAGCTGTAAGTTCCGCCTTTCCATCAATGTAACATTCATTGACAGTAAACATATTTTCTATATTAAATAAAATTGGAGACCTTGTTTCACGGACACACCTCATATTTGTTTGCTTCGCTGTTAATAGCTTCTTATTTTATGTATTAATCACCGAGTATTTATTAACTTACGAGGGTGATCTGAAAATTTCTTGGCATCACCTGGAGATGGCATGATATTTTTCCCTTATGTTGGTACATATGTTAATAGATCCTATGTAAAATTACAAGTCATTTCAGACAGTAGTTGGCTGTAGGCAGTTGTTTGAAGCAGGGGAAGTGCACATTGATTTGAAAATGGAGAAATTTGAGTATCGTACTGTGATAAAATTCTTCGTAATAGAAGGTTTAACAGCTACAGAAATTCATTTATGGAGTGTTTTATGATGACTCTTCACCTTCGGTTTCCACTGTGAAAAAATGGGCAGCCAATTTTAAACGTGGCTGTGAAAGTGTCCAAAGATGATCCATGTGAAGGACGTCCAAAAACTGTAATCATTACGGGAAATCATTGAAAAACTGCGTGACTTGATTTTGGAAGATCTGCATCAAAGGTACTTGAAATTCTTAATGCTCTTGGAATTTCAAAGGAACGTATTGTTCACATCTCCTCACTGTGGATAACAAACTCCTTCTCTTGACACTTTCTGAAAAGTACTTCACGCATTATCTGAAGAACAAAAGTGAATTTTTGCGCCGATACATCACAATGGATGAAATGTAGATTCATTACTACACATCCAAATCCAAGCAGCAGTCAGGCAGTGTAGAAGCTGGTTCTTCAGCTTCTAAGAAGGCGAGGACGTTACCATCCACAGGAAAGATTAGGGCGCTAGTGTTTTGGGATGCCAAAGGAATTTTGTTGATTGACTATCTCAAAAAAGGTAAAATCATCACTGGAGAATACTACTCCTCACTTCTAGCCAAAGCATTTATGAAAACAGAGCCAGATTATTTAAAAAAAAAAAAAAAAAATGTTTTCCATCAGGACAATGTACCTGCCTACAGAAGTGTTTCAGCAATGGGGAAGTTGAGAGACCTGCTTTTGAAGTGCTGGAACATCCTCTCTATTCCCCAGATTTGGCTCCCTGGGACCTTCATCCATTTCCAAAACTGAAGAAATTCTTCGCCGGTAGGCACTTTTCGTCTAATGAAGCAATTGTGGCTGTAAATTAATACTTTGTAGCACTTTCAGAGGAACACTACAGAGAAGGGATAATGACATTGGAACACCGCTGGTATGATATGTATTGATATTAGAGGATATTATGTTGAAAAATAAAACTACTTTGAAAGCATAAATTGTCATTTTTCACTATCAGACCGAGGAATTTCCAGACCAATCTCATATTCTTTAGTACTCTTTTCTTCTACTGCAGACTTTTAAATACTAAGAGATGCTCAACCTTCATGTAAATAAGGTGTATCATAAGAATATGATGATGGTGGGAATGTGCCATTATCAATATATATGGCTATTACAAATAAATTACAACAATTGTGACAAACTTAAGATATGATGGACACATCATGAATTTAGTCCCAGAAGATTTAGCAATTAAAAATGATAATTAAAGTTTGTCACAAATTGTTGTAGTTTATTTGTAATATTTGTATTGTTGCACTGTCATTAGCTTCAGTTGTTTTACAAAGCATTCATCAGTGTTTAATATCCTATGTTTTTTCTTTTTATACATAAATGTTTATATCATGTTAATCTTGCTTTACAGTTTGGGAGATAGCAACTGGAAGATGTGTTCGTACTATTCCGGTTGGAGGTATAGTGCGTTCTTTGAGCTGGTGTCCAAATCAGGCACTATCTCTAATTGCAGTTGCAGCAGATAGAAAAGTGTTACTATTGAATCCAGATGTAGGTGACCATTTGGTGCGCTCAAAAACAGATTTACTCCTAAAAGAACCTCCTGAGCAAGATTCCATAGGTAAATGTTACTTGCATTGCTACCTTTTTCTTGTTTATATTAATTTCTATATGGTAAATCTTTAATTAATCTTTTACAATAAAAAGGAAAATTACTGTATCCTCTCCTTCCTCACATAATTTGCCTTTTAAAAATCAGGGTTGAGGATTTATTTTGTGATCATTTTTGCTGCCACCCAAATCATGTTTTGTAATCAGTGTTTACAAAATTGGTAGCACACTGCTATATTTTTTACTAAAGATTATGTTTTCTTTATGAGCAAGTTCTTTGAGACTTAAATGTTCACAAATGTTGTGTTCATAGTGCCAGAAAGGGTAAAGGCTGCAGTGCAATGGGCAGTTCCAGAGGAGGAACATTGGAACAAAGGTATTCGTATCATCATTAACCACTTCAAGGAAGTGAAACAGGTAGGTTTCAGTTGAGAATGATTAAGAAAGTTGATTAAGATTATATGTGAGATAAATTTTCTGTTCAGCACTTTTATAACACAATAAAAAATTTGATGTATTGCTTTACATGAATTTCTCCATGCTCTTCTACAAACTGTTCTTACAAATGTTTGTACAGGCCAAATTTTGATGACCTAACATATCTAAAAATGATAAGTAAAAAGATCAATAAAATGATGTAAACATTAAAATGTTTTATCTTTTAAGTTAATTGATGGAAGTTAATCATTTCTTCACACTGGCTATATACAGGAGATCCATGGTTCAAATCCTGTCCATGGCAGCTCTATGTTTTATCTTTATTTATGAATATGACAGTACAGCACAATTCTTACTTTTGTAAAAATTCAAAATTGATACTTAATATAAACTTGCAAATTTTTGTTCTGGGAAGATGAATGTATAAAGAATTCTTACTTTATTCAGAACTATTGCAGCAGGTAGGTAGTTGAAAGTTAGGGAATGCCTAGTTGTCATTAGAAATCACATTTTTATACTGTGAGAAACTCTTTCCCACATCTGCTAATACAATTGGACATGCTTGAAATAAGCTAAATCATGGCACTGATCTTCAATGCAGGAAGGATAAAATGTTTGACTGGTTACCACTTGAGAAATATGACATATTACCGTGAGTTTTTATCACAAATACTTTCCACTCCCTTAGATATCCTGCCTTGAACTTCTCAGCCTATACTTTCCAAATCAGGTGCAATTTTGCTAACTAGAGTTAGACAACTTTCCAGACTTGCACCTTTCACCTGTATGTGTATGCAGCTAACATTAACTTAATGAAGGTTAATTGTCCTTCAGTTTCACTATTGATAATGTGTTTCAGCTGTATCAAATGCAGTAGCATCTGGATAGGTAGAGTCACACTGAAAAATTCAGTGCCATAGCTGGAATATTGTGACTTTGTGGGTTCGTGAAATTAAAAGTCCGATTGCACCACTCAAAAATGTTCTTTATTTCCACCGACTTACAGTTGAACACTTGCCAATTACACAGAATTATGTAATGCACACAATTACGATTCACCAGTTCGTCCGTTACAGTTCCACTGCACGCTCACAGTTACGCACACTCTTCCGTTGCAGGTACACAGTCTTCTCGTCCGTTCACTAACACAGCGCTCCTTCGCTGCTTGCCAAGCACTGACTCAATTCACTCACTGCAGCCCTTTTTATAGGAATATCGCCGTTTTCTCGAAGCCTCTAGTTTCAGTGAATCACCGCGAAGGTTCCAGACGGCAGGGGAGGGATGAAGAGGCAGCCAGTGACAAGTGACACTTCCCTAATCATCCCCTCAGTTAGTGACTGAGATTAATGGGTGGGTGTGGCTCGGATGCCTCTGGTCCCTTCTCAGCTGTCGTTGGTAGGGCTTTCCGATAATTGGGTGACACTGCTCCCTCCTCAAAGTTGGTCGTCCCGAACAGCACCATCGTAGCGGGCTAGACGATCCAGGTGTACCACCAACATCTTTCCTCGGGGCACCTTCTGGATGTGGTAGACCACGTCATTTATCCTCTTCACCACCCGGTTTGGCCCTTTCCATGGCTGCTGAAGCTTCGGGCAGCGTCCCTTGGTCCGCGTAGGGCAGTACAACCAGACCAGGTCACCTCGCTGGAAACCTTGGCTGTTGGCTTGCCTGTCATATCTGGTGTTCATGCGGTCGCTCGCCTTCTGGATGTTCTGGCAAGCCATCTCGTGCATGTCGTGGAGGTGGTCCACCAGGTTCTCCACATACTCGGTCACCGGCTGCTTTGCCTCCGGAGGGCTTCCAAAAGCCAAGTCACAAGGGAGGCGTAACTCTCGGCCAAACATTAAGCTGGCTGGCGTCATTCCAGTTGTGTCGTGTGTAGACGAGCGGTAGGCCAGCAAGAACAGTGGCACCTTGATGTCCCAGTCTCGCTGACGGCTGGCCACTACCTTCCTCAGGTGTTCCTCTAAGGTCTTGATGTATCTTTCGACCATGCCATCCGACTGGGGATGTAGAGGCATCATGCGGATCTTGTTCACCCCAAGCCTTTGTAGTGCCTCCTTCATTAGGTTGGACTCAAAGTTGGTCATTCCAGTTGTGTCGTGTGTAGACGAGCGGTAGGCCAGCAAGAACAGTGGCACCTTGACGTCCCAGTCTCGCTGACGGCTGGCCACTACCTTCCTCAGGTGTTCCTCTAAGGTCTTGATGTATCTTTCGACCATGCCATCCGACTGGGGATGTAGAGGCATCATGCGGATCTTGTTCACCTCAAGCCTTTGTAGTGCCTCCTTCATTAGGTTGGACTCAAAGTTGGTACCCTGGTCACTGTGTAGTTCTAACGGCACCCCAAATCGACAGAACACTTGCTCCACGAGGCAGTCTGTGATTGTCTTTGCCTCTTGGTTTGGGATGGCATACACCTCCGGCCACTTAGTGAAGTAGTCCACGATCACCATTAGGTAGTTGTTGCCTCGGTCGGAAACTGGGAATGGTCCAGCAATGTCAACGGCGATCCGTTTGAATGGCGCTCCAACGTTGTAGTGCTGCATGCGACCCTGGCTCCTAGTCTGTGGGCCACGACTCGCCGCGCACACGTGAAACTGACGGCACCATCTCTCAGCATCTGCTCGGAGTCTCAGCCAGTAGTAGCGCTGCCGTAGTTTGTCAATCGTTCGGTTCGCTCCCAGGTGTCCTCCCAAAGTACCGGCGTGCACTTCTTCCAAGACTTCCGGGACCTTACTCCGGGGAAGTACCAACTGTTCTTTCTGCGTCTTCCCATCGGGTGATTCCCATACCCGGAACAGCACGCCCTCTCTGGTCTTCAACGAGTCCCATTGGGCCCAGTACGACTTGTAGGTGGCGCTCCTCGGTGCGATGTTCTCCCAGGTTGGTCTCGTCCCTGCCTCCACTTCCCTCAAGAGTGGCCCCAAGTCTGCATCCGCCAGCTGCTCCCTCCTCAGGCCTGCGTTATCCCAGCTGACCGCAGTTACTGCCACAACTACTCGGACTGCTGCGGCACGCTCCTCTTCCACTCTTGTGCACTGGCCGCACTCTTCTGGACAGGGTCTTTGGGACATGGCATCTGCGTTACCGTGGCTCTTCCCTCTATGATGTTCTGAGGTGAAGTCGTACTCCTGCAGCCTCTGGACCCAATGTGCTGTCTGGCCTTCCAGGTTCTTAAAGCTCAATAGCCAGGTTAGGGCGGAATGGTCAGTCCTCAGGTGGAATGGCTGACTGTACAGGTACTTCGTCGGTGTCCACAATGAAGGCGCCACCCGGTTGTGGGAAACCCAAAATTGGAGCACTGCACAGGGTCTCCTTTAGGTGCTGGAAAGCGTTTTCTGCGTCCTCCGTCCACACATAAGGCCGGTGTTCCTCTGTCAGGTGGGTGAGGGGTTTGGCGATGTTAGAGAACCCCTTTGTGAAGCGGCGGTAATAACTGTACAGCCCCAGGAAACTGCGCAACTCTATCTTATCCTTTGGGCGAGGCCAATCTCTCACAGCCTGTGTCTTCTCCGGGTCTGTGTCAACCCCGGTTGCTGAGACTATGTGGCCCAAGTAGTTCACTTCCTTGCGGAAGAGCTAGCACTTCTTCGCGTTCAGCTTCAAGTTGGTCGCCTGCAGTCTTTTTAGCACCTTACTCAGATTCTCGAGGTGATCATCAAAAGTCTTTCCGACGCTAATGATGTCGTCCAGATATAGCAGGCAGGCGTCGTAAGTCAGCCCTCTCATCACTGACTCCATGAGGCATTGGAAGGTAGCCGTTGCATTGCAGAGGCCAAAGGGCATAACCGTGAACTGCCAGAGTTCTTGGCCTGTCGAGAATGCGGTCTTCTCCTTGTCTCTTGGGTCTAGAGCTACCTGCCAGTAGCCCGACTTCAGGTCCAGGGTCGAGAACCACTGTGCCCCAGCTAGCGTGTCCAGGGTGTCGTCAATCCGGGATAAGGGAAAACAGTCCTTCCGGATGAGAGCGTTCAGCTTTCTGTAGTCTACGCAGAAGCGCAGCTCGCCGTTCTTCTTCGTCACCAAGACTACAGGGGAACACCAAGGGCTGTCCGACTCTTCAATCACTCCCCTGGATCTCATGTCCTCCAGCATGTCTCGTACCGCCCCTTGCTTCGCCAGCGGAACGCGTCTAGGTGGTTGCCGAATAGGCCGGACGTCCCCGGTGTCGATGCGGTGAAGCACTTTGTCCGTGCGGCTGTAGTCACTATCACCTTGGCTGAAGACGCGCTGGTATCGTCTTAGCAGTTGTCGAACTTTCTCCAGCTGCTCTGCGGTCTTGTTGATTGCTGTTACGCTTACCACGGGCTCGCACGTTCCCAACTCCGTCCCGGCCTAGACGTCGTGATCGGTGTCCGTTGGATTTAGCAGTCTCACTGGCACCTCCTCTCGGCACGGCAGCAATGCCCTGGCTACACATAGGCCGTGTACAGGCATCTTCTGGTCCAGCATCATGTTCCTGGTTCTCTGGCCTTCCAGTCGCGCTGTTACCACCACCTCGCTCCTCGCGGGCACAACCACGTCTTCGTTCAAGATGACCCTGCAGATTCCAAGGCGCCCTTCTGGTTGACGGAGTATAACCTCTTCTCCATTGAGCCGCAGTACCTTCTTGCCGACGTCGACCGTCGCCTCATGGCTCCTGAGGGCATCCAATCCCAGTATCACCACATTCAAATGGTGAACTTTTTTCTCGGTCTTCAATATTTTTTTTTTTGATAAAAAATTGGTTAATAGCCTCAGCCACTTTAGCGACGAACACCCACAGACGTACGGTGCTCCTTCCCAAGGTCAGCTTCAACAGGGCCTCCTTCTCCACAGGCAAGGTGTCGCCCGATGCCGTGACAAGCTGGTATGGTCGGCTCGGCTTCCTCGTCGGCAAACCCTTCGCCATGTCAGGTCTGGTGATTGTTACGGCCGCCCCGGTGTCCACCAGCACGCGGCACGGCTTTCCTCTTACCCAGCCGTCCGCGATGAGGCTGTCATCCATCCGCCGGCTGACGGCGCGCAATGTCACTCGAGGAGATGGTGTGGACGGCGCCGACGTGCTCCTCGCCACGCCGGGCCTTACTCATTCTTCCGGCTGCCCTTCCTGGTGTCGGCAATCTCTCTCTAGGTGTCCCGGCTGTTCACATCCCTAACACAGGCCACTAGGTGTTCGCCGGCGTCCCTCGGCTGGTCTTCTGTCTCCGGTGTAGCGGACACTCCTCGTTCTCGACGTCGGGATAGCTGTTACCTTGGCCGCCTCCATCCTTAATGCTGCCGTTAGCGCCTCCTGGATTGTTTTATAATCGCCGAGCATTAGGCGCTGACGAATCTCCGGGTCCCGTACCCTGTCAACGAAGGTGTAGGCAGCTTCCCGGGACACGAACTCTGGTGGGAGGTCGACTAGGGCCTTACTTGCCAGTTGTTCAACTGCCAGGGTGAACTCCTGCAGCGTCTCCCCCGGCTGCTGTGACCTTGCCTTTAGCTGGCTGCGGTACGCTGCGGCTAAGCGGTGGTTTCCGAAACGATTCTCCAGGGCCTCCCAGATGTCCTTGGGCGCCACCGTTGTCTGTACCGCGTTTAGGACTTCCGCGGCCCGTCCCTGGAGGCTGGCTATTAACTGTGTGGCCTCCTCCTCTGGTGACCATTTGTTGTGCTTGGCCACTGCGTCGAATTGGCGGCGGAAGACCTCAAACGTTGACGCGCCGTCATATTTCGGAGGTTTTACGCGCGCCGATGTTGTGTCGCGTCCCGGTGCGTCGGCCTTCAAATCCTTCAACCTCCTGCCTACGACGCCCACCACCATGGCGTTCAGGGACCTGATGCTGCTGTCGGCCTTTCCTTCCAGCTCATTAACGCGGTTTGCCAGGTCTCCGACGCGTTCGTCCACTTGGCCAATCCGCTTGCCGAGCCCCGTGACGTCCTCCCTCACACCGGCCAACTGTTCCTCAAATTTGGCGGCAAGGGCCTGGTTCGCAACCTTCATTTCTTCCATCTTCTCTGTGAGGTTATCGTTAGCCGTCTTCATTTCTTCCAGCTTTGCGGCCAGGTTGTTATTTACCGCCTCCGTCTTTGCTGTTAGTTCTGCGGCCAGGTTGTTATTTGCCACTTCTGTTTTCGCAGCGAGGTTGTCATTTGCTGCTTTCATTCCGGCCTTCATTTTCAGTTCGGCCTTCATTTCCATCATCTTCTCCAAAATCTTTTCCAATGCCGCATCCATGGTTGTAATGTTCGGTGATGTTGTCGTCCCGCTTCCTGACACCAGTGTGACTTTGTGGGTTCGTGAAATTAAAAGTCCGATTGCAGCACTCAACACTTGAACACTTGCCAATTACACAGAATTACGTAATGCACACAATTACGATTCACCAGTTCGTCTGTTACAGTTCCACTGCACGCTCACAGTAACGCACACTCTTCCGTTGCACGTACACAGTCTTCTCGTCCGTTCACTAACACGGCGCTCCTTCGCTGCTTGCCAAGCACTGACTCAATTCACTCACTGCAGCCCTTTTTATAGGAATATCGCCGTTTTCTCGAAGCCTCTAGTTTCAGTGAATCACCAAGAAGGTTCCAGACGGCAGGGGTGGGGGGGAAGAGGCGGCCAGCGACAAGTGACACTTCCCTAATTATCCCCTCAGTGATGAGATGGGTGGGTGTGGCTCGGATGCCTCTGGTCCCTTCTCAGCTATCGTTGGTCGGGCTTTCTGATAATTGGGTGACACTATGAACCACAGATTTCCTGATTTTGTCCGGTTGCTCTTAACCATTGAGCTACATGGCAACATGCTAGCATGACATTAAATTCTCCAACTAACTTGTATTTTTCCCATTAAACCAACAGGGGTTGTCATGTACAATAAGATATGCACCATTTGTGGCAACTTACTATGTTGTAAGTACTTGATTCCCAGGCTTCATAGTTTAAATATTAGGTTGATTGATGGAAATTAATTGTTCTTTCACACTAAAGGTGTGTAGGCCAAGATTTGTAATACCATTATCAGCATTCTGTTTCGTTAATACATTTTACTGTTTAGAAATTATCACAGCCATAAATTGCTGAATCTTTTCAGATGCCTCATTGAGTTATAACAGGTTCTGGTGGGAGTGGAATACCAGGTGCCACGGGCTTGAGCAGTTAACAAGGGAGAGCTTTAACAAAAATTTCACACTGGACAATCCTTTTGAGAAAAATGTGGTTGGTCTAACTTCCTCGTCACCCTATGCATAGTGTGTGCTAAGTAAAGTACACAGTTTTTGAGTAGAAAGCTTGTATTGACTTCCCTGACTTCACAATGTAGGTATTTTGCTGTGTGAGTCGCAAAAAGAAAGTTAATCATTTCTGGAGGCCTCAAGCCATAACAAAAACATACACTTTTCAATGAGTGTATGAATCATGTAATCAGTAGTTTTTAATGCATTACTTGTAAACATGAACATTTCACCAGCTGTTTTTATCTCCAACATAACAGTGTTTATGTTAATACATTATGCTTTTCTACATCACTTTTTTTGTTAATGGATGTGGAAAACTTCCATGTCCGTTTCCGCATTCCTTGCTAAGGGTATTTTCGTAACATTGTAAGCGGTAGTTTTCTGAAGAGTTGGTTCATAGGGGTTAGAACATCTGAAATGTAATTTTGGAAAACTCCTCAATTTAGCATTGTTCAATGGGATGTTTGCAGAAGCTAAAGCTTCACAAAAATGTACGTAAAATACTGGCAATATATTTTTCTTCATAATGCAGTAAAAGTTCAAGCGAATTTTGTACTTGAGAGTTGTCTGTATATGCTTATCACAACCCTCATATTTGTGAACAGTGAGTTTTCTTTCGGCTAATATCTTTTCTTGAACATCTTGTGAAACAGCACTTCACCATCTATAGAGGAAACATGATCTCCAAATTCAGATACCAGCTGTCTTAAATGACAAGATTTAGATGACTTTATTTTAGACATGATTGAATGAAACTACAGAAACTGAACTCCAAACTTTGTTGTCAAAAACCATCTATAGAGGAAACATGATCTCCAAATTCAGATACCATCTGTCTTAAATGACAAGATTTAGATGACTTTATTTTAGACATGATTGAATGAAACTATCAAAACTGAACTCCAAACTTTGTTGTCAAAAAGTCTTAAATAACTAAATCATTGATGAAAGTAGTGTATCAAATGCTTATCTTTCAACTTGCACATTGTTGAGGAGGCATGAGACATTGGAGAATTGCTGGTTATAACAACAATATGTAGAGTATGAAGCAAAATTGAAAAAAAAAAAAAAAAAATCTAAAGCTTCAAAAACAGAAAAAAATGATGAAAAATGTACAGTAAAATTGATATCTTTATAACCAGAGATTGAGGGTCAGGATTTTAATATTTAAGCAATGTATTTTGCATATGGAAAAAAAAAAGACATGCCCTAAAGATCTGGCCTATTAACCTATCAGCATCTCATTTATCCCAAGAAACTTTCATTACTTATTTATTTATTAATTTTTAGATGAGTCGTATTTATTATACATCTGCTTCACTTTCGTACCTATTTGGAGAACATGTTTCGCAAATCATCGTTTGCATCTTCTGTTCTTATGCGACTAAAGCTTGATCCAGTGGTGTGGGTAATTCTGGAGTTGCTGCTGCCATCTGTTGATTTAGTGATGAACTTAAATGTGGGATTCTCTTCTGGCGGGATTTCAAAGTTCATTAGTTGGTTTTTATGTTTTTCTATGTATATTCTCTCCCATATGACGAGTTCACTATGCTTTTGTACGTATTTTAGAAATTCTGTGCTATCTTCAATTTCATGATTTTCAGACCAGAAATGAGCTGCTATTGCGGACTTATCAATATTTTTGTATCTTAAGTGCCTGAAGTGTTCTTTCTTTCTAGTGCCTATGTTTCTTTTTGTCCTCCCTATGTAAATTTTTTCACAGTCTTTACACTTAATCTTGTAAATGCCTGACTTTTCCTCTGGTTTTATCTTATCAGTATTATTACTGTGAAGTAGGTTTTTAATGTTGTAATTGTTTTTTGGTGCCAATGTTATATTGTATTTCTTGAATATTTTTTGGAACTTTTTTGTGGCCCAGTGGTGGTAAGTAAATTTAGCAAATCTAATTTCTTGTTTTATTGGTGTGAGAGCTGTGATCTGTTTTAATCTCTTTTGAAGTTTGAATGATTTTAGTTTTTTATCTACAAGGTTTTTTCCATATCCATTTTTAATTGCAGTTTTTAAGATTTGATGGTATTCGTTTTGATATTCTTGCTGGCTGAGGGGTAGATTTACTAATCTGTGTGTGAGACTGTTGATGGTGGCATGTTTGTGTGGAATTGGGTTGAAACTATTTGCTTTGATGTAATTATCTGTGTGTGTTGCTTTTCTATGGATACCAAATTCTAGTTTTTCATTGCTTTTTGTGATTTTAAGGTCCACTATTGCAATAGTGCCCTACAAACAAATGGATGATGCTTTGAAACTACTCAATCTGCAAGAACCCAGCATACAATTCACAGTGGAAACTGAAGAGGACTGTACTCTACCTTTTTTGGACCTTAAAATCACAAAAAGCAATGAAAAACTAGAATTTGGTATCCATAGAAAAGCAACACACACAGATAATTACATCAAAGCAAATAGTTTCAACCCAATTCCACACAAACATGCCACCATCTACAGTCTCACACACAGATTAGTAAATCTACCCTTCAGCCAGCAAGAATATCAAAACGAATACCATCAAATCTTAAAAACTGCAATTAAAAATGGATATGGAAAAAACCTTGTAGATAAAAAACTAAAATCATTCAAACTTCAAAAGAGATTAAAACAGATCACAGCTCTCACACCAATAAAACAAGAAATTAGATTTGCTAAATTTACTTACCACCCCTGGGCCACAAAAAAGCTCCAAAAAATATTCAAGAAATACAATATAACGTTGGCACCAAAAAACAATTACAACATTAAAAACCTATTATTAAATTTTAGATGAGTCGCATTTTTTACACATCTGCTTCACTTTCGTACCTATTTTGAGGACATGTTTCGCAAATCTTCGTTTGCATCTACGGCTCTTGTGCGACTGACGCTAGATCCAGCGGTGTGGGTAATTCTGGGGTTGTTGCTGCCATCTGTTGAGTTAGTGATGAACTGAAATGTGGGATTATCTTCTAGCGGGATTTCAAAGTTCATTAGTTGGTTTTTATGTTTTTCTATGTATATCCTCTCCCATATGACGAGTTCACTATGTTTTTGTACGTATTTTAGTAATTCTGTGCTATCTTCAATTTCATGATTTTCAGACCAGAAATGAGCTGCTATTGCGGACTTATCAATATTTTTGTATCTTAAGTGCCTGAAGTGTTCTTTCTTTCTAGTGCCTATGTTCCTATGGGAGAGGATATACATAGAAAAACATAAAAACCAACTAATGAACTTTGAAATCCCGCTAGAAGATAATCCCACATTTCAGTTCATCACTAAATCAACAGATGGCAGCAACAACCCCAGAATTACCCACACCGCTGGATCTAGCGTCAGTCGCACAAGAGCCGTAGATGCAAACGAAGATTTGCGAAACATGTCCTCAAAATAGGTACGAAAGTGAAGCAGATGTGTAAAATTAATAATTTTTCGCTTCACTGTGGTGTTCCAATACAGTTGAATCTCGATATATTAAAAACCTACTTCACAGTAATAATACTGATAAGATAAAACCAGAGGAAAAGTCAGGCATTTACAAGATTAAGTGTAAAGACTGTGAAAAAATTTACATAGGGAGGACAAAAAGAAACATAGGCACTAGAAAGAAAGAACACTTCAGGCACTTAAGATACAAAAATACTGATAAGTCCGCAATAGCAGCTCATTTCTGGTCTGAAAATCATGAAATTGAAGATAGCACAGAATTTCTAAAATACGTACAAAAGCATAGTGAACTCGTCATATGGGAGAGAATATACATAGAAAAACATAAAAACCAACTAATGAGCTTTGAAATCCCGCCAGAAGAGAATCCCACATTTAAGTTCATCACTAAATCAACAGATGGCAGCAGCAACTCCAGAATTACCCACACCACTGGATCAAGCTTTAGTCGCATAAGAGCAGAAGATGCAAACGATGATTTGCGAAACATGTCCTCAAAATAGGTACGAAAGTGAAGCAGATGTATATTAAATACGACTCATCTAAAAATTAATAATTATTTCGCTTCACTGTGGTGTTCCAATACAGTTAAATCTCGACTCATTTATTTATTTACATATTTTGTTGTGGGATATCATGATAGAGCAATAGTAATATTTTTTAATTGTTTTGCTATGTGATGGTGTTAAAATTGGATGTTCTTCGCATGGCCCAAAAAAAAAAAAAAAGAAGTATTTATGGTTGAGAAAAAGAAAGTATTTGAAAATTCAAACCCATAGCCAAGGGTATTTCTGAAACAGTTAATTTCAGAACAGATTTTATTCTATATATATGTTATGCTTTAAAAATATGTACTTGCTTTGTTTACTAAGGTTCTGTCTATATCACACAGTTAAACATTTATATGAAACTCATTCAGAATGCAGAGAACTTCATAGCCTCAAAAAAAAAAAAAAAAACAAAAAAAAAAAACAACTGAAGATTTAATTTTATTTGTCATGTATGCAAGGTCCATTTAAAAATTGCGGCACATTTAAACATAGATGCTTATGATAGTATTTAAAATTAATTGAAATTAAAAATTGAATATCATTAAGTAAATAAGTCTGTAAGCAGTTTCATTCTTCTTTTTTTTTTTAGGTTACATGGCATGGCAGAGGAGATTACTTTGCTACAGTGATGCCTGATGGACTGAACCGCTCTGTTATTATTCACCAGCTTTCAAAAAGACGTTCGCAGGTGCCCTTCAGCAAGTCAAAGGGCCTCATTCAGTGTGTTTTGTTTCATCCTATTCGTCCATTCTTCTTTGTTGCAGTAAGTATATTTGGAGAAATATATATTGATTGCTGTTCTGTTTCTTAAATAAAACAGAAATAACAATGCAAACGACGATTTGCGAAACATGTCCTCAAAATAGGTACGAAAGTGAAGCAGATGTGTAATAAATACGACTCATCTAAAAATTAATAACAAAATATTATTATATTTCAGTCTCAACGAAACATTCGAGTTTATGATTTGTCAAAGCAGGAACTAGTGAAGAAGCTTATGTCAAATTCAAAGTGGATCTCATCAATGGCTGTTCATCCAGGTACTGTAGACCACTCCAGATTAAAATGTACCTTAGAAGCTTTTATTGCATGATGACTAATATTTAAAGGGTAATATTCCTTTTGAAATATTACACCAGTTTACATGAAACATTAGTATAGTAACAGGTTTTTCGGCATTGTTCTTTTTTTTGCTTCTGCACATTACATCTTGTAAGACCAACTAATGTGTAAACCAGTTAACACATACATAGTTAATATACAAGTTGACATATCATATTCCATGTATTGGATGCTTAAAATAGTAATTTACTTAAAAACACGCTTTGATGATGCAGCAGAAATTCTCAATAGTATACAGTAGTGCTTACATCCAACATTGCAGCAAAATTTGTTTCACAACATATTTAGTCTAATTAGATAATTAAGTCTAAGGTAATAATGACAGTGTTACTAAGATATTTGATAAAGACAATGTTGGCAGGTAGGCATAACCTTCAACTAAAATTAATTGGAGCAGCAGGTGCACTCTTTCAGAACTTTTACTATCTATAATTTCTCAATAGACATCAATAAATAAATTGCTGTTATAAAGTTATTAAATAGATCCGTTTTTTATTAATTATTTTGAAGCAGTTTTCAAGTCTATATTATATTCATAAAACTGTTTATATTAAATTTTTTCACACTAATTTAATACATTTTAATTTTTGACGTACTAGGTTCAAGCAATTGCTTCCATTTTCAACCTTGAAGGTCTGACTACAAATAGTTTTATGAGTTAATTTGGATATGCCATTTTTACTAAATTCCTCCAAATATTATGTAATCTGTATTATATCTTTAAACAAATAATCTACTATGTTTTTCACATGGGAACAGTTTTGGTGTGCAACGAATGAGATGTGTTTGTGTGCTCAGTATTGCCACCTCATTTAGTCACTCTTTTCATATTTCCCTCTTTCTCTCCCATAACATGCAAGTGACTTGGTGCTAGAAATAAGGGAACCCAACCTGAACTTCTCAAACTTTTATAATAATATAGTTATTAAAATCAAAATTGGAACAAACATACTCATATAATGTATATGTTTTAAATGCTATAATTATTACTACACAAATATAACTATTTGCAACAAAAACTTCACTTACCTTAAGAAAATGATGTAAATGTTTCTTATTAATTGATGAGATCAATTTCGTAAACCCTTGTTTACATCCTCAGCCATCAAACAACTTTGTTGTCAACAGTACTATTGCTAGAGGTCATTACGTTTTTGCCAATATTACCAAAATCTGAAAATGAAATAAACTTAAAAACAGAATCGACTGCTGGTATTTGAAGATTCATTATGCAATGTTTATTTTTTAACATAAATATTTTTTCCCAAACCATTAAATCTATTGGACCATTTAATTGCTTTAATAATTTAACTTCTGGATTTATTTCATGGTTAAATGACCAAAAATGATCTGCTATGGCCGATTTATCGGTTTGTTTATACTTAATGTTACAAAAATGTTCTTTCATTCTGGTTTCCAAATTACGTTTTGTCTTTCCAACATAAACCTGATCACAATCTAAACAATTAAATTTATAAATATCAGATTGTTAATTATTAGGAATTTTATATTTTTTTAGAGAAGTGTAGTAAATTTTTAATACTGTATTTATTTTGAGGAACTAAAGTTATACCAAACTCTTTAAAAAAAATTGAAAATGTTTATTAACCCAAGGATGGTAAGTAAATGGTCCAATAGATTGAATGGTTTGGTAAAAAATATTTATTTAAAAAAATAAACATTCGCATAATGAATTTTGAAATACCAGCAATCGATTCTGTTTTTAAGTTTATTTCATTTTCAGATTTTGGTGATATTGGCAAAAACATAATGACCTCTAGTAATAGTAACGTTGACAATGAAGTTGTTTGATGGCTGAGGATGTAAACAAGGGTTTACGAAAAAGTCGAGTTCCAGCTGATGATAAGAGCAAAAGCTCTTGAAACATGTCCTGTGAATAAACAGTGTGAGTGAAGCAGTGTGTCAATATCTTCTCGATTCACTTTTGTGCTAAAGGTTTACGAAATCGATCATCAATTAATATGAAAAATTTACATAATTTTCTTAATATAAGTGAGGTTTTTGTTGCAAATAGCTATATTTTTATAGTATTTGTTGCTTCACTGTAACTAGCTTTATTTTTTACATAGCTATAATTATATTGAAGAACTATTTGTAGTTGTTTTTTAACAATAAAATCTTTTTAAACCACTTGTCGAACTATAAAAACACTTTAGCTCCACTTACATTTAAAATTAGGACATGTTTCAAGGACCGCGCGTCCCCATCATTAGCTGATGTTTGACTAGTTCTTCAGGTGACTGCCTCCCTGTCCTGGCGCTGTTCAACGAGTTGAATGATGTCATCCACTATTGGTATTTCGAAATTCATGGCTCTCTTTCTATTCTTCAAAATGTGTATATTTTCCCAAACTGTTAATTCCCAATACTTTTTTTGCTGGTACCAAGAATTTGATTTCTTTAGAAATATTATGATTTTTTGACCAAAAATGATGGGCTATGGCTGATTTATCTGTCTGTTCGTATTTTATGCATCTCATGTGTTCTTTCATCCCTGTTTCCAAGTTTCTTTTAGTTTTTTCAATATATATTTCATTGCAATCCTCACATTTTACACTATAAATTCCTGATAATATTTTGGCCGGACTTGTGTTTTTGAGCGGGTGATTTAGTGTATTTCTCATGCTGTATTTGTTAGGTGGAATTAGTTGTATATGAGAATGACAGAAAATGCTTTTAAATTTATTAAAAGCCTTAGGATGATATGTAAATCATTTTTAACACTTCATCACCTATATTTTTAATATATTGAGGGAATACTTTCGGAAGCTGTTGCATCCATTATCAACTTTGAAGGTCAAACTATCACCTGTTGTCTGCTCTCTTCTCTCTGTTGGTGGAACTATTAACTTCTGTGTCAAACTATACTTACAGTGTATGAAGTACCTGTTTTTCTGATCCAATGAAACTGACAGTTGCTCATCCATATCCCTGTCAGTGGCACTTACGTCAAAAGACAATTCGTCATTGTCACTGTCTTCATTTTCTGAGTAGCAAATTTATGATGATAGGCTCCAAAATCTGTCACTTGCTATTTCTTTCTTGCCATTTCTTGCAGTTTTTCTACATATCTCCTGCAGTTTTTGCAGTCTTGTTTTATCTTGTCAGTTTCTTCATGAATAAGTCGTTCAAGTTGTTAGTTTAAAGATGCTTTTTCTGTTTGCAGCACCTATTTTATTTGAGCCCACACTAACTCATTTACATTGTATTGGTAGTGGTAAGGGTGCAGGCAGATTACCTCATGTTCCATTTCATTTGTAAGTTGTTCCAGCTGATATACTTTTTCCTTGTTTTTAAATGGTAGAACAACTGAAAGTACTGATTTAAACTCTTTAGAGTAAATAAACACCGTCCTTGATTACAAAGCATTCATAAACATTATCATGTGATGGCTGACGTTCAGCAGACTAACAGGAAGTGAATTGTTTACTCTCTCTCAAATTTAACAAACTCTTGCGCTTGTTAAAAGTAATTCTTTCGTCACATTATGTCAATAGTTTTCATTTCAGTTGTGAGTAATTACAAAACATGTATACACATACATACCAACCAATAATGATGGTCATTGCAGTGCATACATTGCTATGCATCATTATACTATATTGGTACTGTATTTATTTGTATTATGAAAACTGTTTGAGCTAAAAATATGAGACTTTTTAAGGTTGTGGAAGAGACATCACTCTCTTCCTTCTTCATGCATCACTTTTTTCAAATTTGAATTTATGTCTTAGTGCAAATAGTATTTATTACAGTTGGATTTATTTGACATTTGTCACCCCCTCTTAAGGATAATGCAATATAACACACCACAGGACTCCGATTGTTGCTGGACTGGTAGCATTTGAGGACAGAAATAATCCCATTTGAAAGTCACAATAATCATTCAAAATGGTGCTGCATGAATTGAGATGAAATTCCTTTTAACCATTATGTGTTTAAAAATTTGTTGTTTCATTTTGGAAAATTCTCTTTGTCATTCATGAATGTGCCTGTCAGATACATGGCTTAATTTTTCCTCAGTATCTTTCCAAGAAATATACCTATGGACTTACTGTTCTAGGAAATCTTACATGCTATCATTGGTCTTACTTCATCAATATTTCAACTTGATTACTATAGTAATAACTTTGCAATAACAACAGACATATAGATACATAGTATGTATAGATATATAGTATATATATACATAGATATATAGTACATAGATACATTGCACCAACTCATGTAGCATATTGTCACTATGTAATAAACAAGGGATTGTTGCAATAATTCACTAGATTGTATTATACTTGGTGGTGAATGTAAAGAAGCATATATTTCCGTATTATTGAGAACTTAAACTAGAAAATGAGTAGATATACACATAAATAGAGGGCTTATTTCAACATATTTTGGGTTTGGATGAAGCAATAGGAATTTTATAAAGATGAGTTGGAATTAGAAACACTAAACATCACTAACCTAAAAATAGAGAACTGCCTATAGATAATATAATAATAGTAATGTAATTTTGGAATGTAGAAGTAATTGAATACATTGTATGGTTTTAAGGTATAAACAATGAAGGTGAACAAAACAAACATTGAATTTTATGTATGAAATAATGAATACAAAACACAATATAACGACAATGAAGAAAATAGATAATAACTGTCTGTCAGTGAAATCATTATACATTTCTATTGAATAAAATCTCAATTTGATAATTATAATTTATAATTATTCTATATTGCACTTACGGATGTTCTACATTCCAGAGAGCAAGAGGAAATAAATCAAGTACATATTGCATAAGTTAACATTTATATTTAATTAGGCACCAAGTATTGCAATTTTAACCACTTGATATATGATGATGCGATCATAAAACTACAAAAATTAACCAAAACCAATAAGCAATTATAGATCAAATGTCAGAACAAATTGTATCTCACAGATACCCAGAGACCATGTCCCACTTTTCTTAAAATGAATAGTGCACAACAAAACTGCTTTTCAATAACTTAAAATTATAAATATTAAAAGCAGAAGCATTATTAACAGTGAAGTATTCTTCATATTTGAGTTTGATTTATGAGTCACTATGTTTACACTCAAACTTCACTTACTTGTTGTTGTATAATTGAAACGTTTTCAAGATCATTCGATCTCATCCTCAGCTGTTTGGTGACTAAATGAACCTTCCTCTTCTTCCACTACTACGGAGCTCCGATCACTCTGCCATCTGGTGTTAGGGGCACTAAGTTTTAATACTATTCGATCTCATCCTCAGCTGTTTGGTGACTAAATGAACCTTCCTCTTCTTCCACTACTACGGAGCTCTGATCACTCTGCCATCTGGTGTTAGGGGCACTAAGTTTTAATTAAATTAAATGAAGTATTAAAACATTCTTAATTTTTGGAAATGTGTAGCACAGATAACTAATTTCTTCTATTATTGAACACAATTCACAGTTCTCCTTGAAGCAACAATGATTTGTTGTTTTGTTTGATATATTTTCTGTTTGAAGAGCAAGAAGTCACTTGATATGTTTAGTCTTTGAATCCATTGCTTTTGGACAGAGTTAAAAAAACAAGTTTGCTGTTGGCTGGCCCCATAGCTCGGTCAGTAGAGCACTTGCCTGCCGCGCTAGGGGACCCCTTGTTTGATTTCCAGCCGTGGGGATGGGGACTTTTTGACCAAGATAATTCCTCATCTTCCCCAGAGTCTGGAAGTATGAATGAGAGTGCAAATATGTGTGATCTAATGATCAAAACCCAATGAATATGAGTTAACACCTTCGATATGTTCCAAAAGGAGAACAGCCACCAATATGATTATTGGAGTTAAATGGAACAAATAAAGAAAATAATAATAAGAAAGTATGCTGTTGTACAAACCAGTATAGACATGTAGGTATATAACATAATTTATAATTCACATAACTTACAAAAATTTGTAAATTCAAGAAGTTTATTTTTAGGATGTTCCAGTTGATGAACCGGTTATCTCATTTCAGGAGGGGATAATCTTCTGGTGGGCACATATGACAGGAAAATGTTATGGTTTGATTTGGACCTATCTACAAAGCCATATCAGACTCTTAGACTCCATAATACAGCTGTAAGGGGAGTGGCTTATCATAAACAGTACCCTTTGTTTGCATCTGGTTCAGATGACCGCAGTGTTATTATTTGTCATGGCATGGTGTACAAGTGAGTATTAACAGTAGCAATATTTTTGATCTTTTGTTACTAAGCTTCCAGTATTAAGAAAATAACTGTGAACCTATATTTCAGCTGGTGTGACCACTGAAACAATGGATATAATAATGCTAGTTTACACTCCCATTAGTTTGTTTGGCTGGTTGTAATAACAATGTAATTCCTGTCCCATTGAATTGAAGGTCATTATTGCTGTGTTCTTCACTACTTACTACCAAAAGATAGTAGGTAGTGTAGGTGGTAATTTGTGTGCTGAAGATTCAAGAGGTTGCACGTTTTAATCTTGGTTAGAAAGTTGTTTCCGCGGTTTTCCCGTATCCTGAAAGATGAATGTTGTGTGTCTCAAGAATCTATGTGCCCAGGGCTCATTTGATCATCGTATCACATGTTTCATTCATTGTCCAGTATGACTTAAGTGGTTAAAAGGATGTTAATTGAGAGATAGAAGAGGAGAGGGAGGGAGAGGGGAGAGAGAGATAATAGCCTAGGTATTGCATATTGATTTTGAAATTGGGTCATCATTATGGTTTGTAAAGACATGTTTTTGAGTGAACAGGTGTTGTTCTACACAACTAGTGCATGTATTTTAATGTGAACCTCATAACTAAATGATATGAAATGAAGGCTATTTATGTTCTTTTTTGTTGTTTCAGTGACCTGTTGCAAAATCCTTTCATTGTGCCCCTTAAGAGACTAAGTTATCATGAATATACTGATGACTTCGGTGTGTTTGATGTTATATTTCACCCAACACAACCATGGGTATTCTCAAGTGGAGCGGACAAAAAGATTCATTTGTATACATAGTGGATCAGGTAGTCTTTCACTGTGAAATGTGTGTTACTTGTAATGTGTTAAATAGTGTGTATGAAATAAATTTAATACAAAAATGAATAATAATTCTATAATTATTAAGGTTTTACGGCATATGCACAAATTTTCCATTGTGGTTGATCAAATTAAAACAAAAGAATTCAATATGAAAATGCAACTAGCATGGTTAAGGCAGTAATAGACTGTTACCTCATCAGTTATGTACATAATAAACCATTGTTGTGTATGGATTCACATTGAAAAGTGGCTTGGAGGTCAAGCTTATGGTTACTGGGTTTGGGTGGTGTAAAATGGACTTAAATAATGAAGAAAACTAGATTGAATATCATTATTATTATTTATAAGTTTTGTTACATTAATTTCATGTTTAGTCACTTATTGTTAAAGAATATCATTCTCAAGTTCAATAATTAAGGGATTTAAAATATAATAAAGAAAATACAAAATAATTAAGATTTGACTTGTTAGAAAATCACAAAGCTGAGCATTTGAGTTCTCAAAATGTGTTTTGTAAAAAAGTAGGCGATGTAGTGTTAGTAAACTGACTCACATAAGCTGTCTTTATATGATGTGATTTTATTTTCATTTTTGAAAAGGGCTACCTGCTAATGTATGCTGAGCCAAAAATGGCTTCAATGAAAGAAATGTCTTGCAGTGAAAGATCTTGGGCATCCATATTCTGGTTTTGAACTTTCAAAAATGTCTAAACCAAGTAGATATTTTCATTGGGATATGTGTCTGTTTATACATCTGCAATTTCTGCTTGCAGTTCATGTCTGACATTCAGTACAACCATCGTAAGAAAACTTTACCAATATAGAGAAAAGTCAATTTACATTATTTTACAGTCAGTGAATCCCCTGCCCCCAAGCTGGGTTTTCAACTTTTATGAATTGCTCTGTTTTCAGCTACTCTTCCAAAATGCTAGATAGATATTCCAGACATAAAAAATTATGAAATAGCCACTCTTTTAAATTTGACATCCACACATCTATTGAAAGTGCAAATGATTTGAGCTTATCATACAGGGTGGCGCACAATGTCACCCGATTGAATTTTGATCCAACAAGTATATTATTGGAGCAATAGCTTTCAAATGATGCAATCAACTTCATGCAGTTCATGGAAATTAATCCAGATGTTGTTACAAGTTCATCGTTTGAGTTTTGAGTTCGCCATTTTAGTTTGCCACGACAGCAGACATGGGATGGTTGATTGTCGCACAAAAGATGGAGATTGTGTTACTGTTCGTGATGACAGTGTTGAATTGGCACAGGGAAAGTTTCGTGCTCTTTTTGGCACATGGTGGACTCGCAGGCTGCAGACAATATGCAGATTACATCACAAATTTGCAGGTACTGGATCTGGTTTTGAATGTAAGCAGCCACATGCAGGTACCATATGTTCGCCGCAAAACAATTGAAGCATTTCGATTGGAATCAACAAGAAGAGCCAGTGCCAAGTGAGAATTTCATGCCAATCTGTACAAAGAATTATTCAATTCGAACTTTGCTTGTATCCCTACAAGATGGCTGTGGCACATAAGCTTATTGCGAGAGATAAGGAGCAGAGACTACAGTTTGCAGGGATGGCAATCAAGCAAGACCAAGAAGCAGTGCTACACAACACATCGTATTCTGATGAAGCTTACTTTTACGTGAACGGTGTTGTGAACAAACAGGACATTGAATTCTGGGCACGTGAACCTCGGTGAATAATCCACATGAAACACAGCTACGGGGAGAAAGTATGTGTTTGCATGGTGAAGTCAAGCCATGTAATCATCGGTGCTACAGTAACGTGTGAACGCTATTTAGACATTTTTAGTTAATTGATGGAAATTAAACATTTCTTCACACTTGCCATATATAGGCTAAGATCTTTGATAGATAGAGTCAACATGAAAAATTCAATGCCATGGCCGGGATTTGAACCACGGATCTCCTGATTTCCGTCCAGTTGCTCTAATCCATTGAGCTACCATGGCCAACGTGCCCTCCTGACATTAAATTCTCCAGTTGACTCATATATTACCCCGGTAGACCACAAGGAGCTCTCGCATTTGAGATACACCGTTTGTGGCGACTTACTATTGTAAGTATTTGAGTCCCAGGCTTCATCATTTAACTCTTATTATTTTTAGTTAATTGATGGAAATTAATCATTTCTTCACACTAGCTGTATACAGGATCTTTGATAGATATAGTCAACATGAAAAATTCAATACCATGGCCGGGATTTGAACCATGGATCTCCTGGTTTCCGTCCAGTCTCTAATCCATTGAGCTATTTAGACATGCTGCGAAACCCATTCTTTCCTGAACTCACGGTCACACGCCTTCCAGTGCAGACACAGTGGTTCATGCAGGATGGAGCACACCCGCATACTGCCAATGTTATGCTTGATTTTCTACACGAAAGACTTGGCCTTCAGATATTGTCAAACCAAATTCCAGAACTTTATGAAGGAGGAGGAATGTGGTCTCCCCACAGCCCAGACATTAACCCATGTGACTTCATCCTTTGGGGTTTCCTTAAAGACAAGGTGTACCACAGAAAACCCAAATTGCAGTGCTACACCCATTGTGGAGTTATGCTACACCATTCCAGAAGACTTATGTCAAAGAGTCATCACAAATGCATGTGTGCAACTTGAAGAGGTTGTAAAACAAAACGGCATGAACATGTGATTTCATTAGGATGCATTTCCAAGCTGTTTTCTTTACTTCTACATAAATAAATTACAGATCTTGTCAACAACAAATGTGTTATTCTTGAAACAAATCAGGTGACTTATCGTGTGTCACCATGTATATATGCACAACATTTTGATTATATTCCTGGAAAGACATGTTTAACCCATCTAATTGTTTTAATAAGTCTTTGAGAAGGCTGTATCAAAACAAATATCATAGATATCACAAATAATAAAATAAAATATATGTTATAAACACAGGCTTACTGTCTTTTAAAGAAATCAGCTATTAAGATATGTTCATCGAAAAATTACTCAGAATTTTGTCTTTTCTGACAAGGAAGACCTTTAACCTTGAACACTTGAAACAGCCCGAAAACTTAGAATAATAATAATTAGGATAATTGATCATAATAAAAACATGTGGTCTGTGTATTTCCATGCAAAATGTTGCATTCTCCCTCAAGTGACATTTTAATAGAGAGAAACAAGGTAGCAAGATATCAATGCCATAGGAAGGAAATTATATGCAATTCAGTGACATCAGTATATCATAAGTCAGTATATCAGCAGTGCTAAATACCGTCTGCTTAAAGTACGTATAAGTACGTAAACTTAGTCCTCAATATCAATTTTGCATTCATGCAAAAGCCACATCTATTATTTGCAAGTGATAATGGATATATCAATATCATAACCTGCTTTTTACCAAGCTTATTGCAACATAGGCTTATACTTCGGTGCAGCAAATTGATTGTAATCACAGAGTGAAGCTTGATGAAATAACAATAATTTATCTTCACTTGTGGTTTGGCACATTGTAGTCGTACAAAATCAGCAATCCCTCTGCATAAAGCTTATACTGCCAAAAGAAATAAACAACAAGGGTTTGGCAATATTTTGTTTTTGGTGGCAGTGTCTTCACAAAACATCTTTGTTTGGAAAATTTGCATCTGATCCATATGACCTGACTAGGAATCACACAGCAATAGGCTCTTTTCACTTGTTACATGTCTCCCAAGGACTGAAGTTATAAAATGTTTCATATGCTCTTTAGTCATTTTTCCTCCACATGAATGTTTTGTGGACAAGTTGTTTCAAGTTTAATTAAAATTATACTATGAATCATTAGAGAAATGCAGCAAAATTTTAATATTATATTTACTTTCAGGAATCAGTCATACAAATTCTTTAAATATTTTTTGAAAATATGTATTAACCCTAGGATGGTATGTAAATTATTTAAAATTATAATTGTCTGTTATTTTTTAAGGGAGAAATATTTACATTTATATATATATATATACATTTTTCAATCTTTTATTTATAAAGTCTTTATTAAAACCATTAATTATAGCAGCATTTTCTCTAAAAAGATACAATTCCCAATAATAAAAAAATCTGGCATTTACCAATTTAATTGTGATTGCAACCAGGTTTTCATTGAAAGGACCAAACATAATTTAGAAACCAGAACAAAAGGACATTTTCGAAATATTAGGTATCAACAGACTTATAAATCAGCCTTGGCCAATCATTTTTGGTCATTTAACCATGAAATAAATCTAGAAGTTAAATTATTTAAGCAATTAAATGGTCCAATAGATTTAATGGTTTAGGAAAAAAATTATTTAAAAAGATTTCCATTTTAAAAAATATAAATTGCGTAATGGATTTTAAATACCGTCAAATCGATTTTGTCTTTAAGTTTCTTTCATTTTCAGAGTTTGGTAATGCATATAAAAATATTGTGACATCTAGTGGCTGTAACATTGACAACAAAGGAATTGGAAGTGACTGATGATGTAAACAAGCATTTATGAAAATGGTTTCAACTCAATTCTGTGAAATTTTCATCAATTACCTTAAAAGCTAAATTAAGTTAGGTACAACTAATTATATTTTATGTAGTATTTGTTGCTTGACTGTTGCTAGCTTCTATTTTTTACGTTTCAATACATTTATTTTCTCAAATGAAGTGTTTCAGAGTAAGTAATATTTTCTGTTCCTAGAAATGCTATAACATATCAGCTAACTCAAAGTGAAGTTTGTGGAGGCTACCGTTTACATTTATAATTGTACTACAGCCTCTCCCACTAGCCACAATCACAAAAAATTTGAAAGACGTAATTTTCCATGAAATACAGTTTGTTTCAGAATTGAAGAGTTTATGTTTGTGTCGATAGTGAGAGTAAAAGAAGGGACAGAGTAAATGGAATAATCCCTAATGGTAAGCTGGTTTGCCAAGTCATTTCAATCTGACCTTCATAGGTAGGAACATTTAAATACACATTCAGCAGAACCTCTGCATGGACTTCACTAGCAATACTAATGAAACACACTTATTTTTTCACTTAATATGGCACATCAAGGACTGTCCTGAGCCCTTGCTAAGTGTGACTTGATTGGGTCATTATTTAGTAAACATTTATTTAATGCAGAACTTTTATGTATCATTAGCCACAACAATCAGTGCACAACAATGTCAATAATTAAAGGATGATAAATTAAAAAAAAAAGCCAAATTTATAATGGAAAATTTTACTGTGGAGTTATGCTTTCCTCTCGCTTCCCACTAACTGTGATTAAAAAGCATATATATGTCAGTTGTGGTATGCATACACAATGGAGTGGCGAGAAAGGAGCCATACTGTTTTGAGTGCTGATGCAGAAAATTTGATTCAAGCAAGCAAGCTGTATGTGCAACAGGTAGTCAGAGGGCAGCTAGGGAGGAGGTAACAACCCAGGATGAAGTACCAGCAGAGGATAGGATAGGAGAAACGGAGAAGCATTCTTTTGTGCGATGCAAGAATATTTTCTAAGTCCAAAGGTGTGCATATACGATTGCGCAAGCAGATGACCAGTTGGTTCTGCATTGCAGCCAACATGAAAAAGATATGTAACACTTGTAGCCAACCTCTGCAAAACTGCCCCAGACATCTGCCCTACAGTGGTGCAAAAAGACATCTGGGTGCAATTAGCGCAGATCAGTTTTGGAAAATACTGACTGTTTCCTCTCAGGTTTTATTGCTTTACAAAAGTAGGCTTGCTATCCAGCAGAAGTACCTATTCTACTTTTAGAAGTGAAGGCTTAGCTAGTTGGTGAAAATTAGGGACTATTGTGTGTGTTTAGTGTAATTAATTACCTAGTTTAAATTAGGCACTACTGTGTGTAGGGTTTAGTTAGTGTTTAGTTAACCATTTGGTGCAATTTAGGTACTACTTTGAGTTTGCTAGATAGTGTAATTTAGGGATAAGTAAGATTGTTGGAAGCATTGCGTTCAGTGGAGAAACAAGGATAGTTTGGCTGCACTGAATTCAATATGGCTACATTACACATTAAGTAATTAAACAATAAATAACGTTAAAAGAATGCCCTCCAACACGAAATTGCACTAAAAAGTAAAGAAATTATGTTAAAAATCATGGTTGTATATAAATACATAAAAACTGTGAAGAAATTAGAAAAAAATCACCGAGTCACATATTAGAAAGAAGAGCCGGAGAAACAAAAGATTAGCGATAAGGAAGAAAGGTGGGAAAGAATAAGTGAAGTCAGCAGTGTATGAGTAGTGAATGTAAGGGTGCACTAACAAAGGAAAGTGGAATGAAAACAAGTGAAGATGAAGCAGTATTTGATGAGTTTTTGGAAGGACAAAGAAACGAGTCCTGTGTACAAATGTTTAGTAGATAGCAAGAAAGAGGATCAGAAAGGCATATATCATAGAGAAAGATGTTAATCGAGGCGGGAGCTGCTAAGGATACATGCAGGTTGACTTGGCACGTCGACAGTTCTATAAGATTATTACCCTGACTAGGATTACCTTAGGTGAGAGACGAGGAACTATGCTTATAGTAGGTAAGTGATAGTAGAGATCCCAGGTCACAGAATTAGAATAATGATGCAAATCTTTGCCAGTGTAACTGCTACTGTATGAGTATTTGCTTGTTTGGCCAAAGAAGAAGGGGACATTATGAAATTATGCATGAGACAGCAAAAAAGATTAGTGAACTCAAATAGTTGGTGGGCAGAGATAGGAGAAATTATGGAAAAAATAGGAATGGGAGATATATGGAGATTAGAGGAAAGGAATACAAGCGATGTGGGTAAATTAGTAAAATGCAGAATAGAAGATATAGAAAGACAGGAAATATGGGGAAGTGTAGAAAATATGAAATCATTACAATTTTACAAGCATATAAAAAGAAATTGGTGACGAGAAGCATATGTAGATTTCTGCAATAGGCAAGAGAGAGAAGCGTTAGCTTGGATGAGAACAGGAGCAATATTTCTAAGAGGGATAAGAGGTAGGGAAAAGGGAATTTGTGAATTGTGGGGGGGGGGGGGAAGAAAGCATAGAACACTATGCAACAATGTGAGGAGGTTGCAATATGGAAAAAAGGTTTGGGGGGAAAAATGGGAGAAAGTAGAGAGGAGGATAGTAGCTATAAAAATATTAATGGGCAGGGAGGAAAAGAAGGTAAGAAGTATTGGTGAGTTCTTGCAGAAAGTAAGAGAAAAATGGGCTAGAAATGTAAAGAATATAAGAAAGGAAGAAGAGGGGGAAGAATGGGACTAATTAAGTAACAAGGGGTTATGAAGGTTAAGAGCTACCAGAGCAGAAGACCAGGGTGTCATGTAAGCCAAGGTAGCAACAAGGTAAAGATAAATAAATGTAGCCAAAAGTTGTAAATTTTAAAATTTTGGAATATGCACAATAAATATATATCATATTTCACTGCGATATGCGGGCGGTCGGGGATTATTAAGCTACTGATGTAAAGCACGCGCGCACTCATCCGCGCGTGCGCACGTTAAATATGTTCCCGGTGCGTCAGTCTAATGTTCACACTTGTATCCAATTTCGCGGAATAAACAAAGATTAAACTTTGTTTATATGTAAATACATAAATAGCTAATCCGTCACTAAAGGGTAAAGGCCTGCTAGTGCAGAGAGTTGCTGCTATGAGCTCATTAGGGTAGCAACTCCAAAGAGCCTCGTGCTTGCTTGTCGGTACCTCCTTATCTTCCCGCATGGGAGGGGATCCGTTCCCGTTTAGCTGCGTGGTGCGTGCTCTGTCGTCAGACGAGGTTGGGGGAAGCCTTAAGTTCCCGGGTGGTAGCCTGCAGAGCTAGTAGCCGGTGTGCTATATCACCGGGCGCCCCGACCGAGGTTATTCGGTAGTCTTCCGGGATGGGTTGACGCGCGTAAGTGGCGTATCCACTTCCACCCTGTAATGTGGGGGGGGGGGGTGTTATTTTCTAGGTTTTGCCCTACCGGAAAGAGCCCCGGAGTGGTAAGCTCGTCGCCCTTCTTGGCGACAGCTTGATAACTACCGGATAAGAAGAAAGGGCGGTATACCGTCCGCGTAGATACTCTCACGCTATATGAACCTCCTTATCTATTGTGATGACTAGTAATGTTCTATATTTTATACACCGTGTACTTAGATCTATGTCAGATTGTTTTATATTCTTATGTTCTATAACCTATGTTACACTGAACTTAAGGTAATGGATCTGGCGGGACTAAAATTACTAATCGCAATATTTATTGCTATCTCGCAATTTTCACTAACGGTAGCCGGAATTAAACTTCGTAGTTTGCGCGCGAATATATTCCTCACATTGACGTGGGCTTCTGTAACACTGGCAGTTGCTCGCGGTACTGGCCTCTGACTATGATTTTTCATGGCGTTATATACAAAATCTACCACGCGCGCAAATTCACCTTCTTTGGATTGGCTACTTTTACCCGCTGTTGAATGCATCGGTCTTCTATGACATTTTAATCTTATGTCATTTGATTACAGTGCCACATCACAAGACTTACCTATCACGTGACACGGACTGTTTATTAAGTTTGGATATTCCGTCTACGGAATCAAACATCTTGCCCTCTAGCATCAAAAATGCAGTTACTACGGAACCTGGGACACCCCTGCCCACTCCTCTGTCAAGGGCGACGGTACTTGAAGATTTGGATTTACAAGGCATGTGTGTGCAGGAAACAAAGAAACCAGAACCCTGGCTACAGTGGATTTTGAAATCTGTAAATAGGAGTAAAGACGTAGGGTAGGTAAAAAAATCCCTAGGGCGTCTCCCGTAAACAGAGCCGCTACCACTGCGCTATGGGGTCGGTCACTAAGGTAAAGGCAAGTGTAATTAAGTACATTTTTTAGGTGAAAAGGAAGTGAGAAATTGTTTGCAAATAAGGGGAAGTGAAGGAGAGGGAGAAAGGTACTAAATAATTAGATGACTGTAACAGGGTAGGAAGCAAGGAAAGGCTAAAAGGAGGGAAAGGAATAAATAGTAATGAGAGGTGCTATAGGGGGATAAAGAATAGAGGCTTACATATAAAATTGAAGCAAAGGATAAAGATTATAATGAACAATAATAAAGATGGGCGGAATACAAGCACAACAACAACAATGTAAATATGTTGGGTGTATTGCAGAGGGCACTACAAGACAAAATCGTAAGGTCCCAAGTTCAAGGATACCCCAAAATGCGTTAGGAATTGTCGCTTATTTGATTCATGTAGTGCTGTGTCGTCACAGGTGAGTTAAGCTCTCTTCCACTTTGGAAGAGTTGTGCAACTCTCTTGGGGGAGCGCTACCCCGAGACCCAACAAGCGAAGCAAAGAGTGTATGACAAAGAAGAGGATGGGCGATAAAGTTTATTAAGTCCAGAGATTGCAGCGATCGAAGATGCTAACAGTACACGGTTGTTCAGGACGATGAGCCCTGAGGACGGAGCAAGTTGGGTCAGCCGTAAGGAGAATTATCACACGGAATCGGCCGCTGCCGTTGTCACTTCTGCCATCACAAGCTGGAAAATACGTCCTTTTGTTCTGCCTCCAGTCAAACATTGAGAGGTATACTTTTTGCTGTCTCCAGAACTATTCACGAGAGGCTTCCAGACCATTCTATTATAAGGAGCACTCAAGCCAGCCAGTGTGTCAGCAATCGTTCTGCGGAATTGAGAAATTACGAAGCAGAGCTAGTTGGTATGTGCAACAGAGGCTTAGTAACCTTTAGAGCTATGGTAAGCTATAGGGACCAGTGTGTTTGCTGTTAGCGTTGTTAAAAGTGAAATTAGCGCTGTGCTAACAGTTTAGGACAAATAAATTGGAATTAGCACAACGCTGTGTTGTCATTTCGTCACACTGCTGATATCCAGGGTTAGTTTTAATCTGTAATGAATCTGTAATGTTTAAAGCCCGCTTTCACTACATGCGGTGACACTGACGATACATGAGATGAATATGGAGCACCGGTGGAATGAGATGGCGGGGAAAACAGGAGATTCTGGAGAAAATCCGGCTCCAGCGCCAGGTTGTCCACCACAAACCTCACTTTGCAGTCACATGGGATCGAACCGGAGCCGCCGTGGTTAGAGTCGAGCGGTCTAATCACTCAGCCATGGCGCGGCCTTACGAGGATTGTAAGAACATTTCATGAATCTGGAAAGGTAAAATTCTCGCAAAGTATAGGTAGCCCGAGAAGAGCATTTGATGAGAATACTTCATTTTTAATGTGCAAGGAAAGCCGAAAGTATCTACTACAAATTTCGCTTGGGAATATAAGCATAAGTTGCATGATGGAAGTCCAAGTAGTAAACAACATCCTTATAAAATTCAAATTTTCCATACATTTCAGAGAGCGATCCTGATACAAGAAGGACAGTAGTATAAATGCGCTTTCATGAATTAAACGAAGAACAATTTACACCAAAATAGGAAACGTTTTACTCCTCTTAGACAACACATTTGCTCTTTTATTTAACAACAATGATTGCAAGAATTATCCACTGGGTAATTGTTCAAAAGCTATTGAAGAATACTATGAAATATACATGTATATATATCATTTTCTAGTACCCTGTATATTACTACGGAGCTTCGTGTTAATCAGCAACATGTTTCAAAAGTCATTTAACAGGTGCGGACTTTTAACTAACCCTAAATTTCATTTATCATGAACAACTTAAATATGAACAGACAACTCGCTGCATCATCGGCCGGGTTTTATAGCCTGCCGGAGTTGCTGCTGTTGGCTGAGTAATGTGGCCCGAGGCCACACTATGCCTATGAGACTTAGTTTTGTCAGCGGAATTCTGGATACCAGTCGGGGTAAAGTGGCTGAACCTGGACAAATACGGTAAGTGGTGGAGATGTAATGTCATTCTTTTAAACTTGACTTCTAGTTTCTGACCTTGTTTCCCTTTGGGAAAGGAACTATTTACAATTTATTTTACCTATTGAAAGCTAACTCGAGTTTAATGAAGGGATCTTAATTATGTGTGATATTTACATTCTTGTTCAGTTTGTTAGATAGCAAGGGACAATCGATCATAGTGAATATGAATATGCATATACCTCAGTGGGTGAAATAAATCAAATATTAAAGCCAGACCCACAAAATGTCTGGTATTGCCTACGCAGGAAGGGACACTCCTTCACCTCGCGGTAGATGTAGGCGTACTTGACCAATCCGCTTCTCGTTATCTTAAGTTACCCCATTTTACTCGTAATAATTTTGTGGCCAACTCTCTACGGCGAGTAGGCCCAAATATACGGTAGGTATTTTAATCAAAATCATTATAAACAGATTTGAGAAAATACAAAATTTCGAAAAATGTTCCATTTGTATCTACAGGCTAACTCGACATGTCGAGGTCTCTGGTTCAAAGTTCGTTCTATTTCTTCCGGTCTAATACATTCTTATTCGGCTGTTCCTATCGTATTGTATAGGTATGTTGCCTAAGATTACCTCAGTGGTAAAGCACGGATCTTTGCTTATAGTACGTAAGCGGTAACGGAGATTTCAGGTCGAGGTGATAAGAACTGCAGTTAGTGACGAAGCAATTCTTGCCAGTGTAACTTATATTGCATTAATCACTTTCATTTAACATACACGTACCTTAAAGATGTTCTTGCCGAATCAGTATACTTGTACTCCGATGTCGCGGAGTAAAAATACGCTGGTTTAAACTGAGTATAAAGTTACTGTTACGTCTAAAGTTACTAAGCGCGATACTTTTCTGCATCTTTGCGATTTCTACTAACGGTAGCCGCAATTAAATTCGGCTTGCGGTACACTTCAATATACTTATGGAAAATGTTCTTCTCTCAGTAACTTGGGTTTCTGTAACTCATGTTGACAATGACTGAATGCAAGTGGCGACTGGCTTTTTACAATGATTATTGATTGCTTTATATGCAAAATATACAACGTGCGTAAGTTCCATGCACTTTTTCCAGATACATTTTTCTTCTGTTGAACGCGTCGGTTTACTACGACACGTTAATGTTAATGCCAGAGGTTCTACTTCCATTAGTCCTGGACACGTAGGACCAAGGACCCGGGACTCCTTCTACCCGGGAGTTACCGAGCAGTCCCAAAAGGGCGCCCGGCGCCTCCGTGGGGCTTTCCATAGGGCAAGACCTAGAGACTAACAAGTTCCCCCATCTGGTCCTGTGGACTCAAGACGGGATGGGAGTGGATACGCCACTTACGCGCGCCAACCCCAAAAAGGGAAGGCTACCGATATAACCTCGGTGGGGTCGCCTGGCGATCTAGCACACCTTCTACTAGCTATGCTGGCTAGTACGCGGGAATATTAATGGCTTCCCTCAACCCCGTCCGGAGACGTACCCGATCACCCACGTGTATCGGGAACCACTGCCCCCTCGAGTCCAACCCAATCCGAACAACCCCCTATCAGGGAGGTGCTCGAATGTTCGGCCCGAGGTTCCTCTAGTAACGTCAGAGTTACCACGAGTGCTAGGGGTCCGCAGCGCCCGCACCACGGCAGCTGAAGGGGACGGATCCCCTCCCCTACGGTTTACTACGACAAATAAATAATAAATAAATAAATAAAGACATAAATAATAAATAAATTAAATCAATCAATTCAATCAACCAATAAATCAATCAATTAAATCAATCGATTAAATCAATCAATCAAATCAATCAATCAATTAAATCAATCAATCAATTAAATTAATCAATCAATAGATAAATAAAATCTGAAAATCTACGTCCCGGATCCTAATTTCTTATACTGGGATATAATTTCCAAATTCTTATTTATTAAAAAGCCAACTACAAAAACACTACAAATACAATACACAATTTTTCAGATAGTAAAACAAAATTTAAAGACATTTAAAATAAAATTATACAAAATGCAAAATGACTACCAATTTACAAATAATACAAATACTGGTATGCAGTAAACATTTAACTGGTAGCCAGCTAAATTATAAAACTACTAACTACAATATCGATAACCGATATTTCACGTACTGGTAACCAATACGTTCTTAATATCAAATCTCTCAAAAGGTTAAAAATAAAAACTTTTAAAAACTGTTTATAACTTGACCAAAAACTTATAAAGACACAAAATTTCAACCAGTAACAAATTACAAAATTTCAAAATAATTATATATAATCAATTCAATTATTTAAATACCAATTCAAATTAACTGATCAAAACAAAACTGAAATAACATCTGATTTATACAAATAAACAACATCATAATACCATATTAACATAATTTAAAAAATCAATTAATTTACAATTTCATCTACAATACTTTAATAAACCATACGATTCAGATTATACTCATAATTCTACTCCAATTCGATTCACATTAACACTACAAATTAATATTTCAAAAATTTATCAAAATTTCAATATACAAAATCTAAATAATTTAAATATAATCTACAAAACTTTAATTAAAATAAAAATAGTGAAATAAAAACTGGTTTACTACGACACCATCACATGACTTACCTTACGACGTGACACGGGCTTTTTCCTAAGTTTGTGATACCTATCACGTATTCATTACTCGACACAATGGCGGATAACACTTTTACCCCTCAACGTAATACAAAACCTTTTCCGTCCGCTTGCAAAATCTCGCCTCATAGCTTCAAAAAGACAATTTTAAACTTGCGTAAACTACGTAACTAGAAACATTTTAACATAAGCGAATATTTTCTAGATATAAAATTTATAATTATGTGCAGTACAGTACTGCAATATTACGTAAATATACACAAACGTGATCCCTATAAAAATTACGTCATATAAACTATTTCTGAGGTGATATACGGTCTCAATGTAAAGAGTGGTTTGAGTTGGGCATATTCTTAAAAGTCTTATTGTCACATTTTTTGTTATACTTAAGTACGAATTTTGGTATTTAACCGACTTTACTTTTTTGAGTTGTGCTGTTCAGGGGCACAGACACACATACACAACCAAGCGGAATGGCTCAGGCAGTTTTATCTATGCTCTGCATTCGGAAGATCCGGGTTCGAATCCGGTGGCCGATCTTCCTGATCCATGGGTTTTTTCGGGGGGTTTCCCGTGTCGCCAGGCAAATGCTGGATGGTTTAATTATATCGCCTGAATTTTCTGTCCCTCCTTTTCATCTCCATTATCTTTTCACATCATCTCCCATCTGGTCGTCTCTTTTAGGCTAGAAGTGTCGCTGGGAGTCCCGGCGTTGCATGGCAGGAGATAAGCTCTTCCTCCTCCGTAAGACACACACGCGCGCGCGCAAATACACACGCACGGATACACATACGTACCTTTTTCTAACAGTTTAATGTTACACTTATAGGAGTTTTTCTACTTGCTCGTGTACCTCGTTTTATAAACATTTGGATAGATTGTTTTATTGCACTTTTCCTCTGAGGTAGAATAGTATTAGGAGAATACAGTAGGTTTAAGCGACAATCAAATCGTTCTTAAAGCGAGTTACTACGTGATGGACTTTGAAATTAGTTCTCTTTGCATAACTAAGAAGGGGGGTGGGAGGAAAACGAACAACGGCATCCGATTTGAAAGAAACTTTAAATGCAAACCAATACCAAGGAATTTCTCATGAACGGTTAACTCAAAGAAGGGGGAAAAAAAGGGACGGGGCGAAATACTGCATTTCACATTCTGTGTTTTTACGGGATCTACGGTTTTATTTTCTGTAACAAGATTTTTCCCTCTCTTACGGTTTACCAGTTATACAAACCTCGTTCAGAATATAGAGGACTGCAGAAGCTCTTCCCAGAAAATTAAGTACGTACACTTAATTTTCCTTATATTAGCATACAATTGAACATTTTAATAACTAAGTTAATGCCAGTTTTGAGAATATCAAAATTGCCCCAAGCATTAGTTCTTTTAAGCTAGTTTGGGGTGAGGCGGTTTGTGAAAATCTTGTTGTTGCATACTTGGGAGATCTTGATTATCTTGAAAGTTAATGAGGTCTGATTTTTAAGTGTTCACAGACACACATATATATCTATTTATAATTTCTTTTTCGAATTCATAGGGAGTAACAACATGCATTTCCTGTGAAATATCGGTATCGTATTTTCGGGTGTGTGCTGATTGCACCTTTCCTTTACGAGGCGTGTGCCTCAGTTGTTTTGTGTTTCCCTTTTTCCCCGTGTGAGCGCGTGAAGGTTGCTTTGGTTCCTCTCTCGGAAAGCTGTCCGAGCTGAGGAGTCAAAGTAGTCGGGGTTCTCATTTCACAGCGCGCGCACGGTGATTTATAATTGTCTTAGCTCCCGGGTGCAGTTCAAATTCATGTAATAACAGGTGTTAGAGTAAAATTATAATATGTACAAAGTTTAACTTTCGTGTAATTGTGCAAGTAAGCTGTCAGTGTGAACAAGAGATTTATTAAAGCTTTTAAATTATCAAAGTAAGTTGTATAATTGTACCTTAGCCTCCGGGTACAGTTCAGGTGAAATACAAAACTTCTATTTACTTATTGTGAGTACGTGAAAGAAAGTGAAAACGAATAACTATTTTCCGCTTGAGAAAAAAAAATATTTCAAAACTCAGAACTATAACAAAGAGCATCTGGGAGAAAGTTAACGTCAGTAAAGTTTAATTTGTCATAAATTGTGTGGTTTAATGATACCTCAATTTAAATAAACATTTTACTTATTTCTTACGCCTTACAAAAGTTCATTCAAAATGATAAGGACCTCACAGGCTATTTCCACAAAATTCAATTTCCACACTTTATTTTTCATATAAATATCTTAAACGTAGATTATTTTAATCAAAATCGGTAGTAAAATATACCAAGTAAAGGGTAACGTAGTATGTAGGGATTTTGTTGAAAATCTTCGTGTCTCATCTAGGACACTTGGTAGTGATTTTGGATGAAAATAGGGATTTTTGGTTTTTTGCTTAATATGAATCTACATAGTCTGGAGAACATTCCCATTATAAGGTTTTGTGTTTGTGGCAATTAAGTGTATTTAAATGGGGATTTATATATGGCTGCCAGGCTATCACGCCCCCTTTTTACCCTTCATTTTCGCTTCTGCTTATAACAAGCAGAATTATTTATGGAATGTGGACTCCAAAGGTTTTCTAAGGGTGCAGAAAGCCACTGTACATGGACAAAAGGTGCAAGTGAAAAAGATACAGTGTGTTGGACACGTACAAAGAATAATGGGCAGAAGGGTACATGGTCGTACGCAAAATCCAAACGAGAGCTTCAATCACCTAAGCTGGGAAAGAGTTCCAAAATCTGTTTATGTTGGCAGTAAACTATTAAATTTTGGTGTGATGGATGCTGTGATATGTTTTAATAATTGTGCTACTAAAAGGGGAGCTGTATTTAGGAAAATAGGACTGGAACCAGGTTTTAATTTTGAGAGTGCCTTTGAAAACATTGATATATCAAGAGTAAAAGAAGCAGAAAAAACAAGTGCAGGAAGTATCTAAGGAAGCAAGAATTAGGATGAGAGGTGAAAAGAGGAGAGAGGATGCTGAGACAACTGGGGTGAGGAATATGGACCACGAATGTATTAAATTTTGGGTATGTTACACAACATTATCTTCTTTTGTCATTTACCGTAACTTGCTTTTTTTTTTTTTTTTTTTTTTTTTTTTTTTTTTTTTTTTAAGTGTAGATAGAGAACTGTAAAAATACAGCGTGCATATGCAGAATATTGTAACTTTCTGGGTTCGTAGAATTAAAAGTCCAATTTGCCGAAATTCTAAATGTTCTTTATTTACGTAGAGATACACTGTTCAATTCTCACGTAACAACATTACATCACAAAACAACACAATCTTCCAAGGTCGATGACAATAACAAACCGTGACAGCTGATTACATTAGCTCTCGTTACAACAACACTCTTGTTACACAACTGACACTTTACGAGCCGTCACGTCCTTAAATACCTCTTTCGTAAATTCGAGATATTTCTGGACCAAACAGGAATCGAATGTTCTATCACCTTCCAGCGTAACCCTATCGGTGCCGGCAGGTCTTTTATCTTGCGCTATCATTATTTCTTCCGGCATACTCCTTATCTCCAGGCTTTTTGTGTACACAAGCCGCGCTATCACGATCGGGTTCGCGACAATATATTGCTCTAAAGAGCTGGTGGAAGCTTCATCAAATTCCTCAAAAAATATTTTCATATATAATAAAATTAAAGAATGAAGAGCATATTATTATTTATTTTTCAAATTTCTATTATTGATTAAAATGTCCTAATAGTTCACTAGCCATGTTTAATATCATGTTTGTAAAGTGATAAGTTTGAAATGTCTTACTTTAAATGTTTAGGAGAAAAGGGCACCTAAAGAAGAAAATGGTGAACATTTTAGAAAATTTTTGTTTATTGGAATATCAGTAGAGCAAACATTATTAACTTTATTTATGATTTGATTATGGTTTCTGAATTAGACGAGAGTGATAGCTTGCATAGCTTTGAAGAAACACTAGCATATATTGCACTGAAATTCTTCATGGAAATGCTACTCTGACACTACCAAAGTGTCCACGTAGATTATTTTAATCAAAATCAGTAGTGAAATATTCCAACTAAAGGGTAACGTAGTGTGGAGAGATTTTGTTGAAAATCTTCGTGTCTCATCTTTGGACGATAATAAACTTAAATACGATCATTATAGGCAATTTTGTTATTCTCTTCGGGCCCCGCGCCGTGGCCGAGTGGTTAAACCGCTTGGTTCACACCAAAGACAACACGGTGGAAACACGCTGCGGTGGGGTTTCTCGGGTTCTCCGGTTTCCTCCGCTACCATTCTACCAATTGCTACATTTCATCTTTTCTATCATTCATCTCGTCCTCATTCCGTTATCATTCTGTCTCACTCTCGTACCAGGCATCGGGCTGATAACTCTTCCTGACTCTCTGTGATTCCGAGTCTCCATTCATCAATCCGACGCCTGCGGGCATAAGAGTATCTCCTAACACCACGATAAGTGATATAACTAGGGACGTTAAAGAACAGTTACTCTGTTCAAGGACTCGTAGTCATATACGAATCATATTACTTTTTAGTTTCAGGTCCTCAGATCATGAATGTTGACATCAAGATTTTGGATGCAATACTTACCTACTACAAGTAGGGACTCGGTGATTGCACCCCGTGGTCAGGTTTTTATATAAGTTGCGTTTCCTAATTTTTGGAGCCATACGTCAGTTGCCACCTTGGATTTTTTGAATCGCATTAAGATTTGAATTTATAGTCTTAATGTTTTTAATTCATGTAATTAATCCCTGCTGCAAACAACATTTGCTCTCTCACTTTGCAGACTTATGGTACTCTCTGCAACATTTTCAATTTAAACTCCACATGTGGATGAAAGTTTATCTTTTGTTAGATTACATTAACTTACGTATAAAAATCTAAGAACTGAACACGATTTAAGAAAAACAACAAAAGCAATAAAATAGAATTTATGTAATCAAAACACATGTGACACATATACGCTGTATATGACGTAGCAGAAGGCTACCACAGTGCTTGGTTGCGTCTTGCCGTAGAACGCGTTCTATAGCGTATGGCTGTCATAAAAAAAAAACTTTTTTTTATTGGTTTTATTGGTTGAATTTTTATTTCAATTGCTCAGCACAGTTGGTGCTATACAAATCGTGGAGCTATATACATAATATACATAACAAAATTAAAGTATACAGGGATAGAGGATACTCATATTAGAGTCCTCAAGCAAACTGGTCTGATTAGTGTGATTATAAATTAAATAACTTCTTCATTACAGAATAAATAAACATTATAGAAATAAAATGTCCTGTGGCAAGCGTGCCTTCAGTCTTGGTGCAGCATCAAGGCGACGTCCCAGTTGGAAGAATAAAGCACCGGATACATAAGAAAGGTGAGCAAAGAATCTACTTGTCGTTGTAGAGATGTACTCTTTAATGCTGACTATGTCCAATTCTCTATGCAGCTGTGCATTCCGGATGTAACACGGGGCGTTCACAGACAATCGTAATATTCTGTTTTGAAACACCTGGAGTAGGTGAAGCACATCCCCATACAGGACTGGAATATAGAAGAAGCGGTCGTAGAATACTCTTGTATAGTAGCAGCGTACATTCGACTCGTAAAGAGGATTTGAAGTTGAGGATGGGATACAACTTGTGAAGACGAGCATAGGCTTGATTTAGTTTGCTTTTGATATGTGTACTTCATAAAAAAACCTAAACCTACATAAGCCACTTAGTAAGTAGATTTCAATGGACGCAACGGTGTCAGTGGATTTAAAACCCCCAGAGGCAACACGTATTGATTTTTTGTAAATATATTTACATGGACGAGGAAACAAAAAAAAGAAAGAAGAAAGTGGCTGAACACGGAGGTTATTAATAAGAAAGCTTTGATTATATATTTTACCAGTGGGACAAAACATTACAATTTTCAAGTGCATATTTTGTTTAATAGGGAGGGTGTCTAAACGGGAGATTTTACAAAGCAAAGACTGGTGAATAGTTTAGAAGTTCTCAACCTAGACAAGTAATGATCTCATAAACAATCTTAGCGAGGTATGCGTTGCATTATCTTCTAAAGAAAACTTTGCCTTGAATGGCGGCAGGTTCTTTAGGCATGGACACTTTCCAGATGGCGGAAGTGCTGTCGAGTGTTTGACCAGTTGGCAGCAGTTCACAGAGCACAGCCCAACAATCCTTTTGCAGTAGTGGTAGTGGTTTTGCTTGTTTGGGGATAGATTAATGGACTGCCAATCAGTGATGACAGCGACTTGTAGTTAGTGTAGCGAAAAATCCACTTCTCATCGCACGTCAGCAGCTTATCAAAGAGGATGCAAAACAGCTTTCAACTCGCACCGCTTTCTTGGCCGTTGTCAACTCTCAATGTGCTCTGTGGCGAAGTTTATGTCTAATACTAGCTGATGGAGATTCTGCCTTGACTGAATAGCCGTGTCTCACTTGTTCTTCATCTTATTGGCTAAGGGAGTCATCGCATTGATCATCTTGTACGTGCTTCATCGGACTTTATTGTCTATCAGGAATTTAGCAAGGTACTTCTACTCCTGTCATGGCACTATCTTAAAAAGAGGAAGAAATGCGTATTTTAAATTGTTTTTATACTCCAGAATACACAAAGAGTTATGTGCAGAGGTTCTACTCCCATTAGTCCTGGACCCGTAGGACCAAGGACCCGGGTCTCCTTCAACCCGGGAGCGGTTACTCCGGGGCTCTTTCGATAGGGTAATACCTGATTTCTTAAAAGGTCCGTCCCTCACTGAGCACAACGTCAAGACGGGATGGAAGTGGATACGCCACTTACGCGCGTCAACCCCGCAGGGAAGACTACCGAAAACCTCGGTGGGGCCACCTGGTGATCTAGCACACCTTCTATTAGCTCTGCAGGCTAGTACCCGGGACTTATGAGGCAACCCTCTACCCAATTCCCCGTGGGTGTCCGGAACACACTGCCCCCTCGAGTCCAACCCAATCCGAACAACTCCGATTCAGGGAGGAGCTCGAATGTTCGGCCCGAGGTTCCTCTAGTAACGTCAGAGGTACCACGAGTGCTAAGAATCCGCAGCGCCCGCACCTCGGCAGCTGAAGGGGACGGATCCCCTCCCCCATGGGAAACACAAAGAGTTGAGTCCAGAGGTTCTACTCCCATTAGCCTTGAACCCGTAGGAACAAGACCCGGGCCTCTTTCAACCAGGGAGTATCCGAGCTGTCCCAAAGGGCGCTCGGCATCCTCCGTGGGGCTTTCCGTAGGGCAAGACCTAGTTACCTAACAAGCCCCCCCATCTGGTCCTAGGGACACAAGACGGGATGGAAGTGGATACGCCACTTACGTGCGTCAACACTCAAGGTGAAGACTACCGATAAGACCTCGGTGGGGCCGCCTGGTGATCTAGCACACCTTCTACTAGCTTAGCAGGCTAGTACCCGGAAACTTAATGGCTTCCCTCAACCCCGTCCGAAGACGTACCCAATCTCCCACGGGTATCGGGAACACACTGCCCCCTCGAAGCCATCCCAATCCGAACAACTCCCGAAGGAGGGGCTCGGCTGTTCGGCCCGAGGTTCCTCTAGTAACGTCAGACACAAAGAGTGCAATCATGCTTATTATTCTTCCAGGTGCAATGAAATGTGTTGCCTAATAACCAGTGGCGAAGCGTGTAATGAAGCGCTGGAAGCGCCGCTTCCCTAAGAATTTCAGGAAAAAAAGAAGAAAAACAAATAATTCATGCCAAACAATATTTTATTTGCTCTGGATACATTTTCAAAATTTATTCGGGAACATCCGGGGTGCTGCGGACAATTTGACAGCTGCTTAAGCTCGAGTGGCCGCTTCCGCGAGTCTATTCAATACTGAATATTTGTGTACTCAGGCATTCATAACCTTGAATACTTTGCTTCGTAGGTTTCCGGAAGCAATCATAACTCTTCAGTAGTTAGAAGAAACGTTTATTTTTTGTTTTATACGTCGCTTTTAAATGCTGCTGTAAATATTGTCGCGAGGCATTGTTTTGCGACGCGATGCGGCCGGCGGGTGCGAAAGAGACTGAAAGTGCTCCAGCCAGGCCCACGCGCGCGTAGCGCTTGCAGAGAGAGAAAGAGACAGAGAGATATCTGGATAGTTCTCTCTCTCGCTGCGTCGTGAAACTTCGGCAGTTTTCGAGCGATCCAGTGAGTTCTAGAGCAACAAGTGGAGGTATGAAAGAGCCCGGCTAGCCAGTCGCACATCCGTACAGCATGCAACAAAGCAGCCGCACAGTTCCGCAAGCTATACCCTCTACTCTATCACAACAGCCTGCAACTACGTGCCGGACTTACCATTTTCAAAACGCTTATACGACCCATACTCACTAATGCAGCCCCTGTTTGGGGCTATGCAGCGCCCACGTATATCACCCGACTCCAACAATTGCAAAAAAGAATTCTCCGCCATATTGCTAAAGTACCTCGCACAGTCCCTGAAGCCAGACTACACGCTGAACTTAAGATTCTCATAGTAGAGCAGTTCATTAAGAAATTAGCCACCGACATGTACGACAAACTACCTGCCAAATCTAACCCAATCATCCGTAGCCTAGGCTCTTATTCCGACATTCCCGGAAAGTACAAACGTCCCCTATACCTCTTTGAAAGAACACTCGTGGAAAACACAGCCGCCGTTGATGCACGCATACACCTTGCCAGGGTAACCCAAGCCATTCACTAATAGTTAACCAACTGCCTGCTCTCTTGTTTACCACAGGACCTGCTGGACGCCAAAACACCACCTCCCAAACCAGGACCAAGGAACGGTAACTTCTGTCGACCTCTGCCCCCACCTTGTACATACGTTTAAGCATGTAGACTAACCCACAGCATAGAAGTCTCTAACCTAGCAATCATCTAACCTACTTCCGCATAGAATCACTGTATATGCACGTTGGCACTAACACACACTGCATGCACTGACACCCAGCGATTCATGCAGGGCCTTGGCCATGCATGGACCCCTGGACATATCCATGACGCGCTCGCATCCTTCAGATACCAGCAATCACATAACCGTTACTAACCGGGGTGCTTCTGCGGAACCCGAACACACCTAGCATGAATACTAACAACTAGATCCCCTGCATGCTTAGCTTCACTAACTGCATGTGCATGGGGAGACGATGTAGCCCCAGAGGATGATCGTCACCAGGGGGGGGGGCGGGTGTGGGGCAGCCCCTACTAAAAAAGAAAACGTCGGGGGCGAGTAGAGAACTGATAATCGGGTGTGTGCAGCAGTGTAGTGATTTGAAAGTGAATTCTTTTGTTTGTTTACGTGTTTGACTCTATCTATTAAAAACCTTAGCCTATATGCGGCTAGTGTGGAGAAATGAATAATTTCCATTAATTAACTAAAAAAGTTGTGATATTTTCGCTTTTCATACTTGTTATGTTGTTTGTAACAACTAAGTTATATGTAGGGGGAGGGATGCGTCCCTTTCAGCTGCCAAAGTGCGGGCGCTGCGGACCCCTAGCACTCGTGGTAACTCTGACGTTACTAGAGGAACCTCGGGCCGAACATGCCGAGCGCCTCCCTCTGGGAGCTGTTCGGATTGGGTTGGACTCGAGGGGGTAGTGTGTTCCCGTCACCCACGGGCAATTGGGTACATCTGGTCAGGCCATCGGCCGCCCGGAGGGGGTAGAGGGTTGCCTGATAAGTCCCGGGAACTAGCCTGCAGAGCTAGTAGCTGGTGAGCTAGACACTGGCGGCCCTACCAAGGTTTATTGGTAGCTGGTTCATTAAAGATCGGCGCGTAAGTGGCGTATCCACTTCCGTCCTGTCTGCCGTGTGCAGGCGGGGGGGGGGGGGGGCAGTTTATAAAATAGGTACTGTCCTACGGTAAATAGACCCGAGAGGCCCGGGTTCAGGTCCTACGGGGCGTGGACTAATGGGAGTAGATCCTCACATTTACCTTCCCAGTACCTTTAGTCAGCAAAAACTCTTGCCTATGGTTATAAGACAAGATGTAAGTTAAATGTATAAGAAGTTTTGTTGCACATCAATAAAATATCAATAGACAAAAAGAAAAACGTTTAAACATTTAGGTATTCAGTAGGACGTTTACATAAATAATAAATTATAAACGCTTCTTAGAATGCCAGTTTGCCTTTAATGCCTTTTGTTTGATATTGACCACCGGTCAGAAAAAGGTGTGGTGGATTTAATTCACTATAGTACATATACGAGCACCTTGTTTAAGATGTTGCTTGGTAATCCATTCGTTTAGTTCAATTTAGTTCGATATTTGATCAGCTGCTATACAAAAGGGTCGCTGCTAGTTGCTCAGTTATTGCACTCAGTAGTTGAGAATCATTCAACCACTTAATGCATTTACCGTGCGATATGAACCTAATGGATTAATGTACGTTAATTAATCAACTAAGAAGCTCGGGGCAGTTTTGCTGGTACCACCAATGCATTCACCGTTTACTTCATTTATTGATGACACCAGCATAGAAACCTTGACATCTTTCAGTTGATTTTCATTATCTGAATAAGCGTAACACTGGATCTTAAAATACTGAGAGAAAGTAGATGAAGGTTTGATTGCTAGCGCTATGATAGTGCCTGTGCAGTACTATACTAAAACAGCACTTTACCTGGAAAAATTGAATTGACATTACTGAACAACCCACCAAACAGATCGGCTCATACAACATTTTCGGGTCCAAATTGTCAAGGAGAAAATAAGAGAATTAAAATAAAAACGAGGTCCATAACGTGTCCTGAAGCAGGAGGCTATTGCCACTTCTAAACAAACGAGGCATTGCTGATTGCATTATATCCAACATTTGAGATTAAACCAGGAACCATATCCTAACCTGCCCTTACACTTCTTTCACCTGAGATGTCGTCATTTGTAAAGATAACCTTTTTGATTTTGGATCGTATTGATAAATAAAGATTTCTTTACACGTAGTGATATTACGGAGGCATGAAGGCAGAACGAACCATTTCTTGGCTCCATTCCACTCTTGCTACTTTCTGTACTTCTTAGGTTGTGAAGCATGCAACAAAAACATCACCGCTACATCGAATATAGTTTTAATCATCTTCGAACACCTTTATGCAATGAGGGTTTGGATACTTATCTGCAAACTACACGCTCACCATAGTTTCTGAACGAGCAGTTTTACTCTCTTTTAATGTACATCCTCCAACTTAAAGTCATATCGGACGATGAAGAAATGGGTGAAATTATTCTCAAATGAGTCCAGCGTCTATAGAGCTTAGAGTTAACCGACAGCCATATTTAAGGACAAGGAAAACCCCAGAAAATAACTTAACCAGATAACTCAATCTGGCCGAGAAACGAACTGGACCCTCTTGAACGTGAGGTAGACATGCCAACACCTATGCTACAGAGGCGGGAGCTCCACTCTCTGGTTACGTTCTGAAGAACATCACAAGGCTATTCTTCCAATCTTAACTGTGCAAACCAATTTCAGATTTCATACGTAAAAAAGTAGTCCTTTTTAGTCTTCTGAGGCAACTTTTTGCATCCAGTAGCATTTCTAACCTCTAATTTTGAAAATCAATCAGAAAAGTACTCTCGATTTACGAGATGGTATACCTTTTCACAAAGGATGCCGAGGGCTTACTTCCGCTAATGCTATAAGCCCCACATAAACAAACCCAAAGATTAACAGTATAGTAAAAGAATGAACATGTTCCAAAAGCAAAGAAGCTGAAATGAGATCAAGTGTTAAAGGCGGCATATAAATGAAATCCCTCCCTCCACACGTGCACACCGCCACACACACACACACACACACACACACACACACACACACACACACACACACACACACACACACACACACACACACACACACACACACACACACACCGCCACACACACAAACACACACAAAGACCCTTCATATTTCTGTATTTCCGTTAATCACGTGGTACTATTGAGAGATGACATGGAAAATTCGATGCTACAGCTGGGATTGGACCACGGATCTCCTAGTTTCCGTCCAGTCACTCTTACCCAATGAGCTACCATTGCCAATTTGCCGTCATGACATTAAATTCTTCAATCGACTCAAATATTTTCACGGGAAACCACTAGGGGCTCTCGCATCCGAGATATACCGTTTGTGGCGACTTACATACCATTGTAAGTACTTTAGTCCCAGGCTTCATCATTCAACTCATTTTTTAAGTTAATTGATGGAAATTAGAGTCGATTGGAGAATTTAATATCATGACGGAAAATTGGCCATGGTAGCTCAACGGGTTAGAGCGACTGGACGGAAACCAGAGATCCGTGGTCCCAAACCCGGCCGTGGCATTGAATTTTTCATGTCGACTCTTATCAATCCAATTCCTTAGCCTGCATACGGCTATTGTGAAGAAATTAATAATTTCCATCAATTAACATAAATAACAAGAGTTGAATGATGAGGCCTGGTACTCAAGTACTTACAGGAGAATTTAATGTCATGACGGCAAATTGGCCATGGTAGCTCAATGGTTAAGAGTGACTGAATGGAAACCAGTAGATCCGTGGTTCAAATCCCAGCCGTGCATTGAATTTTTCATGTTGACTCTATCAATTCATTACCTTAGCCTGTATAGGGCTAGTGAGAAGAAATGAATAATTTCCATCAATTAACGTGGTAGTATTACTTCAAACAAGCTATGGAAGTTCGTTAAAATAGGTAACATCTGAGGCGTTTTCAATGCGATAGAAATTCAGTCCCACAGAGGGAGAGGAGGAAGGAGAGACTTTATACGAGACAATGAAGGAAAAACTAATTGAGCTTAATTAGAGACAGAACAAGAATATGAAGAGAATTTGTGAAATAACCTGAAGTAAGTACACTAAATGGACGATTTACAAAATAAACACATATTAATACTTTGGAAGGTTTATGTGACATCAGTTTCATTGGAGGGCTCAAAAGCCGGATGTGAATACAATTTTAATAGCGCACACAGGCGTGAAACAGCTAAAGTTTCACCATATTTGTTGTGTTCTCTCGGTGAATAAAAAGTACGGCACCATGCTCTTTGTTGTAACAAAGGCTATTTCGAAATTGATGTTATTGAACAATATGCAGTTGTTTAGGTGCTTTGTTTCACGACTTTTACGTTGAGTTAAACGATGCCATTTCTATATACTCCTTTAATCACCTGCAACACAAATATGAAACTAAAAAATTACACCATACATATACGACTGCTGCGTTACATTCACCTGAACGTCTCCATCCATTTTTCTTGTAACTAACACATTCTTACGAAAGCATATTTTTCTAAGTACTTAACATGAACCCAGATAAAACTTTACCACTGTACACTGACCTTACTGCTTACTCTTGCCATGAAATCCTGAGAAAAACCAAATAGCGACAGGACTTTGCAAAAACGATAAAGTATTGGAAAGTTCAAGCCAATAATAACAAATACCTTGGAAGTGATGATATCAAAAATACTGTGACTTTGTGGGTTCGTGAAATGAAAAGTCCAATTTCACCACTCACAATTGTTCTTTATTTCCACCGACTTACAGTTAAACTCTTGCCAATTACACAGAATTACTTGCTGCACACAATTACAATTCACCAGTTCGTCCGTTACAATTTCACTTGTACTCGCGATTACATAAACTCCGATGCACATACCAGTTACGTACAGTCTTCCGTTGCACAATCTTCTCGTTCATTAACACGTCACTCCTTCGCTAACACGTCGCTGACTAACTCTTACACCAAGAACTGCGACTGTCTCCTCACTCACTAACCAACTGACTGACTCCTCCGTCTGTCTGCAACCCCCCTTTATATAGGAATATCGCCCTCTTCCAGTGTCCACAGGAATGTTCCAGTAAAAGAATGATCGAGAACCAGGTGTAGAAACAGACGGCACAGTCATGTTTTTCTCCCGACCACTGCCTGTCACCACTATAAGACAAACGAGGGGGAGGTGTGGCTAACACGGACCTCCCTTGTCTCCCGCTCTCAGCTGCTTTCATAGGGTGTTCCAACGCTCGTGTGACAATACCTTAATTAGAAATTAATTGTGTTTTAAATATATCGATACATCTTATAGGTTAAATAATTATAAAAAGTTTCTTCCGAAAGAAGAGGATTTCACAGACTATTCTAAGAAAGTTCGATATCCACCTGTATTGCCTATCTGTCTATTTGTCCTAACCTGTCTGTGCGTCCGTTCGTCTGCCTATACGAGCTCATACAACAGTTTCCAAAAGCTTCCTTTTTACCAGTTACATAAGAATTATTGTATTCACATGTCCTTTTATTTCACACGTAGATAATACAAGCAAACATTATTTTAATCAAAAGCTTTCGAAAAATGTTAGTTAGTTAGTTAGTTACTAACGCTCCCCACATGGCAACCTTGGCCTTCGGGGTAACCTCACCCCACCAAGCGATGACCGGACCCATTTCTCAGGTGGAGGCACCCAGAGGGCGGTGTCCATTACCTCCGATGATAGGGTGATAGTGAAGATGGCGGTGAGGTGAGAGGACCTACAGTTTTTACCGTGGACTCCGAACCACGTTGGGCATAGGGGATACTTCACGTGTGCTAGACAGAGGTGAAGGCGTGGATAGGGCCGACTTAAAATCGCCAACCCCAGAGCCGGGAATCGAACTCGGGACCCTTAGAACGGGAGCCGCGAACGAAACCACCGCGCTACCCCGGCGCCCCGCTTTCGAAAAATGTTCAAGTAGTTAAAATAAGACTTTTTCTTTGGAATTCTTTCTGTAGCATCTTTAGAGATATTGAACTTACAAAAAGGTTGTTATGTATCTGACATTTCGTTTTAAAGTTTTGTACCTAACTCACTCACTCACTCACTCACTCACTCACTCACTCACTCACTCACTCACTCACTCACTCACTCACTCACTCACTCACTCACTCACTCACTCACTCACTCACTCACTCACTCACTCACTCACTCACTCACTCACTCACTCACTCACTCACTCAGTCACCCACTCACTCACTCATTCACTCACTCTTACACTCACCCACTCACTCTCACTCTCGCACATTCGCACCCGCACTCGCACATTCGCACTCGCACTCGCTCTCACTCTCGCTCTTACTCTTACACACGCTATCACTCTCGCTCTCACTCATTCACTCACTGTCACTCACTCTCACACTCACTCACACTCACTAACTCACTTATACTCACTCACATTCACTCATTCAATTTCTCACCTGCTCACTCACTCAATCACTTACTCTCACTCACTCACTCTCACTCTCACATTCACTCACACTCACTCACCTACACTCACTAACTCACTTATACTCACTCACATTCACTCATTCAATTTCTCACCTACTCACTCACTCTCACTCACTCTCACTCACTCTCACATTCACTCACTCTCACATTCACTCACACTCACTCACCTACACTCACTAACTCACTTATACTCACTCACATTCACTCATTCAATTTCTCACCCACTCATTCACTCAATCACTCACTCACTCACCGAGCCACTCACTCACTCACTCACGTACTCTTACACTCACCCACTCTCACTCTCACACTCACACTCGCACATTCGCACTCGCTCTCACTCTCGCTCTTACTCTTACACACGCTCTTACTCTCGCTCTCACTCATTCACTCACTCTCACTCACTCACTCTCACTGACTCCATCTCACTCACTGACTCTCACTCACCTACACTCACTAACTCACTTATACTCACTCACACTCACTCATTCACTTTCTCACCTACTCACTCACTCACTCATTCACTCACTCACTCACACTCACTCACTCACTCACTCACTCACTCACTCACTCACTCACTCACTCACTCACTCACTCACTCACTCACTCACTCACTCACTCACTCACTCACTCACTCACTCACTCACTCACTCACTCACTCACTCACTCACTCACTCACTCACTCACTCATTCACTCACTCAGTCACTCCCTCACTCACTCTCACTCTCTCACTCACTCTCACGGATCTCATGTATTTTAGATGAACCCTCAACGTTAAATTTTAGGATGGAATGCAGTGATTCCTTTACCCACATGCTTGTAACAAAAAGCAAAGGAGAAAAGTTCTGATATGTGCACTACATGCCTTTCTCTGCTTATTGTTGTACAAACTATTCTTACAAATATATTTCTTCTGTTGCTTTATTTATTTGAGGTAAACGTCTGTAGAAATGATTTTGGTACATATTTCCCTATAGGTACAATGGGAATAGAATACAGTAGGCTTAAGTGAGAGTAAAATCTCTCAACGGCTTGTCATTATGTAATGGTTTTGACTTTCCATTCTCTTGGACATAAACGACGAATAACCCTTCCTCTTTGAGAAAGCCATAAATATTTTAAAAGCTGTACTAAAAGCAGCGTATATTTCGAAAATTATCTCATCAAATAAATTGCGTATTCCACCGATGTGTATTTTTTGCGTAGTAAAAATTCACCTATCTCTTATTGTTTAATATTTATGTAAATGCCATCTTAAATGAAGAGGAATTTTGAGGCTGTTCAAAAAATTCAAGATAAAATTTAACATAAACGAGCCTCTAACATATGGTATTATAATGAAAATCTTAGAGCCATATTTAAGAAAATGCAAATTTTCGAAAATGTTTTCATGTAAATTGTAGTTTGGGCTGGAGAATTTTCTGAAATTCTAGGTGTTACAGTCTTGGAAAATGTACACATCAATATGATAATATGCTTGGTACCTATCCAATGTTTTTTTTTGTGTAAAGTTAAGCTGTTCACAGACATTCACATAGACCGTTTTCTAAAAAGGGTTTTTATTTAAGGGACCAACTTTGTAATAACATTTTATTATTTTATTTTGATCCAAGGCAGGAAGCCACTTTGTTAAAGGATTTTAATATTTGTGTTTTGGTTCACTTTTTATAGGCACTTTGTAAAGAAGTTACGATTAGATTTGATTAGACTTGAAAATAATAATTTGCTTAGCGATCACTAAATGCAGAATAAAACCACAAAATTTATACAATTCTTCTTACATATTCACTTGTACAACTACTAATCCTTTTTTGCTCACGTGTCCCTTCGAAGTTGATTTTCTGTCCCCATAGCAACCGTTCATTTCTTCACACACACGTCAAACGTAGCCACCTGTATGCATATCTTGTTTATCTTTTTAACAGTTTCACGTCCACGTACTTCATATAAACATTGTAACATTTTTAAACATTTATATTTCCTTTTTTAGAACTCTAAATAACAGTACTAAATAAATAAACAATATTTATTTTTGGAGATGTTTTTCTTTCCTTTTTTTAAAACTCTAAATAACATTACCAAATAAATAAACAATATTTATTTTTCAGACCAAAGAAAAACAACTGCTTCAACACGTGTCTCAGTAAAATATCGAATTTAGGAAGGCAATACCTTCTCAGTCTGATATGTGTGTGGCACAGAAAGTAATAAGTAAGCAAAGATCTAACGAAACATCCTTTCATAACACCAGTATAAAACAAATTCTTGTTTTTAATTTTTTGAGCCGCGCCATGGCTGAGTGTTTAGACCACTTGGCTCTCACCAAGGCGACCCGAGTTCGATCCCAGGCGACCGCAAAGTGATATTTGTTGTGGACAATATGGCGTTGGGACGGTTTCTTCCGGTTTCCCCCGTCAGCATTCCACCAATTTCTCCATCATCATCTTTCCTATCTTTCATCTCGTCCTCATTATACGAGGGTGGTCTGAAGAGTTTCCGACCTCAACGTGAAGATGGCAACACTCGTAAATAAAAGCTAGTGAATTTCGCTGTCCATCTGTTGATAGTTACTCACCAAAATTTCAGTCATTTTGGACGCCCAGTTGTAATGTAACAGTCGTTAGTGGATGTGACTGTTTTTGTGAAAAAGGACAAAATCGAGTATCGAGCTGTCACTAAATATTTTTGAAAGGTAATACGCCTACGCAAATCAAAGATGAGTTGCATTCTGTTTATGGGGATTCTGGAACTCATTTACCACAGTGAAATTTTGGGCAGCTGAATTTAAACGTGGCCGCAAGAGCTTGGGAGACGATGTACGTTCGGGACGTCCAAAATATGCAGCTATCGACGAAAACGTCGCTAAAGTTTACTAAATGTTGCTAAACTACCGCCGAACTAAAGTGAGAGGGATAGTAAAGGCTATGAACATGTCAAAAGAACGTGTTTGTCACATATTAAATCAACATTTAGACATGAGTAAGCTGTCCGCGCGTTGGGTGCCGCGTTTGCTTACATTAGACCAAAAACGTGTTCGAATGAACATTTCCAACGCTCTGTTGGCGCAGTTTAGCCACAATAAATCCGAGTTTTGGTGCCGATTAATTACTGTAGATGAAACTGGCTACACCATTATACGCCCGAAACGCCCCAAACAGTGGACTGCAAAGGGGAAACCGGCTAAAAAAAAACTGTTTTTCTTGGCTGGGAAAGTGATGGCGACTGTTTTCTGGGATTGTCATGGAGTTATTTTAATCGATTATTTTCGAGAAGGAAAAACCATTACATGAGCATACTACGTATTATTACTTGACAAGCTGAAGGCAGAACTTGCGAAAAAAGAAAAGACAACGCACCATCTCGCAACTAAGCGGTTGCAATGGCGAACATCTACAAATTACGGTTTTAACTGCTTGACCATCAGATCTAGCCTCAAGCGAGTTCTTTTTGTTCCCTCATCTGAAAATTGCGTTCGGGGGACAATGATGTTCCCTCACCTTCACACCAGGCATTGGGCTAATCTCCTATTCTGGTTCTTTATCGGATCCCCTAGCACACGATAATGATACTATTAGGGAAGTTGAAGAAGAATTCTTTGAGGATATTACTTTTAGACGCCATGTAAATTTATTATTATTGTTGTTTATGTATTTTCAACATGGTTGTCACCACAATATTTTGTATTCATTTCCTCTTTTGTTCCCTATTTATTAGGTTTTATTAAAGATTAAGGTCATATTAACGGTATTGAATATGCGAAAGAATGGTAAAGCAGAACAATAACTATTTTCAGAGACATGTTAGGAGAGCAAGGGTGAGATGTGGGATGTTCTTTGAGGAACAAATGCTCTGGTGATGGTGATGATGATGCAGTGAAAATGTATCAGAAATATTCAATTATATTCCTATACTTAAGTATTATTACAGAGGAAGTTATCAGAAATATATAGCAGGAAAACACTAGTAATACTCGAGTTGGATTAACCTTCTGCAGCAAAAAATAATTCACTATTTCTATTTTCAATTTTACATATTATATTTCTAATATAAACGGATTTAACCGATGCTAATATCCATTACTTATATAAGCAATTTCATAAAATGATAATATCAGCAATACAATTTAAATAAGTCTTGCTGAATCACAACTGTGTCCCTATAGTGGTTCAACAAACAATTTATATGAAATATTATCTTTTATATATTTTATGAGGGTAGCGATAAATACTATTATGTAAACTCTGATTTGGATTGTATCACAATATAGCATTTAGTTGAACGGTGAGATATTCGCTTGATTGTGGCATTACTCTGACTTACAGAAGAATGAACGAAATCTGATGCTTCAAAACTGCAACGGGAATTTCTTACATACGTAGGGATTGGAGGTGGAGATGATGTGGGATGATACTCTCGAAGCCCCGCGCTGTGGCGATCATTTGCAACGGAATTATGATGATGATATGCGGCACGTTGACTATCTGGAAGCCTCAGGTTGGGAAGCAAACTTTTAGCAGGAATTCCCTTTACGTACATGTAAGATGTTGTTGCGGGGATGGTGGTATGTCTGCTGCCCTCCTGGATGGTGACGATGAAGCCAAAGTTGCAGCTTCTCGATATGAATCATTGGTTCAGAAATGGTATTCGGGTGTATTAATGTACAGGGTGTCCATAAATGAATATCGGGGTTTTAACGCTTTATAACATTAATTTTATTAAACTTACAGTAATGAAATATATGTCACATGAAAGAGCAACTCAAACAGTTTTATATACGAGCTTACAAGTGTTCTATGTGAGCACCATTTGTCACACGGCACACATCAAGTCTATAGCTGAGTTCTTCCCAGACGTTGAGCAGTGTGTCTTCAGTAATTGTTGCAACAGCTGCTTCAATCCTGTTTTGTAATTCATGGAGGTCAGCTGGTAATGGAGGTACATACACACGATCCTTGATGAAACCCCAAAGGTAGAAATCGCATGGCGTTAGGTCGGGTGAACGTGGAGGCCACGCATAGCAAGCTCTGTCATTGGGTCCCTTGCGGCCAATCCAGCGGTCGGGTAAAGTTACGTTCAACCATTCGCGTACTGCGTTGTGCCAGTGAGGTGGCGCGCCATCTTGCTGGAAAATGAAATTCTCTGGTTCATATTGTTCCAACTGAGGGAAGAGCCATTGCTCTAGTGTATCAAGGTAGGAAGTACCAGTTACAGTAGCTTCACCAAAAAAGAAAGGTCCGTAAACTTTCCGCCGGGATACAGCACAAAAAACATTGATTTTAGGGGAGTCTCGTTGCACTTGTACGACCTCATGAGGATTTTTTGAGCCCCATATCCGCGCATTATGAGTGTTAACATGTCCACTGAGGTGAAAGGTCGATTCATCACTGAAAACAACATGATCTAGAAAATCTTCATCGTCATTAAACAGCATTACGTTAGCGAAGTTGGCACGTAAACCATGGTCTGCAGGCTTTAGAGCCTGTAACAACTGTAAACGATAAGGACGTAGTTGCAATCGTTTCCTTAAAACTTTCCAAACAGTCGACTTAGCAATTTCTAATTCACGACCAGCCTTCCGAACTGATTTCTTTGGGCTACGAGTGAACGACTCTCTCACTCGCTCAACATCCTCTTCGCTAACTCTTGGTCGTCCCGTGCTCTTCCGTTTACAAAGGCAGCCTGTATCTTCAAACTGATGAAACCATCTACGGATGTTATTGTCACTTGGAGGATCACACCCGAACTTAATGCGGAACGCACGTTGCACAGTAACTACAGATTCGGTCTTTGCAAACTGCAAAACACAAAACGCTTTCTGCTCACTAGTCGCCATCTTTGCTACTACCGCTTTCTAGCGGATCGCGGCGTAAACATTTCACGCACATGCGCACTGGTGCCAACGAATAAAACTGTTTGAGTTGCTCTTTCATGTGACATATATTTCATTACTGTAAGTTTAATAAAATTAATGTTATAAAGCGTTAAAACCCCGATATTCATTTATGGACACCCGGTATATTAAAAAAGTCTCCTGCGTTGCTTCAGTCGTTACATGAGAACCTTTTTTTCGGACGTGGTTGCAAGCGAAAGAATATATTTTTTTAAATAAACTCAGAAATAAATAAATTTTGTTTAATTTATAAACATCCAAACTTGTAAATTAATTGCGATACTTTAATGCCATTTTTCTACAACACTTTATATAAGAGTGATATTTCTTCGATACAATTTTCTGAAAATTAGTTTTAACTATTTTTAATGTTTTAGTTCGTTCACTTCGACATTCCGCAATCCAAAACACGTCTGCTCTCTTCGACGTTACGCAATTGAAAGACGCCTCCTTTCCTAGCTGATCTCCCAACAATTTTGATTTTTCCTTCTCTCGTTGCATTCAATACCAATCAAATTTAACTTTTACTGGTTCACGTCACACATTGCATAATCCCATTTTTAAAACTACCAATGATAAAACATCACATCATATCACTTAGATATTGCATTATCTCATGACTTACTGATTTTTAACAATTTCTAACCTGTCCATATCGATTCATAAATCATTAAACATATTAAACAATTTTACAACTCTTGGAGCCTGCACCAAAACAACGGTTACAAAATATAATGCAAATCAGAGGCAATTTATAGGCAAAATCTTTACGGTTGCATATTCAGAAATGAATCTGGTTTACAGAGATTATGCTTTAACAAAGTATATATTTCTTTAAACGCTTTTATCATTGTTTTTTTGTTTTGGTAAAACACAGGTGAAAACGGAATTAGGAGGTGTTTTAGACCAGATTTCAAAATATATTTTGGAATTAAATAGTACTTCCCAGTTGGAAAGAACAACTAAATGATTTGCTTATTATCGCGCTTGTCAGCTACTTCTATTTCTGTGGCAAACAAGTGCCGTTGTGCCCTTTCCAATTGTATTGACTGGCGTCTTGCAGCATTTTCACGCTTTAATGACTTCCTTTTACTTATATCACAGCGCATAGCTTCCTAAGTTGCATTCCAAACGTCGTCGACTTCAAATCAGTTGATTTCGCGAAAGCTCCAATTATGAGCTGATCCTTCACTCATAAATTGCCCCTTTTAATTGCTGGCTTTCTAGTGATTTATATGCATGGCATAAAGATATTAGGGGCCAACTTTATGTTAGCGATTCCAGTATTTTTCTTCTCCTTGCTAAACAATCTCTTTTAGCTGCCGGTAGCAACAATGGACTTAATTTTGGGCATCGTTATAATGCTTTATTACTTGTGACATTAGCAAAACACACGAAAATGACTAGGTTTTAAAATGATATAGTTTGTATGTATTTAGATGATGATAGTAATGCTTGATATTGGGGAAACTCAATATTTGTCTTAGAAAATACTGGAGTTTAACAAATCTGTTAATTTATTGGAATTTTATTCACAGACAGAGAAAAAGTTTTTCATTTATTTTAATTCAGCAGCTTGTAAAAATTATACTGTATTTTTTTTTATTCCAGTAGGTGGATAGAGAAAGTATAGCTAAATCAAAAATACAAATAGAAGCATTTTCATGTTCTAAGTGAACCCTATGGTCATGGTTTGAACATGCTTAAATTAAGATAGCCAATTATTTAAATTCAGATAGTCAATTATTTAAAATTTTGAACCACTTGCTAAGAAGACTACCATATACCTACATATGCATTTTCATATTGCAAAACCTTTAGATACCATTTTGCTCTTGATATTCTTCATTATATGAAATGGTCTTCGTGTCAAATTACTCAAGCTTTACTACAATTTCGTTAAGTAGCGTAGACTATTATTAAACATCACAAAATACCACTCAAGTGGTTTCGTCTGTGACCCGCACTCGGGAGCTCCGGGTTCGCTTCCTGTGACCGACCTACCTGACCCATGTTTTTTTTTCGGGGTCTTCGTGGGTTGCCAGGCGAATGCTGGGTAGGTTAATTGCATCTGCTGAATTTCCAGTTCCTCCATTTCATCTTAATTATCATTTCACATCATCTCTCTTCTGATGATCTCTTTCAGCGTTGTTGTCTCTTTTTGGTGGTTGTTTCGGCGGTGCATGGCAGTATGATATGCTCTGAGTAAAACTTCCACCTCTGGTAGGACGGTCTCCGGTCTCTGAATCCGGTCTGGTGGGCCATTTCTGAACCGCCTGCCGGTTGCGTTGGTCTGCCGGGGAGTTTCCAACTGGCAAAGTGTGGGGAACCTGTCCTCCGCACTGTCGTGGCTCCTTGGGACGGCCGCCCTCTGTCTTCTCTCATATCATCCCTCCTTCCGGGGTTTCCCCACTTGGGGGCATAGGTACAATGGATCAAGACCGGTTGCAGTGCCGAATGCCCCTCCATAGCGAAAATCAATTCAATCCAAGGTCAAAAATAGCGTTTTTTCCTAGATGTGCTTTATAATTTTATAATATTTTCCCCTGTAACTATGCACAATTACATATCATATTATTATATATTATATTAATAACAAATAATTGCTTTAAAATCATTAATATATTTCAGAAAAATATTATTATAGTTAAAAAATAAAAATACTATTTACAAATCTTTATTATCGTCTTCAGTACTTGACCCCACCGTTTCAGTATATAGAGGCAAAAGCCTGTATCATATGGAACCTTTTATGTGGTAAAAAATGAGAAATATGCAGATCGTTAGAAAACCAGCTTTACACTAAGCTTTCTGCTATTACGCTCTCCAATCCTTGATTCTGACTTATAATTTCAATTACAAAACATATGCATTCACATAACTTTATCAACTCACTCACTCTTCTACGAACTATTCTTACAAAAGTTGTTTGCTAATTTAGAAAAAAAAATTACTTTTAATTCACATTTCACTCATCTCGTTGTAGGATAGAGTAGTTAAGTCGAGTTAGAACGTGTCGCTCTGTGTGGAAATTGTAGATACATCCTTTTCGATATCAAGCGCAAAAGACCACATTTTCATGAAACAGGCTGGTTGCTGCACCACGATAACGCATGGCCTCATGTTGTCAATGTTGTTGCTAAATAACTTGCAAAAATAAACGTGAAGTGTGTCCTCACCCTCCTCATAGTGCACATTTAGTCACATGTGACTTTTTCCTATTCCATAACGTGAAGAAACATCTTCGTTGGAAGTATCATCTATCATTCGAAGCAGTACTGAAGGCTGCGGAGGCGACTTTGAAGGAGCGCTCAAAAATGGTTTCCAGCATGTGTTTAGAGATTCACAAAAACATTGGGACAGGTGCATTGCATCCTTTGAGAAGGATCATCAGAATTATGAGGTTGTGTAAAGATATGTTGCCAAAAACTTTACGATCACTCTTTATTGACCAGCCCTCGTACCTATTTTAAATTAAACCCAATAACAAGCAATACCTTGGAAGTGGTAAATCATATACAATGTTTCAGATAAATTGTGTGCTTTAACGAGATTTAGATTTTTTTTTGTATGGGAATATTTTGTCTATCTCTTATATACATAGCTGGTCCGAAAACTTTCCGACCCAGTAAAGACACAAGGCATTCTTTCAGAATTTCTTTTTTATTTTTCAACATGGTATCTTGTAACTCTACACAATTCTCCCAGCGATGCTCCCATCTCTGTAATCCGTCCAAATAGTACTCTGCGGTTTTCTCTGCAAAATAATTGTTCACGAAAGTGATTGCCTCTTCATTTGACGAAAATCTCTGTCCTCCGAGCGCAATTGTCAGATGAGGGAACAAAAAGAAGTCGCTTGGGGCTAGATATGGTGAGTAAGGTGGATGGTCAAGCAGTTCAAACAGTAATTCGTGGATTTTCGCCATTGCAAACCACTGAGGGTGTGAGACGGTGCGTTGTCTCCCCCAACAGGATTTTCTTTATCTGCAAGTGTGGCCGTTTTTCCGCAAGTTCTGCCTTCGGCTTGTCAAGTAATGATGAGTAGTATACGCCTGTAATGGTTTTTCCTGTCTGAAGATAATGGATGTAAATAACTCCATCAGTATCCCAAAACAGTCACCATCACTTTTCCAGCGGAAAAAAACAGCTTTTGCTTCTTTTTTTGGAGCCGGTTCCTCCTTCCCAGTCCACTGTTTGGGCTGTATTTTTGTTTCAGGTGTATAATGGTGTATCCAACTTTCATCTACAGTAATTAATCGGTAACGAAACTCGGATTTATTGCGCCTAAAGTGCGCCAACAAAGCGTTGGAAATGTTAATTTGAACACGTTTTTGGTCTAACGTGAGCAAACGCGGCACCCAACGCTCGTACAGCTTTCTCAAGTCTAAATATTGATATAACATGTGACAAGCACGTTCTTTTGACATGTTCCTAGCCTCTGCTATCCCCCTCACTTTAATCAATTCGGTGAACTTTGGCGATGTTTTCGTCGGTAGTTGCAGTTTTTGGACGTCCTAAACGTTCATCGTCTCCCAAGCTCTTACGGCCACGTTTAAATTCAGCTACCTAAAATTTCACTGTGGCAAATGATGGTACAGAGTCCCCATACACAGAATCCAACTCATCTTTGATTTGCGTAGGCGAATTGCCTTTCAAAAACAAATATTTAATGACAGCTTGATACTCAGTTTTTTCATTTTCATAAAAACACTCATATCAGCTCACTCAAACTACTGTTGCATAACAACTGAGCGTCCGAAATGACGGAATCTTTGTTAAGTAACTGTCAACAGATGAACAACGAAATTCACTAGCTATTATTTACGAGTGTTGTCATCTTCAAGTTGAGGTCGGAAACTTTTCAGACCACCTTCGTAGTTTTCATTTTAATTTTGAAAATATTCGTGTCTTATCCTTTGAAGATATTGAACATAAATATGAGTTTGGTGCTCAGCGGACTTCTCTTTTGCCTAATACACACATTCACACAGCTTTATCTAAATATGTTATTTTCGTATTCAGAGAGTTCAGAAAGAAAGCTTTTAATTTTGGTGAAGTGCATATCGACATCGAATTTTTTGGTGAAGTACAATACTTCCTTTAGTTATTATAGGCAAACAGTACAGAAAATGGGGATGTCAAAAAAAGGAAAATGTTTCGATCAAAATTTTAACTTAGGGTTGTCCTGATCAATCAATGCAAAACTTAAATCTCATTGTTCCCAAAAAATTCTTTATCCTTATTTTATTTGAGACCTAAGTGTTAATTGTTCCGAATTCGTTAAATGGTACCTAGTTTCCCCTTAAGGTACAATTTCCGGAAGGGAGTGCGGAGTGTTGAGAGAGATCAGTAACGCTACGGTTATATTTCGCCTTCGCCACGCTAGATGGTAGCAGAGGCGAGAGAGGGTTGTGGTACTGAGAGGGATGCTGCAACCCCAACATTGACTGAGGAGATGCGATCTGGTGTGGACGTAACCGGCAAGGAGATCGCGTGCTGACTTCGTTGCGTTACTACGGTAAGTGTCGTCCCTCTTCTAAACATAACACGCTTAGCGCTAACATAGTTACACTATTTACCTTTATATGAAACTGTGGAGGAATATAACATTTGAAAAACATAAAAGATTACGAACATAACATTCCTAATACACAGGATGCTTTAGGTTCTTTAAGAACAAAAACTAATCCCATTTTTCTTGATTTGTAAGAAATCATTAGGGAAATTAAATGCCAAAAGGTTTACTGAAAGGTGACAATATAAATTCATTCTCTTCATAATTTATCGCCCTTATAACCACAACATTTTGTTTAGGTTTCGTAACATTTTGGGGTTATCTAAACAGACATTAGTGAAAGTAAACGTTTTCATTACCTTAGAGTTATGCTATTTAAACCTAACAATCAAGGATACCTTTTACTTACATAACTATTTGGCACTTTTCTTTTGGCTAGCACTTTTGATGACTTTTACAATGCCGATGACCTGAGAAAATTATATGTTAACTGAGTTATGTTCACGTTAGAATGTATTGTTTCATTTAGCCCCAGGTGAAATTAGTACGTTCTAATGCCATGCTTAGGTTTTACAGTTCAGTCTTTTATAATTATAATTTATAGAACTAGTTTTATGTAAGCTTTCTGAATAGCTATATTAGAAACTGATACAGCTATTTATATCACATTATATATTTATATATCTTTTAGTTTCACTTCTGCTTAAAAGTTTGGTACCAATACTTCCCTGGAAGTGGATACTTTGAGCTCCTCTCTGTAAAAAATTAACGCAAAATTTCGCTCTACAATTGCGTATCATAGATTCTTAATTTAAATCAGATAAGAATGCAAAGTGGAAGGTGTTCAGGAAATCTTCTCCATCTTAAACAGATCTTTCACCACAGCGCAATTTTGTATTGAACGTATTTATTTTATGTTTTTACATGAAGTAGCAATGGAAAATTTAATTATAGTTATCAGATATGTATGGTGAATAACATGTACATTTTTATATTCCACAAATGTGCTGCAAATTTCTCTTCATTCTTATTTTATATGATGCGAATCATAAGAAACACAGAAGTATCTGAAACAGATGAAATACAATTCCTTGAATCAGGTCGTATGAAGTTGAGTTCATTTTTGTTGCAACATTTGTGTAACATGTATTAAAATGTGGCATTATTCTTTTATTTTCAACCCGTTACTAACAAATATAGACTTTTGATGTAAACAGTTGAGCGTAGGTTTCTCGTGTTGCATCTAACCAACGCATGCCTAATTTGAAGACCATTTTTAAAGAAATATGATCATTTTTATAAAATGATAGAAAAATAATTTCTTAAATGGGGTTACAGCTATCAGGAAAAGTGAGTTAGCAGGAGCAGAGAAAGAATGTAAACGCCACAATTACGATTTTCCCCTCATAAAGTGCAATAGTAATGGTAAGAAACTAAGTTTAATGCGTTTGTGTTTAGTGAATAACGTGACTGAGGCATACTTTGCTGAAAAAATAAGTATATACTTTTCGTTTGCAGTAGTTAGCAATTCAGTCTTAGTCAAAAACGTTCTTTTGCCGAACAAACCACCACCTTTTATACTTTTCGAAGAATATAGTCAGTTTGGGTGATATATTTGGTTAAGTGGGGCTCAAGGTAAAGAATAAATATTCTCCCAGGACGGTAACAATTAATTAAGGTTAAATGCGACAGCCCGGTTAGATAAAATTGTGGCACACCTTCGCTTTGAGACTTTAAGTGGCATTAAATAAATTAGCAAAATTGTATCTCTGGTGCCTGTAATATACGTTCTTAGTATTCGCTGTGCAGATTTTGAAGGTCTTTTGTTGTTTCATCAGGTGAGGAGGTGCATGTACTTTGAATTACGTGGCGCGTACTTTGTGGAGTAAAAACCTAATTACTTGTCAAAAATCCAGCATTGCTAAATGGGGAACCCTCGGCTGTTACTAAATCATTTCCTTGGTTGAAACACCAGTGAATGTTCAGTAATGTTGAGGGAATGTTACTTGACTGTGAAATATTTCTGTGAAAAGTAAGAAGAAATCTCTTATTATTTGCTATTGCACATATGAAATGAAATTTCTGCTAGGTATATGAAAATTAGTTTCCTTTAATTTGCAGCCTGAGAATTTAGGTCATTATTTGGGAAATCCTAAACCAATTATAGTCCAGGCACTAGAACTAAGTGAGCTTTAGAGAATTTGATTACT
>CM060949.1:79735963-79852850 GCA_030765055.1 Mantis religiosa
AAAACAACAATAAAAATAAAAATAAAAATCAATAATAGTAATAATGATGATGATAATAATAATCTAAACTATTTATATGCAATAAATAGTGTTTGGAGAATTTCTAGTCATGCTTATAAATGAAATTTATAACTAATACCATTTTCAATTTTGGTGAATGAATTATTTGTTATGTATATTCATTAACATTTATGATGGCGTATTTGGTCGCCAAGAAGTACATGAAAATGAGGAATCTTGAAAGGCCTGCCTATCATTATATGTTGACAATTTTTTCGATGTACTCGTATTGTGTAATTATTTACAATTTCCGACCCATGTACAGTCAGCAAGAAGTATATAATTTTAGATAATTCTAAGGAACCTTTGAAAGCCTGCTGGTACATGAATGTAAAGTTATATATACATTTAAAATTTAACATCGAACATCTTCAATATATATTTTCTGGTAAACTTTATGGCTTTAAGTTTGCTTGTTACTTATTACAATTACGAAGGCAACAATGCAAAGGTTTTATTCTCCAGTGTTCTCTGTCGTGATTAAACAATATCTCAACTTAACATGAACTAAATTCATAATTCATAGGGGATATTTTTCGTAAAATTAACGTGGAAGATGTATTAACCTTTTATTTTGTACAGAAGTAAATAAGAGTTTAAATTTTGTATTGTACCCTAAAATTTAATTCCCAGATTTTACTAGAAATATTTGAGACTAACTCAAAAACAAAATTTATATTTAATTTCAGCATATTCCAGGCATACCATACGAAGATTTTCGAGAACATCCCTCCATTCCACACTACCCTTTACGTTTTCGAAAAATTTAATTCTATATTGTTGATGGTCTTGTTTTTACAACAAATTAAATGCATACCTTAAATTTATGGGAACAATCTCTGAACCTGTTCACTCTGGATGAGTTTTGTATAACTGGTAGTCGTAAGAGATAGATAAAATCTTCCTATACAAAAACTGTAGATTTGATAAAGCTCATGCTTTGTATATCCAATAAGTTTTATCGTAGACCCAACTATTTCCGAGATAATCTTTGTTATTGATTGGAATTTTGAAATACTTGTACTTCTCCCTAACATGAAGTTAATTTATCACTTGTCGAAACTGATTACGATTTATTTGCTTCTTACTTATTTCAATTAAGAAAGATTAATAATTCAATACTTTTTGAGTGTAAATCAAATGTAATATTTAACTACAACCCTAGATTTTATGAAGCTTATGCAAGAGAACCTTGATTTCATTCATGATAATTTAGCTCTACATTATTCTGCCCATATCGATTTCCAGGAGAGCGTAATTTGAAAAGCATTATATGAAGACCAGATCTTAATATATTAGATTATCGTTTAAGCTTACTACATTCTCCCATTCTCATTGAATCTACAAGGAAATATGTACTAAAATCTTTTTATTGATATGTGTCTCCGATAACTTGAACTAGATGGAACAATAAGCGTTTATAAGAATAGTTTGACTACAAGAGCTAGTGTTTTTTTTTTTTTTTTTTTTGTAATTTACGTCCTCCAACGTTGTCGTACCGGACAATGAATGAAGTGGGTGAAATTATACTCAAATGAGTCCGGGGTCCATGGAGCTTAGAGTTACGCGGAATTCGTCTATCAGGATAAGGGAAAATACTGGGAAAAAACCGTATCCAGATAACTCACCCTGACCGAGATTCAAACTCGGGACCTCTTGAACGTTAATCAGACACGCTACCATCTACGCTACCGAGGTGGGCGAAAGAGCTAGTTGAAAATATCTGTGAGTGTAATACATATGATTCTTTTACAGATATATGTTAATTATAATTATTTTCATTTTACGAGAAAGAATAAGTTCTAATCGTCCAATTTTATTTTCATCCCAATTAAATAGATGTATTGAATGAGCTCGTAGCTATCCTCTTGCAGAAAATTCCTATAATAAATTAACTTTAATCACCTGAGGATTGATATTACATAAAAGACTGCTGCCTTCAAATGCTTCTCCACTTTGTCTACTTTATATTTTCCATGATTTGCCACAATCATCGTCCATTTTAAAATTATACTGACACTTTAACTAGCATACGGGAGGAGTGTCCCACCTTCCATTTTATCCACATCCATCATGGCTGGAGTAGATTCGTTACTATCCATGCTTATATCTTAACTAATCAAAGATATCAGAATATTTCCCCCACATGTACCAAAAACTGGTCCCGCTTTGACTGCTTTTGTGATATCAGTGTAATTTTAAAATGGACTCCACTCTTTACTGTAAGACCTGAAGTGATGGCAATTCAAGGTACCAGAGTAGTTCTATCTACTTGGATTAATAGCTGGTATTGGGTGTACTGGCCTTCATAACTTCATACAGTACTTCAAAACCTGACCCGGAAGTGAAAATCCTGCAAAGCTGATGTAGTCCTCGGCGTCTTTCCTCTGCTCTGTTTCACGTAAAATAATAATATGACATACACTCTAAATTGTGCTTCTGCAGTGTTCGTCTTTAGTTACATTCACAAAATTAAGCATACCTAGTGCCCCAGGATATGCGTAAGGTCCAACGTTGAGCCTGAAGGGATTATGCGAGGACCCTTGGATCTAGAGGGTATAAAATCTTGATGCCAACAACTGTGACAAGTTGATGAATGGAACACACGTCTATTGTGCTAAGCCTGTTGTCTTCAGGCGAGCTGTCATGGGCCGACTTTTTCTCTTTTACTGTTCATTGTTGTAGCTGGCACAGCATCGAGTTGGCACCACAAGAGCTCAAGGTGGCTATGTCGCATTTATATTTTGCAGTAATTCTCGTTAGTCTAATGAGACGAGCCTTTACACCCTTAATGATCACGCAAGTGTGTTTTAGGAAAATGTCAAGAAAGGAGCCCTGAAAGCCTTATTGCTACTATTTGGAGACTTTAATAATTTCACATACCAAATCACTATAGAAGTCTATATTATCTAATACATTCGTGTTGGAGAAAAAGGTCCCTTCGAAAGAATTTGGTTAAATATTTTCTAAAATTAGCTTCAACAAGCGATCTGCAGAAACAACATTGAACTGTACATATTATACGTGGATAACTTTGGTCACACACTTCCAGACGTATAATTTAGATGGTGCGTTAAACTTAGGCATCACATCGATTATTTTGTAAAATGCTAATACAATATAAAGAATATGCTATTATAATAAAAGTATGCTTTAATAAGCTCTGCATTTCTCCTGCAGTATACTATTTTGTTCCATTTATACCCCGCCTGTAACTGTAATGATCATACCGGCGGCCGTTCTCCTTTGGAACGTTTCGAAGCTGTTAACTCCAATTTGTTGGGTTTTAATCATTAGATTACGCACACATTCGCACTATCATTCATACTTCCAGACTCTGGGGAAGATGAGGAATTATCTTGATCGGAGAAAAATCCCCACCTCCATCGCCGGGAATCGAAGCCGGGACCCCTAGCCCGGCAGGCAGTCAGGCGCTCTACCGACTGAGCCAGTACATTTTTGTTTATTTCTTGGCTTCACTTTATATAAAAACTGAAGGGCAGTAGGCTGTTTACAGAAATTGAAAGGCACACCTACATTTTGTTTTACGTACCTGAAGTTATATTTTTCAGTTAGATTTTTTAAAACAAAAGAATAATACCTTTCCCACGTAAAGGGGTTGTTTGTTTATAACTGAAATTTCATGAAAATTTTCAAAATATCACCGTTTCCTATTTTTAGTCTATAAAATAGTGTAAGCATTCCTGAATACGAAGAATACTTAAATATCATCCGCACACCAGTTTTAAATGCTCTAATCTAGTTTGAAAGTTACGCGAATGCTAGTGTTACATATTGATTCTAATTCTTTATCATTGTTTTCTCGTTATTGAAATTTTCAGCATTTTACTTCATTTAAAATGCTACATACTTCACAGTTTTGGTGTTAAGCTAATGAAACTTGCTACTCACATTTACAGAGAAACAGAGACTAGAAATTGCCCTAGGTTTTATAGTGATATGTATCTAAGAACACTTTCTTTACTTCAAAACAGAAAAGTTTCAACTTTATGGGAAAAAATGTATATTCATAGCTTTAAAAATTGCTGGAACTTTAATGTACAGGAACACAGAGAATCCTAGGGAAATTTCAAGAAGTGGGCGCATTGAGAAGCTTTTGTTAAAATATTAGACCAAAATATAAGATATTAATGGGCATTTTTAGTGACGTAACAATAAATAAATACATTTGACCATATTTCCAAACTACCAAACTGGAATTGATAAAATTTGGGCTGTATCATATGATATAAATCTTAAATTTTATTAGTTTAGCGTTTCGAAACTGTGGTCATAAATACCCTTAAACTGTATTATTTTGGATTGAACTACTGATGTATTTTAGTTATTCCAAGCTCTGGGAATTTTAAATGTTAATCATAAGGTGATCTTTTGGTTGGATGCAATATTTTCTCTACCGTAGTACAGAGACTCCTGACTACTCAGGAGGTTCTGGATTCGATTCAGTTTACCGTCCATTCTACCCCTGAGTTGTTCATAGTTTTCCGTAATTGATAGGGGAATACTGAAATGGATTCTAATGTCTATAATTTCCTTTACAACATTTAGCTTCCTTCTCATTTCTAAGTTGCCTTTATCGTTTTGTGGCATATAGCGGTGCAGGACATATAGCGCGGATGCCCGCTCATAAAAAAAAGTACTCACCCTGAGCACTGGAGGACTACTTGACTAACAGATCGTGTATCTACCTCTTTAGGCAGCTCCAATAATGGGGCGGATCTTCGACTTTAGAACTGATAGTGTTAAAGACTCACGTGTCTCTGTAGCATGTTTGCCTGAGGCTTGTAGCCTCCTGTGTCTGCTTCATTTCATTCCGTCCTCCTGGGCGATGTTAGGATAGGATTACGGGTGGGATTCGGCACTGCAACCAGTCCTAATATATTATGTCCTTGTCCCAAGTGGGGATCTCTAGAGGAAGAACGAGGAGAGGGGAGACAGAGGACGGCCATCACAAGGAGTCACGACAGAGGGCAGGATCCTTATAATTTATCAGTTGGTAAATCCCTGGCAGGCCAGTACAGTCGGCATCCACCTACTGTGGTCTTGAAACAGCCCACTAGGTGGCCCGGAGATCGGAGACTACCTACCTGAGAAGGACGAGTTTACCAGGAGTTTATCATCCTGCCATGCAGCGCCGAGACTTCCACCGACACTTCTACCCTGAAAGAGACGTCCAGATGAGAGATGATGTGAAATGATAATAGAGATGAACTGGAGAGACAGGGAATTCGCGGCATCTAATTAACCTACGCAGCATTCACCTGGCGACCCGGGAAAATTCCCGAAAAAACCCATGGGTCTGGTAGGCTGGCCACAGGAATCGAACCTTGACCTCCCGTATGCGGGCCACAGATGGGTGGATCTAACCACAATATATTTAGTTGCGTAAGTACAACGAATAAATATGTACGCATGCATAAGAACAGTTGCGAGTTCTTTGGTTTATTCCAATATAAGTTAACAGGAATTGTATACATTATAAAAGGATTTATCATCAGTACATACGACATTTCGTTTATCGGAAGTATGTAGTTAAACGAAGTTCTTTAAATAAGAGAAGCAATTTTTATAGAAGCATATACATTAAAGTTCCGCAACAACAAGAGAAAATGTCGACTTCGGTGCAATTTATAATTTATTTAACTGTTTTATTTCTATGAACTACGACTCTTGCGGTTCCAAAAGTCAAATTGACACCCAGAATATCTCAAGGTTATTTTTGCATGAACAGACTTTACAGTTTTGTAAACCGCGAAGAAATGCAGGTTATTCCAACAAAGAATTTACATTATACTCTTCATTTTCCAGTACTTGAATTTGCTGAAACATTTCTTTGCTTCTCAGCTCAATATTGGAATACTAAAAGGAACCTTTTTCTGTGGAATTGTCCTAGAAAGCAGCTCACAGCTGACGCGTGGCTTTCCCCATCGGCTTAAGACTTTTTTATGTTCTGAGGATTTTGTGCATTATCTGAATTTATACCAGAGATCAACTGTTATGTACTAAACCATTCTTTTATTGTTATCCTAAAGATGCGTCTGGAATGAAATTATAGTCTGTTGTAGACTGGCCACGCAGTTTTTATTAGAGACATCAAACAGAATTATACGTGACATGAGTTCGTTATTGCTTTCTGATCCGGTTTCGCAGCTGTAGTTATTTCCTCAAAGCATAAGCATTGCCTTTTCTAAGTAGTTATCTTTTAGTGTCCATTCTTATCTTCTCTGCCACTTATTTATAGTAAGCAGTGGAATTATTGTATTTCATCTAATAACTCGATATTCACCTGAAATATTTCTTATGAGACTCTCTGGGGCTGTGTTGAAACTCACTTAGCCTTTAAGTTTAGGATATTCCACTGTGACACAAATATTTCCAAGAAAATCTCCTAAATGTTCATTTTATTTTCTCGAATGAATGTGTAGTGTTTAACGCCCGCTTTTACTACATACGGCACCGCAGTCGGCGACACTGATGATACATGAGATGAAGATAGAGCACCGGTGGAATGAGATGGCGGGGGAAACCGGAGACCCCGGAGAAAACCTGCTCCAGCGCCGTGTTGTCCACCAACACGGTCGCCTGGGATCAAACCCGGGCCGCCTTGGTGAGAGCCAAGCGGTCTAACCACTGAGCCACGGCGCGGCCACATGACTATAACAATTTTGATTAAAATACATGCTTAATACTTGCATGACAAATAAAACGTACACATTCAGTTTCCTGGGAAAAACCTCTTGTGTTCTCTTTATTCTGAATTACATTTGAATAACTGGTAAACCGTAAAATGAATGTGTAGTGTTTAAATATCTGCTTTTACTACATTCGGCACCGCAGGCGGTGACACTGATGATACATGAGGTGAAGATGGAGCACCGGTGGAATGAAATGGCGAGGGAAACCAGAGATTTCGGAGAAAACCTGCCCCAGCGTCGTGTTCTCCACCATAAATCTCACTTTGCAGTCTCCTAGGATCGAACCCGGGCCTCCTGGTGAGAGTCGAGCGGTCTAACCATTGAGTCACGGCGTGGCCTACGTAAACCGTAAGAGATAGACTAATCCTGTTACACAAATAATATAGACCTCGTTAAAACACGCAATTTATGCCAAATTAACTTGGCATTACCATTTTCAAGACATTTTGTTATCTATATCGCATATATAGTATATTGTTAAAAAGAAGCTTCATCCCGAACTTCTTCTTTTGTCATCAAAATCGTAATCCTATGCTAACGTGCAATCACTTTCTCTTTCACACAAATACACAGATTCAACACGTCTTTTTCACGCACCACTTGCGCTGCAGCTAATATCTCTTACGTACACATAATTTTGTCTCTCACACGCAGCTGCACGACGAGTTTGAAACACATCTCTGATATTCGCTCATAAATTGCTTCGCTGCCTGTTCCACTCTGTTGATTACTGATTACGGTGTCGCACTAACTGATACATGAACTGCTTCATTGTTTCGACTCCTCACCACGGAGCGCATTTGTAGACTCGAAGTTCGAGACAAATACAAATAATCCTAAAACACTGCTAAACTAGGATTTACATCGGCTCCTACTATCTGCCGGGCGTGAGAGATTGTTCAGGTAGTCGAGCGTTCTCGAATTACATTTCTGGAACAATCTCTAATTATATCTGCGCAGTAATAACGTGACTCGCTTCGTGACGTCAGCTAGTGGGTGCCGTTGAAAGTTGTATTAATTCCTATGGCCCGTGATCGCCATAATAAGATACAGCCATGGCATAAGAATTTGCCAATTCATGAAAGCCTGACTAACCTCTAGCCCAATGCATTCTCTTTACATATATCTAGTCCACTAAATATGTTACTGCTGACTTTTATCCAAATCTCCAAATAATGTATTCTAAATGTTGTAATAAATGAGAGTCTCCTAGATGCCTCTAAACGTTACACTTGTGAAACTATTGCACACACACTCAGACGGAAACACAACTGATCCTTGGAATCGAATCAAAACTGAACTGCTGAGTCACAATTCACAACTGAACTACACTAGACACTTCCCACTGGCCCACATTGATAGCATGTCTGTCTCACGTTCAAGAGGTCCCGAGTTCGAATCTCTGTGAGCTATCTGGATAAAGCCTCGGAATTTTCCCTTATCCTGAAAGACGAATGTCTGGAAACTGTAATCTCTATGGGCCTGGGCTCATTTGAGCATCATTTCATTCATAGTCGACATGACTGAATGTTGGAGGACGTAAAATAAATGTAAAAAACTGCCCACTGCATTCAAATTTCCCGCCCTCTACTGAACTGCTATGTGGGTGTGGCACCACTTACGATGTTTTAACATATGAAGTCCCAAGAGAGTTTACGGATTTAGTTGATGAAACTTAATCCTAAATGGGATTAATTAAGAGTATTACAAAAAATAAAATGTAGTAAAATTTGAGCGCAATAAAAACACTCTTTTCAATAACAAAATTTATTTAGATTTTGACACAATTTAATGTGTACTGACTCAAAACACAATTAAGCGTAGACCATAACAGTAAACCTTATTGATCAACGAATACTGATACCGTTCAATTATCAACAAAGCCTTCTTCGGTGAAATTGCATTCTGTGGATATCCGAAGTATTGCTAAACATTATTCGTGAATGGATTAAAACATAGAAGAAGATGCAATTGAAGAAATCCATATGCTTTTGAAAATTAATGCTGCAGAGTAGTACTACCCCTCAAGCTATAGCTTGAAAAAAATGCAAAATGTGAAGTTCACTTCTTTGGTTTCTGCTCGGTATTATTTAAGTTATAAGTTTTACTTAAAATACGTCTGTTCAAGGCTATGTGAAATTTATAAGAGTTAAGTGGTAGGCAATAGGTGTGGCATTTTATTTTTTAAAGGGATTAGACATTAGATCTAGCGCTTGTAATTCTAATGTTATTGAAGGAAAAGAAGCAATGGCAGACACAGACATTTGAAATAGATGTTTTATAAAAGACAGAAAAACGCTTAGGAATTCAGCTACTAACGTAAAATACTGTCTAAGATTACTATGAATGTACTTGCTTAATGCCACAGGTCATTCGAAGTAAAAATGCAGAGCGAAGACAAATATTAGATACCTTTATTGCAATAGCAAGAGTGCACCCATTTCTTTTATTTCTTTATTTCTTTAATTAATGTATTGTTATCTGGAAAGGTTCCCAGAGCCGAAGTTCATGCTAGGACTAGGGCATGGCAGGCAAACATCCCTTAATAATATTTATACTAGGAATTACCGTACCAAAATAACATATATAAACCAAAGATACAATCATTCAGTATAACTGAAGACGTAATAAGAGCAGAGAACATTGCAAAAAAACTACATATTCTATGACACATCAACACACATAAGTTTTTAATCAGTTCAGCTAATCAATTTACTTAGTGTACATCACGTTTGAACATCATTTCTCAGATTGTTTGTACTGAGGCTGTTATGCATAATGTTGCAATCCGTAAATGAAGTAATAAGGGATACTCAATCAAGGCCTCCTATCTGCTAAGACAGCCGAACAACAGGACTAGAAATTTGGAAAAGTAGCTCTTACTTTGTATAATCCATCTTTAGAAACGATATAATATATAGGCCTATTCGAAAGATATGTTTTATTTATAACAAATGTATACTATGTATGGTAAAGGAAAGGTAACTTCAAATGCTAGTCTGTCGATACGCACTGGCAGCGCAGTGAATTCGTGTAGAATTTCGACACGTGTTTCATCCCCGGCTATTCCATAGTGTATTTTAATTTTCGATACTCGATTTCGAATTATGTATATATTATTTTCTTAAATATACTAAATAGGCACTGTACGCCTGTGACGGGTAAATATAACTTAAGTATTTGATTCCTACGGTAGATATTTGTTATTCAAGGTTTGAATTTCTCAGCGGCTCTTCAACAGTTTCAAACAGATGAATGCAGTCCTGTTTCTCGTGGGGGTTCAGGGTAATTTTCAAGAGGCGAAGCAATCCTACAGAGAACGTCTTTTGAGGTTACAGGCTTGAGATGAAATACAATGTGAAGGAATACAGTTGCTTGTCTGCAGGAAAGATGATTGATGGAGGTTTAAAAATTGGCTCAATCCGCATTACACGCACAAATAGGATCTCAAACGGGACAATATGCACCACCTCATAGGCATCTATAATTTGAAATGCCTTTATAAGGATCACCACGAAAGAAGATAACTCTTCTGTACTGAAAAATGAGGTTCTAGGTGCGGATCCCGACATAGTTCACCACCTCTTACGGTGCAATGATGGTTAACGACAAAACCGTTAGAAACAATAATATACTGGACCTATGAAAATGATTGCGACATTAAAAAGGCCGAGCGGGATGGCTCAGGCGGTTTCGCCTGTGACCCGTATTCGGGAGGCCCGGGTTCGATTCCCGTGGCCGACCTACCTGACCTATGGTTTTTTGGGTGTTTTCTGGGATCGCTAGGCGAATGCTGTGTAGATTAATAGCATTTCCCAATTTTGTCTCCATTATTATTTCATATCATCTCTCATCTGGAGGTCTCTTTCAGGGTAGAAGTGTCGACAGGAGTTTCGGCGGTGCATAATGGGGTTGATATGCTTTCAGTGAACCACTTCCTCCTCCGGTAGGTTGGTTACCGGTCTCGGAACCGACTGTTGGGGCCGTCTCCGGACCACAGTACGGAGGAATATCCGTTGTACTGGCCTGCCAAGGAAAGTTTCCATTTGAGTAAAATGTAGAGACCCTGCCCTCTGCACTGTAGTGGGCCCTTGGGACGGACGACCTCTGTCTTCTCTCGCCTCATCCGTCCTCCCGAGGATGCTCCACTTGGGGGGCATAAGGTACAATAGATAAAGGCTGGTCGCAGTGCCGAATGCCCTCCAAAAAACAAAATTAAAAGAATGGCATCCAAGTTCGCCACATTTAATATTGTATTTCATTTGGTATTCTTGGAATTTTGCTTTATCGGGCACCACTTCTCCCGATATTGTCTGATCAAAAATAAACTTCTACCTTTCTTGCTGAGGAAGGTGACAAGGAATGTGCCTATCGCTCTGGCGACGAACCACTGTTTTCAGTCGAGAGCGCAACCGCTCAGCAATATCGATCACACCTTTCCCGGGAAATGGATCAGTTTAATGAATCTAAATTGTGGCCTGCTTGATCGTTGTAACCTCAATCACCTTGGGCTCATTAGAAGAGTAGGGTAACAAAAGTAAGATGACAAGCATACCTGACTCCTAAGCTATTGTCCATGTCCATATCAGCACATAATTACGTCCCCATCTGTGTGTGTCAGATTCTCTTCGAGCGCAGCATGATAGCCTTGCTACTTAAGTAATCCTATGTTGAGATATACAGTGCGGTATAGATCGCAATTCAAATATATATATATATATATATATATATATATATATATATATATATATACAAACTTTGTATAACACATTACAATGTCTGCTATTTGTAAACGTCTTCTCTACTTTTACTTTCTCTACCACGTCCCTACTAGGTAGAGGAAGTGTACTATTATAATAGAAATGTAACTGTATATTTGTTTCGAAGTTCCCTTAGTGAAAGCACTGAGCACGATATCTTCAAAGAATTTGACACGAAAGTACGCAAGAAAATCTCCCCATACTAAACTATCCAATACAAGGAAGGAAATTATTATTTTTTATTTTATCAAAATTGACTGTAATAGTTTTGATTAATATATATATATATATATATATATATATATATATATATATATATATATATTGTGACTTTGTGGGCTCGTGAAATGAAAAGTCCAATTACACAAACTCAACAATGTTCTTTATTTCCACCGACTTACAGTTGAACACTTGCCAATTACACAAAATTACGTAATGCACACAATTACGATTCACCAGTTCGTCCGTTACCGTTCAGATGCACGTACACAATTACGTAAAGTCTTCCGTTGCACAGTCTTCTCGTTCATTAACACGGCGCTCCTTCGCTAGCACGTCAAACACTGACTAACTGTCTGTCTGCAACCCCCTTTTTATAGGAATATCGCCGTCTCTTCCCGACTTCTCTAGTTTCCACCCGAAGGTTCCAGATGGCCGTGGGAGAGGGGGAAGGGGCCGCCCGCGCAAGTGACATTTCCTCTAATCTTCCCCCTCAGTTAGTGACAGAGACTGATGAGTGGGTGTGGCCCAGCTGCCTAGGGTCCTTTCCAGCAGCCGCCGGTCCTGCCTTCCGCTAATTGGGTGACAATATAAAGACCTTTACACGACAAAAACACATTTTTGTTGATTTACATTGTGACCTTTTGAGCTCGTAAAATTAAAACACACTTTGGTCAACCCTTACAGTCATACACACAGTAGTCTCCGGTTGCTTCACCACATATAAACAAACGAAAGAATTCACGCGCGGCACACATCAAATAGCTGCACGCACACAATTAACAGCTCAACTCGCAACTGTAGTACTGTTCAAATGTTCACACACTGCACGGCTGCAACTCCCATTCATTGACTCGCTGCTCCGTCCACAAGGAGGCATTTATATCCGAGCCGCTGTTTCTCGAAAGCCACCGAAGTTTCTCGAAAGCTACCGAAGTCACAGGATTCTTCATGGCGTAGCGAGAACACATGGAACTACTCTGTCTCTTTCTCCCTCTGTTTCTCTCGACAAGCGTCCCCACGAGCGGGCCGCTCTATCAAGCTCTTTCTTTCCTGCCCGCGCGTAGCTCTCTCTCTCTTTCGCACGGGCCCACCGCGCTCGCCGCAACAATGCCTCGCGACATTTATTTATTTGTGCTACACAGAGCAATGCTTCAATTATAGTAACTACATACATAGTAATAAAAATTTGGCTTAAATCTTAAACATTGTAAAATAGTCTGTATAGGCCTCTTCATTTTGATAAATAAATTGTACAATTTTACATAGCCGGTAAACCATAAGAGATAGAAATAAACTACACAAAATGTAGACCTCTTTAAACCATAAAAATAGTTCAATTATTTGTTGCAGCAAGTATTTCTGGGATGTCCGTTAGTATTGAACCTGGTTTCTTAAATACTTCAGTAAACTTTTTAAATGTTACCGCAGTTAAGTTGTTTCTCCATATCATTGACAAAGTATGGAATTTCAAGGCTTATAAACATTTGAATGTCGCTATTTCCTTTGTAATTAAAGCGAAATCAGCAAAGCAACGAAATGCAAATGCTTAACTGAGCCAACTTGTGGTAGAATAAGCTTCTACAAGAAAAAATTGTACCTACAATATACAAATACGTGATAACGGGTAAAGAAATTTATTGAATGTAATTATAATAATATGTAACTAGCACTAATTTATCATCGGGGATAATTTACGTACAAAGGCCCGATGTTAGAATAAGTGACGATAGCCGACTAGAAGCGTCGGAAAACCGAAAGAAACAATCACAGCACGAATTAGAATGCACGTTCTACGTAAAAAGGTTCAGAAGGGTTTAAACGCGTAGTTTTCATGAGGACATTTTCTCTTCTGTTTCCCCTGAGAAACTTTTAAATACCTACTGCATTATGCGATTGTTAATGTGCTACCCCTACAAAAACATTAAATTGGACATACTGCACACAAACCTGTAAAATACGTGACTTTTTACTAGTTCTTTTTTATCAGCTTAACTTTGTTTCATTTTTACAGCGGATTAGGTGAGTCTTATCCAGGGTTTGTTCCTGCAATATAACAGCAACGATCTCTCTGGCAAGTTTAAAAAACTATGAGCAGCTATGAGCTCGTTGAGACATCTCAGTACTTATCCTTCAGAAGTACTTTTGTTATAATGGGCAAAGCCCTTTAAATAAATTCTGTAAATACATTAGTTACACTGTGATTATCTGGCAAAGCCACTTACCTTATTGGGACTATATATTTTGTTTAGATTTGATTTCTTTTCATTAAAACATGTTAGTATTTTAGAGCTCTAGTCCCTTTTATAGTTATGTTAGCCTCTGTTTAAAAAAGAAAAAAAAAAAGAAAGAAAACCATACATGTGACAGTCACAAGAAATTCCTCATTCATTTATTTTTAGCATTTTCTAATAATAATTATAATTAATTTAAAATTTAATACTTTTATGTGACTCTTAATTTGCAAATAAAAAAGGAAAGTATTATATTGCATCAAAATTGTTTACATTAAGTATTTAGAGATTTAGGTCCCTTGAACATAAAAGGAAGCAGCTTTAGAAACTTTCCTAATTGTGTGAGCACGTGTTTTGTATGTACACTCTTTTATCTGTAAAAATATGAACTTAAAAAACAGAAGTTAGACAAAGACTGATATCCTCACTTTGTGTCATCTTTGGCGCTGACTCCAATGTCGCCCTTTAGGTATCTGCTGACAGATAGCCCAATAAAAATTGATATCTTTACATCGTATGGGTGGGCGTGTATGAGGATAAATAACACCAGTGAATTTAATGGAGGCTAATAATTATCTATTTGAAATCTGTTGACTGTTGATATTGAAGAGTTAAACTGTTTCTGAATCTTAATCGAAATTTTAACTATTGAATTATACCTGCTAACTTTTGCGGTTCTGTGCATTAAAGATTAAAAAAGTTGTTTCTTGAATAATAATCTCAAGTGTCTTCACAAGTCACTAAATGCTAAGCTTAAGGTTACCGCTGTATATCCAAGAGCGGACTAAGTACTTCAGCCTTCGGTAATAAATTGCAAAACCCTTCTGTAGAGTTGTAACAGTTGACTGGAAAGACACAAATTTTAGCAATGCATGCTCTTTTATTGTCCCACCTCCATGACAGTCCCTCATAATGTTGAAAAAACTTAAAGCAATGACAAACTACAGTTACGTGCCATGCTAAAATTTCAAGAATTAGCTTTCTTCTATAATTTTCAGAATTCTGTCGACGAGTATAGGAACTGCACCTTTCCACAAATGCACATCTGATTTCCAGATGCATTTAAACCAGTGGTATTGTTGACTAAATTTCAACATAAACTTAATTACTACACTAGCCTGTCTTTATCTGCTAATAAAACTCTCTAATGCCGTCATGATAAATTTTCATATTGACTATAATGTAAGCTTACATGATTCGAGTATTTGGCCATTGTTTATCATAGTTATTTGCTTACCTCCCATAATTTCTTTATAAAATTGCGAATCTGATTAGGTATCAACGATAAATATCATGCTTAAATAACTCAAACTGAGGATTTTGAGGAAATATGCTTTACACTGAAACGTCTCAGTATTTTTTACCAAACATAGCTTTACCGATTTTGATTAAAATATACTATATTTAAGAAATGTGAAGTAAATACGAACTTGTAACATGAATTCTCTCCAGAACATGAAGTTTTTTTCGTTCTTACTCAACTCTTTATGATACAGAAATTGTAAATGTCTTATATTTTGTAACATTAGCCGTTTCTGAAATACTAAGTCTTATATCAATTAGAACTTCCAAGGCTAAAGTTTGATGGGATAACCAAGAAACATTTTTGAAAATGCGGATTATTTTATGTATTTAATTTATTTATTACGAACTACTTATATTAAGTGGGGAAAGTGTTGTTTGTATTCCAACCAAATATTCGATAGTTAAGTTTCAACGGAAATACGTGTTTTGAAACACTTCGAATCTAAAAGAAGAACAAAATTAGGAAAAGGTCTCTGTGTGATCAACATGACCCAATAAAGAAAAGTCGGTTAAATACTGTATTTAAGTTTTAGTTAATTGATGGAAATTAATCATTTCTCCACACTAGCCGTTTATAGGCTAAGGTTTTGATGGGTAGAGTCAACTTGAAAAATTCAATGTCATGGCCGGGATTTGAACCACGGATCTCCTGGCTTTCGTCCAGTCGCTCTTAACCTTTGAGCTACCATGGCCAACGTGCGGTCCTGCCATTAAATTCTCCATTTGACTCATATATTTCCCCGGTAGACCACTAGGGGCTCTCGCATCCGAGATACACCGTTTGTGGCGACTTACTATTGTAAGTACTTGAATCCCAGGCTTCATCATTTAACTAGACGGAAACCAGGAGATCCGTGGTTCAAATCCCGGCCATGGCATTGAATTTTTCATGTTAATTCTATCCACCGTATTTAAGTGTCCGTATCTTCCATGGATACGACACAAAGATTTTGCAGGAAGTTTCCACTCTAGACTAGCCTTTAGGTGGAGCATCACTCAAAAATGTTCATTTACTCAAGCATTGCTGTAACAAATCTAACCATTTCGATTAAAACACAAGTTTATGATATTATCATGAGAAATGAGATTTAAAATTTTAATTTTCTGGGAATATTACCGAAGGTCCTCTTCATTATGAGTGAGTTTTGTATAACTGGTAAATTTTAAACATACGAAGAACCTTACTATACAAAAATATAGGTGCATTAAAACACAATCTATGTCCAATAGAATGTTTTGGAGTGAACATTTCCGAGATGTGCGTTGTTATTTGCTTGAATTTTGCAATATTTACAGTTTTCTAAAGTAGTAATAGTTTTAATCACTTTGCCATGCAAAGAGAACGGAATTTCGATGTCACGTAGCGATCAGCTGGGCTGTTTAAATATGTGACTATCACTTAAAGAATACTGTAATTTTTACACCTAACAATTACGTAGCAATAAGATAGTTCCTGCAAATTTATACCTCGAGTAGCATTAAATAGACAGTGGAATAAGTTTTTGTACAGAAGTACAGAAAGTAAAAAAAAAAAAAAAGTACCTCGTGAACTCGTTAGCAGCAAAAAGTGATTTGTTGGTAAATTGTTGTGATTTTATTTCGCACTATGTATGCAAGAACAATTTAATCTTTTAATAATTAAATTGGATAACAAATTAATTACAATATTAAGTTCATAAGATAATTTACTCTATTTTCTTTGTAATTGAAGGATTAGATATTTTATTTATTTTCGAAGGGAGTTTACCCATAAATTATTCTTATTGTTTGAGTTAAGTCCATATGGAACGCATTTCTAGGTGTCTAACGTGATACATGTAACACAATCGTTTCTAATATTTTGCATGTTATGGGAAGTGGGTAAAGAAAAACAAGTAAAATAAACAACATGAATCTAAACTGATGACACATACTTTTCGAATTTTCACAAAAATCAAGCTAACTCTCACTATGTTTATAAAAAGTGTTAATATAGTTATGGATACAAAAAAGTGGTGAAAATTCAGGTCCACATTGATGAACTTCGTGGTAAAAGTAATCCCTTGCGCAAATATTCGCTTATTGAAGTCATTCACTGTAACAGCATTGGCGGAATTGATTTTCTTCATACTTGTGCAAATCCATTAATGTATTTTCGAAACGCTTTTTTTCAATTAATCCTCGTACAAGCATTTTTGGCTGTTTAGGCATGAATACTCATAGTGAGAGATTTGTAGCATTCTAAAAGAAAAAAAAAAAAAGATTGTACCACACATGTATCATGTGTTTAAACTATTTTGGAACAAGTGTGCTTGGAAATTAGAGTTATAAATTATAATTTATTCCAAATTGAGCTCTGCTGTTAATTTTTGAATTTTGTGGGTATACATGGAGTTAATCAATAAGTGAATAACAATAAACAAATAACTATTTATTGTAGTTCTCCGTTCAAGAAAATATTATTTCTTTATTAATAAATCTTGACTGCGTTTTATCTATTGTCATCTGCATCAGTCTGATATCTTTTATCATCTATCTTATTATCTGGATCTATGACAAAGGCTCGGAGGGAAGATTTAGCATTTCGACGGATGAAATATTTTGTGCCTATGCCCCTGACTGAGGGGTGATGTGAGAGAACCCCAACGCCAGCTATACCTGAGGAAGGCCGACAGCAGGACACGGTTCCTAACAGTCCCAGATTATCACTTCTCAGTGGTGACTTGTACGACCGGCTCCCCTGGGGAGACTTACATATCCCCTGGGGATTCCGGGACTCGGAGACCTCCTGTACGGAGGACGAAGATTTATAGGAATAAATTTCCCGCCATGCTGCCGAAACTTCCATTAACTGTCAGAACCCTGTGGCAGTCGACCGAGATGAAAAGTGAAACGGTAGTAGTTTAAAACTGATTAATTGTAATACATTTAAGCCCCAGGAAAAATAATTAGTTTTGTAAACTTGTCCATGTTATTTATTTATTGAACATGATCAAATTGGGAAAGTGTTAAAACATTTGTGTGATAAATAGGTGAGAATATTTAAACAGTGCATGAAGGCAATGGGGTGTTAAAACATTTGTGTGATAAATAGGTGAGAATATTTAAACAGTGCTTGAAAAAGGAAAGTGTATATATATATGTATAATTAGGCAATATAGACTTTAAAGGCAATGGGGTAGTTGGCTGTTAAGGGCAGCAGTGAGACAAATCAATAGCCAAAAGAGGGGATGATTATTAGATGCCTGGACATTGTGGAAGTTAGACGTGTGGAGAGATAAGGAAAACGTGTATGTGAAAACCAGAGTAATTTTAGAAAGTAAACGTATTTGAAGGATTTTAATTTAACTCGTATTACATCATTTAATGTAAAAGTCCAATAATTAAATTCAGAATATAAAACAAGGCAAGATATAATCTCTTATTTTAAAAAAAAATTATCTTGAGATAAAAAACGACATCAATACGAGCCAATGACCTGAGGTAAGAATCTTCATACGCCGGTCGGGAAATGGAAATAAATAACTTATAAATTGATTATAACATCTGAATCTCCAAGGCTTCTCATCCAGCGACGCATAATTTCTTTCAAATTAAGTCTTAACATGAACACAAAATTATAACATCCGAATGCTTTCACAAGGTGTTGGAGACGTAAATTGTATTTCAAATGGCGCCGTAACATAGTGCAGAAGCTTAATTCCACGAACGCCACTTCTAAACGCCATTTACAAAGTTATATTTCAAAGGTAAAGTGAAGTAAGTGAGGTGAATTGGAGGGGCTGGAAACTTGGTAGATGTAATTACCCTTCCTAGTATTTGTCAAACACTCCCGGAAGATTCCTAAAAATATCCACAGCTCAGGAAGATTTGCCACAGAAATCGAACCTCCTGAATGCACGGCACAGACGCATCCCTCTCTTATCACTTATCTTACATGTACCGGAAGTATTTTATTTCTACCTAGAAATTCAATGTTAACTTTTCACCAGAAATGATTTTAGGACACTAAAACCATTTGGGAAATGTTCGCGTACCCCAATGTTTGCCTATGCCTATTTATAATTAAAAAATTAAAGGTGGAATAAGTAATGGATTATATAAGCAATAAGTAAGATGTTTTGCATCACCCAGACATTATTTAAGCTCGGTGATTGAATTTGCATAGCTGGGATATCATAAGAGGGGGGAAAAGGATTAGGAAAATTATGTGTGAAGTATTTGAGTTATTATATTACATGTTTACATTTATGTAACTGTATAATTTTATGGACATTCTAGAAACATTCTAGAACATTCTCTTTCGTCCCAAGAACTCGCTATAACAAAATTTACTTTCATGTGTTATTCTTTCATTTAAAAACTCCTCTAGGAGAGATATAGTTTAATAAAAAAGTTAACGGATAACAGATTCACTTTTCTTTAAATGTAATGTAGAAAGGGTATAGCAAATTATTCATAAGTTGAGAAACGTGTAATCACATCACATCAATTTGTTTGCTGTCCCGATTTCATCTCTCAGTAAGCAATCTTTTTCTTAAGCAATGTTGCATATAATTTCTCTCACTCTTCCCAAACGGTTGCAACATTTTCCGTCTTTTGGTCTTTCTCTACAGAACATATGCATATATATTAGGATTGCACTGCCGTAGCTCCTTGGGACGGCCACTCTCTGTCTCCTCTCGCCTCATTCTTCCTCCCGGAGAGGTCCCATTTGGGGGCTAAAATACAACAAATCAAGACTGGTCCCAGTGTCGAATCCTCTCCGTAGTAATCCTAATCCTACTTTATATATTAACTTTATTTTTCATATCCTATCCTCAAGGACGCCCAACATTTCCTCGCTTCATTGTAGCATGTAAGGAGCTTCCGTATCGAGACGATGTTTTGTGATGAAATAATATTATGAAGCTCTCCGTAGCTGCAACAGCCGATGTACGAAGACGATCTATCTCACGCGTCGTCATGGACGGACATTTTTAGGAAACAATTTACCAAAAGTATAAAAGAATTTCTTGATCTCTTTTTAAATGTTATAATTTTAACTATGTTTAAAAGAGAACAAAAAACACAACGTAATATGGAGAATAAATCACTTTCGAAGTGTCCTTTTTACCTTACAATATTAAATTAAATATATTTTCTTATATTGCTGCACGTGGAAATTCACAATGGAATTCTCTATCTTCTGCGACGTTCCAGCTTATAAGGATATACATCCATCTTCTGCAACGATAGAACTTAGAATAACGCAATCTTCTTTGCCAAACGAAGATTATTGATTTTTACTTTACCATGGTGGTTACATATTATTTATGTACTAAATCACACATGGCAACCAATAGAATCGTTTTAACTATTTGATTAATTACATAATTTAATTTTCGAAATTTAATTTAAATAATTTAACGTTCGAACTTAATGCTTAAAAAAATATCAGTTTTTCAGCTGCATACTTTTTTTTCTCACTGTTCTGATCTAGTCTCATTTTTCTGGTTTCTCTCTTCTAAAATTTCCGCTGGTATTGGATATTCAGTATCGGAGTTCGCGTCAAGATTAAACGGGATAGAAATAAATAGAACTGGAAGGTGGTTTTACCGGTGAGGACATGTCTCACCTCACGATGACTATCTGCATGCTCTTCCTGCTCAAAAATAAGAGTTTTCGATGCTAAAAGACCACATTATTGGATAAATATTGGTGAAATACAGTGTATACCTTTTATCTTCCCCTGCCTGGGAACGAAGAGAGGAAATAACACAGGTACCAGCGGGAAAAAGTATATGACATTTTATGAAGGGCTCTACACAGCTCCGGCCAACTTTCAAGTGTTACTGGCTCATGCGCATTAACGAAACTACTAAGGACTATAACGATTTGAATTTGTAATATATTAGAAATATGCATCAAATAAAAAAAGGTTAGTACTTCTCTGTGTTCTATTAGAGAACGTGTTAGATATGTGTCGTTTATATTCGAGGTGTACGTTATAGAAGCAATGTGCATAATAAGGATTTTTGAAGCATCAACCTCTCAATCGCCATGTCTGGAGCCATGATTTGTATTCATAATCCAATGATAAAATATGTACACAAATATATGCAAAAGTCTAAAAAGTAAAAAAGTAAAAGTCTAAAAGTGCAAAAATATAAGAACAAAAATTAAATAAACTGTTTTGTGTGTATTCTCTGGTAATATAATTCACATTAATGTTTAAACGATATATAGGCGGTACGGGAGCACTGTACTCCCAAAGCAATAAAATGGCCAACAATTCACATTTGTTCTTTTTCTTTTTAGTTTATTGCTGAAAGTTTCAGAAGCATAGTGTATATCATTTAAAACGTACCTACCACTTTAACATTTCAGCAGGTGGCCATTTTCAATGTAGTTAATTTGTTTCGGGATAGTATAGTGATAAATTTAAGCGTTATCGTACGAGTATATGTATGTGTTTTAATCTTTCAGTTTAGAAAATATTTCAGCTCCAACAAATACTATCTTATAAGCATGATTCCTACGATGTTTTCCATCTCATAATGCTGATTTTATACTAAAAGGTGTCTTAACTAAATTTAAAAGCAGTATGAATAAACGTAATTACTAGAGATTAAAATAAGTTTAATAAGTTATATATTATAATTAAATTATATAAATGTCAAAATCTTTATTACTGATGTAAAGATTATATCAGGTTTAGTACATAATATTGAACAAATATCTGTATAATTAAGCTGGAAAATCTGCCGAAACATGAGATATACCTACATATATGTTCACTGAGGTAACATGAAGAAAATGTAAAATACCTTCGAAATATCACACTTCTGGATTTAGTGGTTAAAATGGTATAACCTTTAGTGTTATTATTTTCATGGTAGGTCTCTCAATCAATTTGACCACTCGATGTGCACTTGTGTTTTTGAAAGCTTCGAATGTTTACATAGCGGAAACTAATTTCATTTGTGTTTTCTTTCATCGAATGTTTACAATTTCACCTGTACATTTCAATAAAAGATAGGTACAAAAGAAATAAATGGCAGATTCATAACATGAAGAGCTCCCATAACCTACAGCGATGCAAGTATCATTCGCATACCATACTTGTGGAGGAGGAAATTGGTTGAAATTACATCAGAGTGCTAGTTTGCTGTTATATCTGTAAAAAACACCTTGCTCATATGCACCACAGTCACTTTACAAGATAACACTTTTTATGATTATTTCAATGTGAGGAAAAGTAATTTTAAAAATTTGTTTAAGTTCTGTCTCTCAATTATCTCTAAATTTAAAGTGTAAAATCAATAAATGAAATAATAAATAAGCTAATTAAAAATAAAGATGGTAAGAAACAAATAGAGAAAGAATAAAACAAAAGAAGCAAACAAGAAAGAAAACAAGAAAGAACGCAAGAAGACGAGCACGAATGCAAGAAGGAAAGAAAGGGAGAGACTGTCACACAGAGAAGGAGACACAAAGAAGAGAAAACGGGAAAGAAAAAGAGAAAGGAAAGGAGGAATGGATGAAGAAAAATAACGAAAGTAAGATAATGTAAAATACCAAACTTTAGTTGAAGAGTAAGTTATTTCATGAGTATTTAGTCCGTTACTCATGCTCTTTAATCTCTACAGGCCTGTAATGTTGAACAACTGATTTTCACTTTTAACCCCTCACGTGCAGGCAACTTCTTCACTGCAGTTGTATGGCTGGATTATCTACTCTACAGGCAAAAGTTTTACATATACACAACATGATGGAAGAATAAACGCAGGAGTTGCATACAGGCAAGGGTCTATGGTAGAAAATCCAATCGTCTGCACAACACATCTTACCACAATGTATATATGTAAACATTTTGTTTATGTACTTCGCATTTGTTTGTTGTTAATTGTCACGTTATTGTGTTATGTGTATTGATAAATAAATCTGTAACTTTCCATCCGATGTTTATGTAGTTCATTCTAACTTTGTACCTTATTCTACATTTCATTTCGCAATCATAGGCTTCTGGGACCCTTCCGTTTTTTTTAAATTATGTCCTTCAGCGTTAAGTCATATTGGACGATGAATGAAATGGCTGAATTGATGCTAATGAGCCCAGGTCCTTTGAGCGTAAACACCGGAAGAAACTTAACCAGATAACTCTCCCTCACTGAGATTCGAACTGGGAATCTCTTGAACGTGAGGGAGACACATTACCATCTACGCTAACGAAGCGGGCGACCTCTTCGGTGAAGTGTTTATTAGGAAGCGTACATACAGGGTGTCTCACCTAACTCTGCGACCTCAAATATCTCCAAAATGCAACAAAATATGAAATTCCAATTGGCCAGGAATGTACCTATGTCAGGGGCTCACACAATGAGAAGGCATGCTCAATCCATAAAGGTAAACAAATAACACTTCTGACACCAAGTTGCGTTTTTAAAAATGGAACATGTATGTTTATTTTAGTAAAATGACAGCTAGAGCTACAGTTAGTGATAATACACTTGGTTTCACTTTTCTAAACATATTTACTAGTGACTTATAGCCCTTGGAAGCTTCATTGTTGTACATTACATCCGACATGGAAAATGCACCCACAAATCACCAGTAGGATCTTGTCCGATGAAACCGTGTCACTTCAACAGATCTCGGTAGCGATCAGCGTACAATGCCACAGCTGCGGTTGTATTTCTGTGACATTCGCCGTAAATTAAAATAATATTCAGGGTTTCTTCGTTACTGAAGGCCGGCATATCGAATAGATGACGGCAATTGTTATATTCCACATGAAAACAGTGTTTAATGTGTCAATATGGAAAGCATTATCCGAAATGTACGTGAATTACGTTACAGTATGACAACAGACCAGTTCAGGAAACACTAGTACATTAAAGTTAGAACGTCCCGAGCTGATATAGGTTTGTTTACAGCAGGCTACAGGCCACTGCAAGCAACCCCTGCTCTGAGCACAGAAGAACATGCGTTGCATTACGTCAGAAATGGTGGCGCCATTGCCATCCTCCAAATAGCCACGTATTTCAGAACGTATGAGGTTTATAAACGTGAAACCAAGTGTGTTATAACTAATTGTAGCTCTGGTTTTCATTGTGCTAGAATAATCATACATGTTCTATTAAAAAAGCGTAACTTAGTGTTGGAAGAGTTATTTGTTTACCTGTATGGATTGTGCATACCTTTTCATCGTGTGAGCCGCTCACATATGTATATTCCTGGCCAATTTTAATTTTAATATTTTGTTCCATTTCGCAGAGTTAGGTGGGACATACTGTATAATTAAGTAATTCAATGCATCGACATACTTTTCAGAATGATCTATTTCTGCAATAACCCGATAAGTTGAATAATTCGCTAATTTGGTTATCATTTGATTTGTTATTGTGCATACATAATTTCAAAACATCATGTAATATTTTGTTTCAGCTGGTAATACTCTGTCGTTTCCTTTTAAATTGAGTATGACATGTTAATTTAAAACATGTGTCGAATGAGTTACGCGTTTTGAGTGAAATTCAAACAGGTCCAGCAGTCGGGTAGGAAAGTTTGCGTAGCTAGGCTAAAATAAATAATTTCATGTCCATAACAAAGTAAAAGTGTCACTCATTATGTGAGGAATAAATTAAGGACTGAACTGGTTTAAGTAATAATTCAGTGAGCAAAAGTATTGCATTTCCAAACTTTTATGATATGATATAACAAGGGAGATTGCATTATAGAACAAATTACAAATATTTTATCCAAATCTTTGAAATGGTATGTTTAATACACACCTATCACTAATGTTTCTGTTAATACGATAATCAGAAATAAGTTGTTATATTAATGGCAAGCTGCCGTTTAAGAATAAGAAAATGAAATGGGAGCATATTTATTTATATTGATAAATATCATGTTCAGTATCAGGTTACTAAGACGACGAAAAGTAAAAATAAATAGTTTTAAAATAACATCAGTTTATACGTTAATGTTATAGTATTTGAAAAAATAACTGAAGTAATATAAACTTCAAAATAGTCAGTAATTTGTGAAAAGGTAACGTGCTATATTTAATGGGAGTTGATATCGGATTTTCGTATTTCCATATTCAAGTTTTAATTGCATATGAATATTTATAACCTCCCGCTCATTTTGGCATAACTCTCAAAGAGATATGATAATTATAAATAGTTTAAAAATTTTGTTGAATATATTCCGACTAGTAGCTTTTTTATAAAATTTTGATACTACATGCAGTTGGCAAAACATCAATAACTTTGTAAATATTAGTGTTACAGAAGAGATATTTCCTTTATTTTGGAAAGATTTTATGGTGATTCCAGCTGCGTCAAATCAGTGATTGCAGCTAAACCTTACATAGATCTACTGCCAATCAAATTGGAATGTTTCTACCATGTATAAAAAAGAGCTGGTGCAAGATTGAGAAAAATTATTACTTGAGCAAAACAAAATTAACTGATGGGAAAACAATCAGAGGAAGTCTGACAGACTCAACCATGAATCAGCTAACTGAATATTATGGTAAAGATATCAGAGAACATTCAAATAACCTTGAGGACATGGCTAGAGTAGTGTAAGCTACCTACTGCCACAAAACTTTCACTGATATCAAACCATTGCACAAATTCTGCTCTGTGGATTGGTGCAAATATAGAAAAGGAGAAACTGGTGGTAAAGTGTTTGAATATCATCATAAGAATCTCATACGTAAGGTAGTAATTTTGGTATTGTAGATCTGGCTAATCCAGAATTACTTAAAATGTCGACAGGCAAAATTCAAAATGTGAAGAGTCTTTCAATAGTGAAGTTGTTCTCGAGTACCTAAATTTGGATCTAAAGTGACCTACTAAAATAAAAATAACTATAATTTAAAAATGAAACCCAACGACTTAAACATTTCTTTAAATGTAAATTTAACATTTTAATATGAAAATTAAATAAAAATTAAAAATTATTTTAAAACAACAATTAAATTTTAACATACTTCAATTAATAACAAATTCTAAACTGTTTTTGTCGGTCTAAAATCTCTACATCTTTGTGGAAATGATGCAATTATCACATTCAAGGAAGGGAGTGCTGGTAGAATAAGTGTACTGTGTGGATTAGGAATGACTATTGGGTATAATACCAAAAATACTCCAAAAGAGCTCGATGCGACAAGAGTACGTAGGGCAGAAGAGGTAGCAGAACATATGTCTTAGGAGGCTAGGTCACTAAAAAGAAGAAAAAGGAACCATATTCAAGTAAATAACACAAAGGACTATGCAACTGGAGGATTTTGAAACATTCTTTGCACCATAAGTGGAGAGTTTTTTTTAAACATTTTTATGCTTGAAAGAAATTTCTGGAAAAGTAAAATATTCTATACAAATGACCTATTATCTCAAAAACTAATTGACACTAAGGGATGAAATTGTTACCAAATATTTGCATCCCAAATGGCTTTATTTTAATGAAAAAGCTTTCATGTACACAGATTACTTATTTATTAATTTAAAAACCTTCATATTTTCATAAAAGTTTAAGAGCTTTATTTTAAAAAATCATAACATTCCTTATAAAGAACAGAAGTATTTTATTTTTCATCAATTAACTGCAAAGGTATTGTTGAATACACCTTAAAAATTTAGTTAATTATATTAAATAATTGCAGACATAATGGGGTCAAACATTAACATTGGCAAGACTCCCGTTAACACTTTAATGTTTGGAACAATATACAAACTGAAAGACTACAGAGAGATGGGCCAATTTAACAAGTAATAAGATTTATCCAAAGTACATTAACATATATAAATTAAGAGAATAATAATGTTAATAATAACAAGAGAGGAAAAGTAAATAAATTCGGATTTAATAACCAGATTGAAGTTTAAATAATAGCCAAAATGCTCTTTAAAATCTACTCTGCTGTAAGAGAAGGAACCAGAGTGATCCAGATCGCTGAGAAATGCAGCTGTCCTATAATTATTTTTATTTCTCTAGTACCTGTAGCACTTAGAGGAATTACTGGGCGTGGTCGTGGTTGAGTAGTTTGTTCGCGTCTACTGAAAACTACCTCTCACCTGTTTAGGACAAAAGAGACCGTATATGGGATTTGTGGCAGGAAACACGTATTTCTGTGTTCTCTAAATTCCCTCTTCATGCATTCCATCAACTGCCCCACTACAACTTTCGTCTATTTCACCATCAATTCATTTCGTTCCTCACATTCACCAGGCTTCAAGCTAATCACACATCTTGAATACTATCTCTGATGGCTCAGGCAGTAACTGAGTTCAAATTGGGCTGTTGTGTGCTCAATTTCCGTCCACCACCACACTGACTTGGATTTTTATATGGTTTCAACCTGTCTTACTGGTATGGTTTATCTAATATATCTATGTCTTCCGGCTGTATGAGTCGTCACCAGGCAGTTTAATTCTATAGTCGTTAGGCACGTTGTCCTCTATATAGTTTTCCCCTCAGTCCGGAAAGCCCTGGTATCCTCTCACTCACCTCCCCCCCGGGAGTGTCTCATTAGGGGCTTAGGCACAAAATATTTCATTTGTCTCCGTTAAGTCTCCGCTGCAAAACTTATCATAATTTTACGAGTTGTTTTAAACAGTTCAGTCAATACGATTGATGTCAACTAGCTTGTTTTTTTATCTGATGCCAGGATTTCCGAGCCAAAGTCCAAATATTTTGGTTAAATACAAACTTAAATGTTAGCGCTTTTAGTGAATAAATGATAGCCTTTATTTTCGAGGCTGCGGGATGAAATCCTTCGGAAAGCCATGGATTTCTTTTTCCCAACGAAGTTCCTATTATAGCTGAGGGAAGTAAAGCCAGTGGTTCCTATCGATTTACGACACGTAAATTAGCCTAAAGTCTGATAATACGGTTGTAATAGTTATTTTAAGTTTGGCCCCAGAAAAAAATAAATGTTCTTTATTTGTATCATTATGTTATTTAAAGTTTAAAACCGTTTAAAATACGTTTAAAATGTTATAGTATTTAAATTAAGTTTAGGAAATGAAATTGTAAAAATAAATAAGACGTGCATATAGGTTGCTACGAGTGATGTAGATATAAAGAAACGTATGGTTGCTAAGGGGAAGAAAATCAATACTATATGTGCATGGTTTCTTGAGCGTTCGGGTCCCAAGTCCTTACTCGGTAGCTTCTGTAGTTTCGCCTAATTCCGTAAACACAGATGACAACTTTAAGACATGTAATGCGCTATACACTCAGACATCTGGTGACTAATATGCTAAGCTTTCACATGTGCGCCGTTTTATTTTTAGCAATCTTGAGGTTAATTATTAGGTAACCAGTTCACAACAAATCTAAGGGGGTATTTTTTTTTAATTGTACGTCCTCCAACGTTAAGTCATATCGGACGGTGAATGAATTGGGTGAAATGATGATCAAATGTGTCCAGGGTATATGGAGCTTAGAGTTACCCGACATTCATCTTTTAGGATAAGGGAAAACCACGGAAAAACCTTATCTAGGTTACTCACCCTGACCGAGATTCGAACTCGGGACCTCATGAACGTGAGGCAGGCAAGCTACCATCTACGCTACCGAGGAGGGCAAATCTAAGAGCAATACGTGTGCTGTTGATATTATGGCTCTCAAAAGGGTGCTCACTATTATTAGTCTACCTCCGATAAACTGTGATCTAAATGCAATTGAACTGGCGTGGGCAAAAACAAAGATTTCAGAGGACGCAACGCCATTGGTGATATGTTAGACACAAATCTTCGGAAACTTGCCATAGACGTATTGTCTTCCGTAACCGCGACGATTAGAAGGATACTGCAAGAAGATCCAAGGGCTGAAAATGCATTACTAGAGATACGATGGTGTAATAGAAAATGCAACTGATGAAATTATCACCATATCAGAGGATACCAGCGAATCGGAAATCCAAGAATCACAAAGCGAATGAGCAAGTTTTTGTATCTGTAGTAATATTTGTATTCTAGTTTTTATGTTTTATAACTTTTTATAGTAAATATATAAACATACGGCTTATCGAATGGAGTTGTCCACACATCTCACACCTTTGGCACATATCTTCGCTTACTATGTTACCGCAATTTGACTGAATTGTGTTTTTCTCGGTTGACCACACTGCAGAAACAAGAGCGTGTTAGTTCTCTCTTGTTCTCCTCTGCCCGCACCACACCGTAAATCCAGAGTTTAAGAAATGATGCGCGAATGGAGAAATTTTAACTTCATTTGTTCTATATCATCTTGAGCTATGTCACTGACAAATAATTAAATTTAACCTATTATAAAATTAAACAAGCCTACACACACCGATCTCTATCTGAACGCTCATAGTTTTCATCATAAGTCTCAACGACTCGGAGTTCTCAATACACTGGCCCACAGAGCTTTGTCTATCTCTGATCCCAGCCACTTAAAACAAGAATTACAGCACCTATGACTCACTTTCCGTCAAAACGGCTACTCCGAATATAACGTTGAAGCCTCTATCACCAAGGCTAGGACAGGGAAACCTGTAATACAGCAAGCGTCAGATAAGCCTACCGCTACAGCCTGCATCCCGTTCACCGGCGATCTATCCGGCAGAATCAGCAGAATTCTCGCCAAATACAACATCAGGACCATCCACAAGCCACCTCCAAAGATTAAACATCTGTTGAGACCAGTGAAAGACAAACTGGACTTCCAAGTTCCGGGAGTGTACTGCATTCCCTGTGAATGTGGGATACCATATATAGGACAAACTGGAAGGACCATTGCTACCAGAATAAACGAACATAAACGGAGCATTCGTTTAATGCAACCTGAGAATTCTGGTCTGGCAGAACATTGTCTTGATAACGACCATAGAGCCAACTTTCGGGAGATGACTATCTTGGCAATATGTAACAGCTAGTGGGAGCGGAGAATTAAAGAGGCTTTGGCCATTTCCTCCAAGAGGAGCACGTTTAATCGTGATGCTGGATTTCAGTTCAGCTGCTCTTGAAATCCGGCCTTAAAATGGAAATCCGTCGACTTAAGAAACACAGATCAATACAGCTTGATAATCAACTTAAGAGTTACGTTTGACCCAATTAATTTTCTGTACTCACGCCAACTCCTGACCTGGCAGTTAATGGACTGAAAACAGTCTTTTGTTCAGTAATGCGAATTTTGATAGTGTTTTGTCTTTGTTTATATTTGTGTTATATCCAGTGATTCATTTTTGGCTATAACATTTAATAAATGTACTGATGATGGGAGAGATGTACACTCCCGAAACGTCGATTTATAATCGTCTTTTCGCCTGGCTTGCTTCCCGAGAACAACTTGAGCACATGTAATTTATTTTATTTTGGTAAATCATTTTGAGAAAGAGAAAGACATTGGACCGAGACGACGCCTTGAGATAGTAATCTTCATGCTCCGGCTGGGAAATCATCGTCGAAATAAATTTAAAACACAATTAATAAACCTAGATTGAAAAGTTACGAAGTCATTGTCTTAAAAATTGTCGACGCTTACTAAATTTTAACACCTTATTCACAAACCCTGTTCAAAGAACGCAGCAACCTGACGCAGAATAAAACGTCATATTAGAAACCCTTCACACGGTGTCTAAGCAAAATGATGTCCAAAACAGAATGGGCTGTTGAAAACTGTCTTAAAGAATATCCATAAATAAAAGAAACTTCACTGAATAAATGAATGGCTATGCTATTAATTTCACTGAGTGACTCCTTTAGGAAATTATATCTTGACTGTAATGTGTTTTGAAGTATTTAAATGATTCTTTTATCATTAAATCATTAGTTCTCTATATATAATATTGCAGAATATTTTTGAAATGTAAGGTTATCAATAATGATATGCTCGTCTCTGTAGCGTGGTGGTAACGAGTCTGTCTCACGTTCAAGAGGTTCCAAGTTCGAATATCGGCCAGGGTGAGTTACCTGGATACTGTTTTTTCAGGGTTTTCTCTTATTCTGAAAGACGAATGTCGGGTAACTCTAAGCTCTAATGTCACTAGTAGAATTATCACATATATGTATACTGCACATTGTATGTACCCTACATATCCCACAATTGTCAGGATGTTCGCTCGGTATTGACATTTCATCATGGGCAAAACGCAATAATTCAGTTTTTTGTTATAGCATGCACATAGCTTTGGAAGCAAGAAATGCTGCTTTGTTCTTTTTAGAGCTGGATAAAAATAATAGAAATATGATTAACGTGTTTCATAATGCAGTGTGATATCGGTTTTGTTATACGATAGCAAAATGTAGGTCACGAGCAGCACAAGAAAAAGAATACAAAACGAAGTCCAGTCCGTTGAGATGAGATCGCTTGGAGCGTTGAAGCATTAGAAACGACGTGGTGTGAAATATTTTCTTAAGCAGTAAGCTAAGAGTCTAAGAAAAAGTGCAGAGTTGTGAGAAATATCCTGATGGAATAAATATCTGAATACTGACGGGTGAAGCGATCGAATCATGGAAAGCAGTAGAACTTTCTTATCAAAATGAAGAAAATCTTATACCTATAATATGATCATTATTACCCCAAAGCCATATATATACATAAAAAACAATAAAATATTTAAATGTAATGCAAATAAATTCAACACACAAGAAAAATAATACATATAAACATTCTAATAAATAACTGAGTGATATATATAAGGGCGCTCAACTACGGCGGTCATCAGCGCCCTTTAAAAAACTAGTCATGGCAAAAGCCAGATATAAAACTTTCTAAAAACTATACAAGTGTAACAAAACCTATTAAAAATACACGTACATAAAAAACATCAATCAAAACCTACTAAAAATTTCCTTCACTAAATCCTAAACTCTATACTAGACAAGAATCTAAAAACCTTCTCCACGGGTCTCCACGCACGGCCTACACGTGGGTGGGTCTGTTGATCGTCTCCCTCAACCACGAAGAGGAGCCCACACGAGGGAGACTGGTGGCTCGGGACCCCGGGTATAACTGAGTGAGGTGACTCAGGTGAGGTGAATGCGATTTGCATTCAAGAGGTCGCGGATTCTATCCCTGTTGACCGACCCACTTTATTTTAGGTTTTTCCATAGTTTCCCCTTGTTCATAGGCACATGTAGGAGTGAATTCTCTACTTCACGGATTCCTTTCTTCTCTTTTCTCATTTTCCTCCTTGCCATCTTTGAGGCTTGGTTGTAAACGCGGTGGTTCTAGTGGATGCGGACAAATAGCACAGATGTGTGCGTTCTGTGTACCTTCTTACCTGGTTTCCTTTCCAATTGCTACCTAGGCCAATGTCATTTCGTTGCCGACTCCCTGGGTGGTGCTAAAAGGTTTATCTGGTATGCCGGATGATAACACTGGGTAACAATGAAGAGTTTCGGGCTTAAAAATAGTGAATTCACATGTATTTCCATCTTCTGAATTAAAAATCACAATAAAAATGATAGATTAGCTCTTCTTTTGAAGATAAAGTGACATTTCATATTTTAGGGTGAAGAGTTTAAATTTGGGGGAATTTTTTGGGACTTGGCACAGCTGTCAAATAACAAAACACATTCAGAGAGAAATTTTGGAAATTAAGATGCTAAATTTAAGTAAGACATTTTTGTCGAACCACAAATAAGAGAGCTTGTAAAGGATCCTGCAGTTGACCAAATTTTGGAGGGGAAAGAAAAGGAAGCTTGGGAAGCCTTCAAGGGTGTTGTTCATGGACTTTTAGGCAACAAAAGGGATGACAACTACAAGCATTTGGTGACAGTGCTCATACAAAAATACCGTAACCTTGGATGGAACATGTCCCTTAAGATCCATGTTCTCCACTCCCACCTAGACTTCTACCCTCCTAGTTGTGGAGTTGTTAGTGATGAACATGGGGAGAGACTCCATCAGGGCATTTCAGTTATGGAACAAAGATATCAGGGCCGTTGGCATGAAGTAATTCTTGCGGATTACTGTTGGTCTTTGTGTAGGGATTCTGCGGAACTCCATAACAAGAGGCAAGCTAAAAGACGACGAAGTCAATAGGCCACCATATGATTCTCTTCAGACACGACTATCTGCAAAGTATTTTTCCAGCAATTTAGAACTCTTAACATGTAATTACCAGTTTAAAAAATCAACTGCAGTTTCATTGTTGTTAGCACGTATGTAATTCAAATGTGTCCTTTTCTCTCAATCCGTTATTATGTAATATTTCAACCTGGTGTATATCATAGAAACTAGAGCTAATAAAATTTTTTCATTGTCATATTTGTTTTTCTCAACCCAAAATTTGTAGGAATTGCCTCATGAAGTGCTCTAAACATTCAAAAATTATTTTTTGTTGCCCAGTGTAATTTATCCAATTGTTAGGGATAATTATTCTCTGCAACTTTGCTGTCTCCGCTCTTTGCCAGCCTGTGGTCTTCCTTCTCATCCCTTCCCCCGGGAGGGTGGTAGCGCGCAACAGATCCCTACTGGATCGCGGTGTGTCAAGGTGACAATCACAGTCACTCAGTTACATCAATCACAATACTCGTAAATAAGATATAAGAATATTTTTGAAAAAAAAAAGTGCAAAGTGCCTCTTACATATTCATCATTAAAGCTAAAATTTTGCATATTGCATTAATAATTACATAAAATTATTCTTTTATCCAAAAATGCTATAAAATTTGTTTTTATTTATAGTTTTGATCTTATTAATATTATATGATTGCGAAGCATTCTCTTGACAAAGAAAATATTGGGCTATTTTACCGATGTTGGTTTTTAAATTGTTCCCAAAAATTTCCATCGTACATTGACCTTAAAGTAGGTACTGCAGTGTTTTTCTCACACATGTTTAAGAATAATACGATGCAAAGGATGGGTTTCATTACATTAAATACATGAGTGGAAGGAAATAATAAAAGTAAACGTATGTCAACATATTTTATGACAGAGCTACAGTTTTACATTAAACATTTGGCTGGAAGGGAGGTTTAAATAAACACATGGTTAAGGGAATGAATCAACAACGAGAAAAATGTAAAAGGAAATTTGGACTCAAATGATTAGGTTCTGCATTTCTCACTCTTACCAGCCATTTTAAAATAGTATTATTTAAAAAAATTAATGTTTCTCTATCCGTGGACAATTCTGGAAGATCCTTAAGTACTTTTACATTTATATAAAACATAAAACGTAATCTACGTTACCCCATTTACGACATACTTTTGTTAGATTATTTCAAAATAAGTAATAAGTTACGTATAACATGCGGAGAGAGCATTCAGATATTTAACCACGGTAACGAGCTCTCACGATGGACAAGAAAAATAAGAATGACGAAGTTTCAATCATGCTAGTAAGTTAAAAGTGTAAACTTGTGTGAAACATTTCGGAAACTGTGAATTTAACAAAATATTTACTGGAACACATTGTGTCTTTTAATGTATTCCACGTTTTTATGTTTTCTAATTCCTTGTGATTTTTCGGATTTCCTACCTTCATATAAATAATGCAATCAATGAGTAAGGCTTCATAGGCCATTCATGTAAAATTCTAGATATAACTAAGTTTAATTTGCCACACGAACATTATAAATTTATATCTAGCCCACCTGTTGTGTAAGGGTAGTGTGCTTGCCCTACATTCAAGGGGCTCCTAGTTCGAATCTCGCTTAGGCTGAGCTACCTGGATAAGGTTTATTCTTAGGTTTCCGCTTAACGTGAGAAGAGACTGTTGGATGACATTAAGCTCTAGGAATCCCGGGCCTATCTGGGCACCATTTGAACAATTTCTTTCATTCACCGTCTGATAAAGCGCTTCTGGTTAAAAATTTGTTGAACTTAAGAAAAAAACCTTTATTAGCATATAACGAGAAAAAAATTATATGTGTATGTGTATGAGCTCGCTCCAATTTTGATATTTCTTTCACCAATATTAATACTAAATCTTTCTGAGTGACATGGGAGTATAGAATACAGCTTAGTTTAAGTTAATAAATTACTAAAATATTAAACCTTTATTTGACGATGTTGCCCTGGGCGGCATGACGCTGTATTCAATTTAAAAATATTTTAGTGCGGTTTTTTATTAATATAATATTGTACTGTAATATAATATACTATAATATAATAATATCAATTGAAAATATTGTATTATTTTTACAATTACATTGAGGTGTTTTTAGTATAAAAATTCAAAATCCAAGCAACTGCAGTCAAATAATACCCCTCAACATCCAAGCATTCCATCGCACCGATTATTTTACTTGGGCCCTCCCCGTCCTTTACCAAAGACACATTTGACTGCAGTTGCCGAGATTCGAACCCACAACGTTTAGCTTTGAATGGGTGGCCAGCGCATTGTGTATCGCTTTAACGACCATAGCTATTCGAATCGAATGCGTTGAGGCACCGCAGAAAGCTGTATGAGAACCGGCTTAGCAAGTATAGCAAGAGCAGTATAAGTAGCAAAATCATTTGCCGAATAAAGGGTTAAAACAGGTTTTACAAATACCTTATACTTGAAAATGGCTAGAACGTACTTAAAAGAAGGTTTGGATTTTTAGTTGAGAATGCTATGAAGTAGAGAATAGTTGTTATTACATAGGAAATGGTTGTAAATTAGAAAAATGCCATAAATACAGTGTTTCCGAGAATGTATGGTGTGGTTTTACGAGTTAGTTGTGAACTAAATATTACGTGTAACTGATTAAATGTACTTTTAATTAATCAAGTAAATCAGTTTATGTTAACATGTTTTTTCTGTCATTGTTTCCAGTCATAATAAACTCGTTGTAAAAGTTGAAATTGTTGCGCTGTATGTGTTACATAAACACATTCAGCTTACAAATGATCTGTGTAGATATTCTCCGAATTGTTTTATTTCTATTAACGTGTTTATTTGACACGTATATAGATGTGCTATGAAAGTGTTCCTTGCTTTCATTAAAGCCTTTTCCTTGTGTTTTTTTAGAAATGTTTATTTGTACAAGAAGAAAGCTGCATGTGCTGTATCCTTGGGGAAAACAAATCCGTGACTGTGGTTGAACAGCAATCCAGACTTGAACAATAAAAATTCTGCACATGAGAAAAATATCATGCGATGGCAGAAACATTTTAAGCAGAACGATAGTATAAATCAACAGAAAGACCCAGATCATCAGAAGAAGACAGTCCTATGTTCTCAATCAGAATTCTGTTTACGCGCTGTAGTTCTATGGTCTTCAGTCAACAGCATATGACGTCATGTGGAAGATTACATAGCTATAAAATTAAATTATTACATGCAATAAATACACAGAATAAACCACAGAATAAATTGCTTAGCACTGAATTCGCTGGCACCTTACTGTAAGGAATTGAGTGAGTGATTGAGTGCGTGGTGTTTTAGGGCCCGTCGACAACAAGGTCATTTGGTCCCGAAGTCAACATTAAAAACCTAAAAGCTACACTATTAAGCTAAAAAGGTAAAATAAAATAAAAACACTCAACTATTAAAAGTAAATAAAAACTCATCCTGTCCTAATAATTTAAAAGCTCTAAATTTAATAAATATAAAATACAAGTCATACTTGTTTATTAAAACCGATTTTAAAAACAAACCGCAGTGCCTTATCCACGGCCACTGGGTCGTCACCTAAAACACCGGGCAAGTTAGCTCCCAAGCCCAAAGACTGGCGAACGCGGGCATACTGCGGGCAATCCAGTAATATATGCCGCACAGTGAGGCGTTCGGCACAGGGAGCACACACTGGAGCCGGTTCCCCTCTTAACAAATGACCATGAGTCGCTCGTGTGTGCCCAATTCTCAGCCGGGTGAGTATCACCTCGGCTCGCCGGTTAACCCTGCAGGAAGTTAGCCAGGGTTGTACGCTCTCCTTTATTGCCCGGAGTTGTGTGCCTTCCAAAGCTGTCCAGGAGTGCTGCCAAGCAGATAGGAGTTGGCGACGGAAAAAACGTTGCACATCCTGGTATGGCACAGTAGTTGTTAAACTCCGGGGCAAACGGCAAGCGGACTTTGCAGCCGCGTCCGCCTCCTCGTTCCCGGAAATCCCCACATGTCCTGGGGTCCAAGTAAAAACAAAATTGTACCCGCGCCTGAGCATTTGCGAGATCTGGGCCTGTATTTTTAAAACGAGGGTGTGAGCGGCAGTGTGCTGTTGCAAGGCCTGAAGAGCACTCAGAGAGTCAGTGCAGACAATAAAAGAGCCAGGAGCTAACTTGCAAATAAAAAGGAGCAAATAGAAGATGGCATATAGCTCTGCGGAAAAAACTGAAGTGGAGTCCAGAAGGCGAAATTTATGAGCCTCACCGTTAATGAAGAATGCGCAACCCGTAGTGCTACCTAACTGAGAACCGTCTGTAAAGACCGGAACATAGTTAGGGTAACGGCCCAATAGTTCGGCATGTAAGGAATTGAAGAATCACAATTTCTTGAGAATATCATCTTCATTGATGAGGCCACTTCACATGCAATAGTGAATTGCCAATTTGGTCCTTGGAAAATCCAGGAGTGATACACGGACACATTCATGTTTAGCACCACTTAATGTGCATTAAGATGCTTGGTGCATTCCGTTTTGTTGTAAAAACCTAAAACACCATTACGTATATGAACTTGCTACAGAATTTCCTATTTCCTCGAATGGACAGGTGGAAATGAGGTTGCAAATAATTTTTCAACAAGGGAAGTTCAGATCTTACGCCATTACACTTCTGCTTTTGGATCTATGTCAGAAATAAAGTTTACAGTGAAAGAATTGATAATATCGGCCATCTAAAACAAAGAATCAGACAAGCAATTTCAAGCATTATGCCAGATGTTCTTGTCAGAGTGTGTATTGAAATTGAATTTCGCTTAGGCCTCTATCGTGCAGTGAATGGTGCTCATATTGAAACTAATGTTATTCGCCAACTGTTTGAGTTACTGGATTAATTAAAACTCCTTTCAATCAATTACACAAAATGCTTAGTTCACAGTAAACTCGTACATTTCCACCATAATTATATTCTCGGAATCCTATTTTATTCCGAGCAATTAATGCACGATTTTGCAATTAAAACACGGCAAAACAAAAGAGAGTTGAAAGTACTTACGCGATATGATACTCTTGCAATACCAATGCCATTATACCCATTTATATAAAACTTAATTAATACCGCTCTTCTCCATTTTCGTTTGTATATTATAATAGACCGTTAGCAGGGTGTGTCAAATAATTACATAAAGAGATAAAGTTTTGTACTGCCCGCTAGAAATCAGTTATCTGATAACTTTTGACTGTATAATATTAGAAATCAGTCAGCCATTCTTTTTAATTAACAACATGGATCATCGCAGTATGGGACTTTTCCAAAGCGATTAACTTGATGATTTGGGAGCGAGAAATTGTCATATTCACCATCTTCACCTCTCTTTTGTTGTATATGTTTTCACTAGGAAAACTAGGGAGATTTTGGTTATTAAACAACTATGGAGCCAAAGAAGAGGTACAAAGTTCAAATATAATTCACTGGGAATATATTAACAATTATTGGGTCGTTTTATGACAATTCTTTCATCGTCTAAGCGTACCTGCAGACTATGCATTTCCAGTATTTGGAAGATTTCTCAGTGTAGGGCTAGGAAATCAAGCTCTTCGCCAATATTTCACTATCTTTTGCGTGATTACCAGCGGAGATATAATCTGTTATTACAATAGCAATAATGATGATAATAATAATAGTAATAATAATAACTTGTATTGGTGGTGATAACGCCTTATCTGTACTGAAATACTCAACTTTGTGGAAAAAATTTGATATTAAAATTCCACAGTAAACCTAGTTTAAGCTTCTTCTGAAGCTTCCACAAAATTATATTAAAAATTATCCCTTTTTTACTACTGTATCTTGCTTAAAAACACAATCAAAGAAACAAAAGTCCAATAGAATACCGAATTCCATAACGAAGTCACCCACAATAATAGGATAGCAGGTGAATATTTAAAAAAATTATTCCAACTGTAAACAATGAAGCTGTTTAAAGTATTTTTAACTTATTCTCTATTTTGTCAAAATAATGCTTGATGAATTTGTTTATTTTGTCATAAATTTGTGGCATATGATCGGGAGCGGCTGCTGTTTAGGAACACAGGAGCACGTGAACCCCCAATATTTGTCTTGTAGAAGCCCTTTTCCTCTTTTCATTCGTTATTTGTATTTACCGCGCTCATTGCTTAATGTGTAATAAGTAGACGGCGATAGCATGAGTATGTGGCAACGTTGTAGGTAGCACACTTCTCTTGTGCTAGCATATCATGTAATGTTTAAGGCTCTGCGCATGCGTAGACGACAAATGCTACAGACAAGCATTGGTTGGGTACGCCCAGATCATAGCACAGTTTGGATGTGCATGTTAGTTCACATTGGCAACGCCAGAGGAGATCTTGGTCATCTCTGGGAAGTGCTACTATCTATAGAGTTTAATTGCAACTATCTCCAAATACAAAGAATGTTTACAACTCCTAGCGCCATCAGCCTTTGCTTTGTTGCTTTATGTTGCTTAGAATACGGCGTGTTTTTACAGTCCAGTTTCTAAACAGATGTTTTGTTTTATACACTGATATAAACTTGGAATTTGTAGATAATCAGCAGAGAGACAATTGTGAGTTTCCAAGTACATCAAGTAGAACTAGTGCTTTAGCGCAAAACAATTACTCTTTGTTGTGTGCAGTGACCGATCGCGAGGTTTTCGAATCTTTGTGACTGTTGAACTTCTCTCAAGAGGTAGTTACGAACTCGGTGGATTATATTTTGAGTAATAAAATAGATGAAGTGACTTGCGAAGAAAAGGTATATTAAAGCGACTAGGACGCCCGCAGCCCAATTTGACAGTTAAGCGTGTTACAAAAATCAGAAGCGGGACTACAGGCGCAAATTTAACAATGTATACACAACCTGTAAATGGCTATGTGATTGCAATATTAGACATGTGGTTTTTTGCATTCCGTGCCTTCTGTTTAGCTCTGAAGTGAGTAATTGGACAAAAGTAGGATGTGCCGATATGGTATATCTTAGTGAAAAGATAAAGAAGCACGGGAATTCACGCTGATGTAAGAATGAATGTATTCAGTCCGCCATGTTTGGTCATGTGAATATTAATGCTCAGCTTACAGACTGTCAGTAAAGCGACACAATAAGCAATGTGATAGGAATAGATACATTCTTTCTAGTCTAATAGATTCTATAAATTTTGTGGGGCGTTTGAGCTAGCACTCATTAGTAGTATTGGTGGTAGCAGTAGCGAATAGTGGTAGTGTGCATTTTAAGTGTAGGACTTGTGAATACCCACATTTTTATTCAACGAGCCGCCACCGCATATGAGTGATAAAATACATATTATGAGTATACTGTAAAACATATTTTAAGCATCTTTACTGGTTTAATTCCCTTCTTACAGCAGGAAAATATTTGTAGTTCATTAGTGCTTCAGAAATATTCGTCGATTAATGCTAATGTTTTCCAGAATTCAACCTAGATAGATGTCAGTAATTCATGCTATGTTCTTAAGAAAAATAATTGTGGATTTTGCATCTTGTGTGTAACATAAAAAAAAATAAACGTATCTACAGTAATGTAATTTAAATTTATGTCTAGGTGGACTTATTTGTGTGTAAGACGATACATTGCATTTAAGGAAGTATCAGTAGTTTTGATTCTGGGCAGCATTGATCCTCTATCTTCACATCCGATCATTTTTTTAGAATAAGTTGTGTATGCTTCCTAGAAGTATCTCACGCCCAGTCCGTAAATGACTAGTACCTTTATTCTTTTATTACACATTCCAAATAGATGCAAGTAAGCAAACGTGAATCAGACTAGACATTATTTGTATAAGAACTCAGGTTTGGTAAAGTTTTCTAATTCAAATTGAAATAGGCTATTACACCACACTTCCTCATAGAATGTTAAAAGACATATACTAGTATTTAATGTCCTTGATGAATTTCTTATAATTTTCGTTGTCAGTTTGTGGCAGATATAATGAAAGAAATTCGCCACTCTCTCTTCTCCAGTGGTTAGGACATTAAGAATTTTATAGCAGCGTTTCATGCTTGGTAGTATAAAGGGAAGAAGGGATTAAATTTCTCGCTAGCACTGTTGTTGTCAGGCTCATTAACGAACCTCTCAGGGTGTTTTGTTGAGCAGGAAACCTCCAGAAACCTGACCGTTAGAAGAAACAATGGCTAAACTAACAAGTAAGACTGCATATAGGATAACATTCCTCCCTCTTAAAAGGAGACTAAATGGCGAAAACTGTCAAGATATGCTTTAAGCTTTTTGCACGTTTATATTTAAATTTCAACTCTAATATACATAATCATTGTCGCCAAAGAAGTTATATTTTAAATAAATTGTGATGCCATAGCTATGGCTCAAGTTTGTCGGCAACGCATAATAACAGTAAAAATAAAGGTAATATGAGGCGATTTTCACTATAAAACAGCGCAGATTAGGTTATAAATATAACATAAGGGAAGTCCCAAGTCCGCTATATATTCCGGTAGGGAATATCAAAGATAGTTAACGTTATGGTAAATGATGAGCAAGGCATGGCAAGTACATATATATATGAAACAATTTCGTGCAGGAGTTTCTCAATTATGACAAAACAGACATTTAAAGGAAACATTTAATTAGAAAGAATGAGGGATTTGCTAGAGGATTGATAAAGAATGTAATATTCTTCGTTACCTTACCTGCATCAATACAGTACTTCCAAGGATGAGAAAATTCACGGAGAACTGTAAAAGATAAATAGTTAAATAGATGCAGCTCTTTGCCCAGCCTAAAGACCACACAATCAGAACCTTCTGGAAGACTTCCTTCTCTACCCTTCAGAATTTCCTAGAATGCTCTGTGGAAATTTCTATCGAGTATATAAGTGAGCGTTCTACCGAATCACACTGTTATTTGATAAGTAGTTATTATGTGTTTCAAATGGGAAGAGTTCTCGTCTGTAGCGAATCAGATGCGTTAGAGCCTTCACCGTTGCCACCTCTTTATCCCCACTCTTTTTATATTTCCCTCTCTCTCGCACACATGCGAGTGTTCGTGGCGCTAGACGTAAAGGAACGCAAACTGAATTTTCCTAATTTTTATAATAATGCAGTTGTTTAAGTCACAATTGCAAATTAATATTCGTATATTACGCAAATGTTTTAAATACTTAGTTTAAAGTTAATTATAGTTTATGAATTACTTATTTTTCTAATCCAACGAAAATACCAGCGGTGCATCCGTATAACTGTGAATGTTACTTACGTTAAGAGATAAATCGTCATTGTCATTGTCTTCAACATCAGAGTACTGCAAATTTATGATGATAGGTTCCATAATCTCGTTACATGCTATTTATTTCCAAAAATCGTGTTCTTGTGGTTTATCTGATGTCTCACGCAGTTTGCCCAGACTTGTGTTCCTTGTCAAATTCTTCGTGAATCAGTAGTTCAACGTCAGTCAGTTTAAAAATTATGTTTGCAACATAATTTGAAGCCACATTAACTCTACTGGATTGTTCTAGCAGTAGTAAGGGTGGGGGGAGGTGGATCGCATCTCATTGCTCCAGCTGATACACTTTTTCATGAAAGAGTAACTGAATAATGCTGCTTTGAACTCTAGAGTAAATAGAGATTACGAACTATTCATAAACAAATATATAATGTGACCAGACACGTTCTGCCAGGCTAGCAAGAAGTGTATCGTTTTCTCTCATCGAATTTAACAAACACTTTGGCTTATTCAAAATAAATGTTTCTTTTACCACGTGATGCCAAATGTTTACGTTTCAGTTCTGAGTAATTTCAAATATACGTTCACGCATGCATGCCAACCAATACTGATTATATTCATCACAGTGCTTACGTTGCAATGTATTATTATAATGGTATCTACTTTATTTATTTAAGCTAAAAGTATGGGGGGTTTTACGGTTATGCTAAATAAATAACTCTCTCCTTCCTCATGGATCAGTTTTTGCAAAATCTGAATTTTTGTCTTAACACGAATAGTATTTATTAGAGATTGATTAGTTTGCCGCTCGTCACACACCACATAGGGGAAATGCAATACGACAACTCCGCAGGACTCCGATTGGTTGCTCACCTACTTGCGCTCAAAGACAAACACCTTCCCATTTGAAACACATAATAGTAAGTTAGTGAGTGTGCTTCTGGTGTGTCAAAGTGTTTAACATTCCCTGCTTTTCGAGGAGTTTGTTACGATTGTTGATTACAGTGAGTGCTGTTCTGTAGGAAATTAGAGAAGCTTTATGTTTCACTTACCAACGAATGAGTCATCCGACAAAGAAGTTGCGTAGTGCATATTTCATTACACAGCTACGTCACTAATTAAATGAAGTGACACTAAACATTTGAAGTAGAGCACATTAGTGAAATGACTTTATCTCTTTTCGGAGTAACATCATGTACTGTCTATGGATCCATGTGATATATATGAAATAATATACATATACTTATTTAAATAAGTAAATTCATTAAATACAGACGGCATTGACAATGCAGCAAACAATGTATATCGTGAATTTGCAAGGAGCATTGGTCTGGCTTTGGGTGGCGTGGGGCATGCATCAGAGGGTGACGGAAAAATGGAACTTTTCCGCTGTGAGAGGTACGCAAGTCTTGTCTCAGCACATTTCTAAGCATTCAATCAATAGGTGGCAATATTGCAATCAGTAATGCCACTCTAATCAAATTCTTCATATGCAAATAAGCACTGGCGAAGGAAGAGATCAAACATCAGTCCTTTCGGTACGCGCATGTTCTCATTTTTCTATTGTTCCTAACCATCCCGTATATTCGCACAGTTCACCACTGCACAAACGGTCCATAGTTTGTAAGAATGATTTGGGTACACCAAATAATGAGAAAAGGGCTGATATCTACGCTACTTATACATCCGTAGCATAAATAATATTTTGTACAGGCCGCTGCTGAGTAAAACGGGAGGCAAGCTAATCACGCGTTAATCAGAGGGAGGGCATGTTCGTTGTTCGCTGCTAGGCAAGCATTTCATATTCCCTTTCAGACACATTAAACCGCGCTCTCTACGATATTTTCCTACCTACGAAGTCAAGCGTAGGATGAGGATTCTGAGAATCGATCCTGTTTACCCTGAGCATATCCCTGTTGATCTCAAGTGTCAGCGCCAGAATAATGAACCCTGGCCGCCTTAATTAGAACATCGTAGCTCGGCGAAAAATCACAACCTCTAATATCGGCCAGAAACAGCGGATTCTGTTTATAAACAGTTATGCAAACACAGCACGTGTATGGAAGCCTCTGATACAAAATAAATATAAGGCGACATAAAAGAGAAAATACTATTAAGCGACTCTGTGGATATATTTATGACACATGTTTCACTGTTAAGCTTTGAATCTGCTTATAAGTAAAATTAGATTGCAAACAAAATTGTATGGACAATGGAAAAAATTAACAATACCATCTAAAGAAGAACATTATAAGGTACATCTCTTAGAAGACAAAACTATAAGAGATTTATATAAAAAGGATAATAAGCAATATGAGACAACATGAGGAATATAAAGAAAATTTCGAAGAGGAATGCATCACCATAAAAATATTGTAGGAAAGGCAGCATTTGAAACTTTAGGTACTAAGAAAGCAGGCAAACAGAATAAGAGACTAAGAATATGGAACGCTGAAATACAAGAATTAATAAAAGAAAAATCTATTTACAGTACTTGAATGACAGATCAGAACAAAATAGAATGAATTATAACAAGGCAAGAGCAGACGTTGAAAGATATACAAGGAAACTAAATAGAGAACACTGGGACAAATATATAGCAGATCTAGAACATAACCTACATGGCCGCCAAGATAAAGTTTATAAATTTATTAGAAACCTAAATTCAATGGAAAAAGACAAAGCAAATATAAAAATCATTAAAGATAAAGAATTAGAGGAATATTATAAAAATCTCTGGAACACAGGAGATAAACAAAATTGGGAAATAGATAAATTACACAGAGCAGAAGTAGACCGGTTAGAAGTAGAAGAATTAATGGAAAGTATAGCTAAAAGTAGAAATAGGAAAGCCTGCGGAATAGATAATATTAACTTAGAATTAATTAAATATGCTCCTAAAGAATTACAGGACTATATAACAAGTTTTGGGAAACAAAAGAAATACCGCAAGAATGGAAGATAGCTAAAGTAATATCAATATTTAAGAAAATGGAAATAACAAGACCTGAAAATTATAGAGGGATTAGTTTATTGTGTGCTGCCTACAAAATATATGCCAAAATAATTAGTACTCGGTTAAACAAAATAACAGTTGCAATACACCTAGAAGAAAAAACTGGGCTTAGAATAGGATTGACAATGTTTTTACTCTTAAACAAATAATAGAAAAACGACGAGAACAAAATTTAGAGACGCACTTACCATTTATTGACTATTATAAAGCTTTTGACAAAGTATCACGAATGATATTGTGGAAAATTTTAAATAATAGAGGCACACCTTTACAACAAATTGAAGTTATAAAAATTATGTATATTGACACAAAAATGAAAATAAATAAAAGAGAACCAGTAATAGTTAATGGTGGCGTAAGACAAGGTTGTCCTTTATCAACCGCACTTTTTAATTTATATGTTGACGAAATAGTAAGGATTTGGTCGAATAAAGTCAATGGAGGCATTAATGTATCAGGAGCTAAATTGGAAACTATGTTGTATGCAGATGATCAAATAATAATGGCCACAAATGAAGATGATCTGCAGTAAATGCTGTATAGTCTAGATAAAATTCTACAGAATATGGAATGAAAATATCAGCAAATAAATCCAAAACCATGGAATTTAAAGAAATTAATCCAGTAAGATCAAAAATAGTGTTAGATAACATAATAATTGAGCAGAAATCACACTTTAAGTATTTAGGATGTAATGTCTCGTACCAAGAGCAAGCTGATATAATAGAGAAAATAAATAAATTTAACTGTATAACAGGCACAATAAAAAGAACATTAAAAAATAAAGCAAGAAAGGACTCTATAATAAAACTATACAAAACAATGGTAATACCAACTCTGATCTATGAATCAGAAACTTGGACACTAACAAAAAGAAATAGTACGAGGATACAGTCATCAGAAATTAAATTCATAAGAGCAATAGCTGGATATACCAAAATTGATAAAAAACGTAGTCAGGATATTAAAACAGAATAAAAAGTAGAAGAAATAAACCATATTATTTAAAGAAATAGAAATCAATGGAAAGAACATGTTCAGAGGTTCAATAATTACAGAATACCAAAAATAGCCTTAAACTATAAACCTATAGGAAGAAGAAACCAGGGAAGACCGAAGAAAAGATGAGCATACCAATTTGGAGCCGGAATGGGTTAAACAATCCAAAGCCGTAAGGTAGAAGAAGAAGAACTTTGAATCTACAGTCTGATTTTTAAAAGAAGATACGCGAAGGTCATCTGTGTTTCCACGTGGGTAGTGCAATGTTGCCCAGCAGATCCCCTTTCTTTATTTTCTCAACACTCAAAACATAAAAAAGAGCTCGAGTTATCTCACCTCAACAAAAATATGCACAGTTAATCTGTATTAGCCTACTTTAAAAACAGAAATAAGTAGTTCACACATTCACTGAGTTGTAGGATCTTAACATGTGTGAGTTATTTCAAATAATTGTTTGCACTATGTAACTAATATTCCATACATACCTACTGTTATTGTTGCTATGCATCGAAAATTGACATTCCTGCACTAGTGCGGTAAGTATTCCTCCATAGAAACGCGATGCACGTTCTAAAATCTAACATTTATCTTCAATTATATTTATTAATATTTCAGCTAATATCTTAACTATTGAAATTCAGATTGATATAAATACACATAGTGTAAAAAATACTGTGCTACGCACACGTGGTAAGCGCATTATGGAATCTCGAGAATTGAAAAAACTCGGTGGAAGCGGCTCGGTTTTTCAAAACTTTCCTCGTTCCGTATACATTAATATAGCAATTTACCATTATTAATGACTTTGTTAATTGACATGTTCATATCAACGCCGCCGATATGCCGGAGTTTTGACCCACAGGAATTATTTTACGTGCAAGCATATTCTACTGACATGGGACTGTTACATTTGGATAAAAGGAATAAGCTATTCATTGATCAGGAGCAAACTCTCGCCTTCCTATTGGAAGAATTCTCTAAGAGAACAGAAAAATTCTCTAGCTTGGCTATGCAATGTAACAACCCGACCGTAAGCTGACCTTTGCCTTGGGTCATGATTCCTCGGTCCATCTCTAATCCTACCGCCACTACGTCTGGCTTCCACAAAAACGTATTTAATTGTGTTTTAACAAAGTAGGCTAATAATGCACAGGGCAACTAGGCAAACTCTGTTTCTCGCATATAACTGAGCTGAGGAGTATGTGATTTACCCACTTCACCAGTGTATCCAATCTGGCAACCTTTGTTTACATTACCAAAGCAACGACCTTCCCTTATTACCCTTCGCGTTCCTTGCCTGATGACCTTCACGTATCTTCTTTTAATAATCAGACTGTAGAGGAATTTCTGATTTCTTCGACAAACTGGTCTATAAAAAAAGAATTCTTAACTTATGTTACCGTTCTGAGTGTGTAGCTTACAATTTTATCTCCCAACTTTGTTTTTTGTCTGATTTACACAAAGTTGTGTAATAGGTGGTAAAAATCTTAAAATAGACAAATAATTATTACATCAGGTTCAAAATTAGCACTAGTACAGAGTGTTCGTAAAGTTCCTGCACTCAGATTTTATTATCTTTTTGATCCAGTTATATTTCACATACAAACTGAATGGGTATGCATATTTGTTCCACATACCTTTACGTATCTGAAACCAAATTTGAATCACGTTTTTGAAAATTTTGCAGTCTCTGTGAACAAAAGTACACTGATATATCAGCAAATCATTTTGCGTGCATTACTTCCGTGATGTTCCAGTTCATAGCATCTGCTGAAAGCAGTCACTATTTTTCTTAAAAACATTAAAAATGTTGCACAGCACTTTCCATATTAAATTTTCACAGCAAGTGCAGAAAATGACCATCACTTTCTTGCAAACACAGTTTCACTTGACGACGCATGTTCCGTGACAGTTCTTTTAATGCTGCTGGTGTAATTTCGCTAATGCAGTTAGAAATTGTATCTGTGAGTTCTTCTAGTGAGTGTGGGTTGCCACTGTACACTTTTCCCCTCAAATAACCCCACAGAAACAAATCTGAAGAGTTAAGATCGGGGAACGTGGAGACCATAAATGTTTGAAGATGATTTGATTGCTGAAAAATCCCCTCATCATCTCCATCATCTCGTTTGCATAATGAGAAGTGGCACCATCCTGCTGAAACCAACTGTCACGTTCATCCTCTTCCAGTACAGTGACGAACTGCTGCCGAGTATCCCTGCAGAGGACTGTTTTCTCAAAGAAGAATGCCCAACAATCCTTCTTCGCGATACCACACACCAAACACCGACATTTTCTGAAAGACATGTGGATTTTCAGTTCACAAATTCTAGTGTTCTGGGAGTTAATATAGCAATTTAAGTGGAATCGTAAATCATCCCTAAATAGTTATCCAGAATAGCTACATTTTGGCGTGTGAAAGAACGAAACCACTGGCAGTAATGACGTTTCCGTAGATCAGGTAGCCGCAGCTCCTGGACGACTTCAACACGACATGGGTGCAGTTTGGCCCCTTAAGAGCTGTATGTGCGGAGACAATTGAAGATCCAATTTGTTCTGCAAACCGTCTTACGACTTTTGTGACGGGGTAACAGTTTGCTGCTCGATTTCATGAACAAAATATTCTGTGACTACTTTGGGTCTACCGCTTCGTCGTATATCATCCACGGAGCCTGTATCACGAAATTGGCGTACAAGTTCATAAACAATACTTTTACCTGGTTTCAGATCATTTGGAAGCAACTTTCACCATCTTTCGAAATATCTTTCTTAGGATATGTATTCAAAGCATGCTTCCAGCATAGCGACACGCTGCACGCGCGTTTGTCATTGTCCTCGACTGCGATTCATGTGTCACTCCGAGCAGCGCAAGAGCTGAAGTAGAAACAGCACAAAGCCGTTCTTCAAGGTTACAGGTATCCGTAATGCAAAGCTTGCCAATTGTTTCAGTCAAATACCCTAGAGATAATTTTTCAAAGTTTGAGCCCGGTGACTTTTCGAACGCTGTGTGTATACCAATCATTAATGACGAGAAAGAGACACAATCAATTTTTTATTTGTCTCTTAAACATTGGTTGGCGTGAATGAAATGTATAGAGACATCATATTTCAAATATATAAATTACAGAAAAACATATAAGCCATTTTAAGTACTTTCTGTACTGAAACAAGTATTACTCTCCCACTCTAGTTTGCAATTATTATTAGTGAGTGTCAGATGTCATGTTTAACAGTCTATTGTTCCATTTAAAACCAAACAAGTCCTTTTATTTTAGACCAGTTCTGTGTTTTTGTTCACATAGAAAATATAAAATCATAATCAAACAAGTTATGAATTATATGACCAACGTCCAATTGTTTTTGTATTATGGGTATTATGGGTAGATCAGTCGCTCGAGGGCGTAGATACAGTAAAGTGATAAGACAACACAATCACTCAGAGTTTAAAATATATTGAAGGGGTATATTTGGTTATGTGAAAGGGACTTAGAGTTATGCGGGTGAAAAATAATTCAGTATGATTGCTGTAAAATATCATCTTAATGGGATGCTAAATTTCAGATAAAAGGTCCTTCGGATTTGGATTCATAGCAAGGGTAAAAACTCTGATGAACAAGAATGAATAAGAGAATATTGCTTTATCAGTGTTTTCATTCGAGAATATTTATGGGACATTTCGTGCGACAGCATTTCTATTGTGTGGCAGTTATAACTAAGTTATTCTTTTTATTTAAAGTTTATACATTTATTGTTCTTAATTTACCCGTATTGATTTTGTTGTACCAAAACGTAAGTCCAATGCGTATTATACATCATTTTAAGATGTGTGCCATTTTACTCATATGGTTTGTATATACTGAGCACTTCGTGTAAGGAAAAATATGCTTATGTAATACTGGTATGTAGACGTCATTTATGAGGCTTATAGTCATATTTTTATATATCTTGAATATTAATTGCTGCATTTCAAAATAATAATTTAAAAACGATCAAGGCTTACCTCGAATGTCGACCTCTTGCCCAAATACATCCTCAGACGAGACCCTCCAGCCAATAGGATAAAGTGATCTGGTCGGTTTCACGCGTCTCCCTTCCGGATTATTGGTTTTTGTGGCCAACAGATCGCTTGTAATTGTAACTCCTGATATTTTTCATAGCGCTGAATAATATTCATTGGTTTATATGTGGATTGAAAAATCTACAAAGGTGCATTTCTGACCCGAGAACCATTGCGTCTTGCTTTAAACGGGTCCTCGAAACAAATTCTAAATACCTATGATATTAATATCCAATCTATTACATAGCTGTTGACCATTAAACGTGCTGTACGCAAACAGGATGTAGTACAATTTGTCTATTCTATGAACTGAAAAGAGAAAGAAGAAGAAGAACAGCGACGTATGTCTTAAGGTTTTCACAGCATGCGAACTCATTTCTTGAGAATGGTTTCATGATACTTAAGAAAGAAGCGACCATAATCTCTCCTCGTTAAAGAAAGCGACTTATAAATTCTATTTGCCATTGGGTTTCAGTATTTTAGTAATGAATTCAAATCATCTCCTTAACGCGGGAGTAACACTGGTGATTTCCAAGCGCGAGACACGAGTTCGAATCTCTTTATAGACCTAGGAGTTTCTCTCGTTGGGAGACCTGGTCCGGAAAGCACCCAGCCTCATTAGGTCTCTTAAATACCATTGAGAAGTTACTTGGTAGAGAAATAGAGGTCCCTGGATGCGAAGACCGCAAATACTGGCCGGGAGGTTGCACGGCGTTGACCATGAAGCCTTTAGTGGACAGAACATAGGAAACGGAGCTGCCGGACTGTAGGCCTTGGTCCGGCAAGAGTTGTGGCGCCCTGGGGTTTTGTGGTGAACTCAAAGTTTTATGGCTAGCAAAGATCGTTTGAGATCAGTCTCAGCAAGTCTGTCTCTGAAGTTTGTGACATACCTGTCCTCATATGACTCATATTGCATCTTCAATGCTTTATCGAAGTCCTAATAGGTTAACTCATAAACCTATTTGTGACACAAAATCAATTATACATAAGGTTATCTGTAAGTAATGCCGGTTATTTTACTTTGGTGTTATGGAAAATTTATTGGATATGTTTGATTTAGCAGTGCTAATTGCAGGTTGCGATGGCTAGAGTTACGTATAGTCGAGCTGCTGGAACGGTTACCATGGATTTATCTTTGTTAACAAGAATCTCTCAGATAAAGCACTGATTATTCTTGTAAGAGTGAGAGGGGTACTGACGCGCTCCTCGTTCGTGTCCTAAACACCAATGAAAGCATCAGTTCAGCCAATGGACTTCGCAGGAATCACAAATGAAATATATGTTCACTCCACGTGGAGTAATCGGTGCGCTATCTGAGAGGTATCTATTAGCAAAGATAAATCCACGGTAACCGTTCGAACAGCGCGACTATTATTGAGAGCATGTATGAGTCTCCTATTGTTATTAAACAATCACAAAATGGAGATAAAATGTTTTAACTTAGACTCCTTTTAAAGCACTACTAAAAACAAGATTTTAAGGTCGCTGCCGCAGATAAAAGAATATGTGAAGTGGAAGAAGGTGTCGTTTCTGAGCGTGTGACACAGTGATGGTTCCAACGTTTCAACAATGGAGGAGAAAACGCTAACAATTTACCATGTTGTGGAAGACATAAGTATGGAATATTGAGGATACACGCTATGTTTTGCGAGAAAATCCGCAAAAAGTTCACGTAGGCCCTAAGAAGAACTTGGCGCATCAAAAGATAGCATACATACCCACATTAAAATATTTGGAAAACCTCACGAATATACAGCTAAACAGGTTCAACGTAGAGTGGATATCTGTCGTCAGGTTATCCGTAATCTCATGGATTATAGATTTTTCAGAAGAATTGTCATTTATTTTGACAAATGGGTGTATTAAAAAAAAACCTGATGCCTCGAAACAGGGACTTGATCCCCGCCAAGCTGCCAGTCATTGTTAAAAAAAGTCAGTTCGGTCCCAAAGTAAAGCTGTGTAGAATTCTGAAGGTGTGATTCACTGGACGTTTGTTCCAAACTGGCAGACGTTTGATGCGGATTTTTATTCTCAACAACTGGAACCATTCATGAAATTTTGAGATGGAGATACCCAACATTAGTGAACCGAAATAGGGTTCTATTGAAACAGGACAATGCAATACCCCATACTGCACGAATAACCATAGGAAAATTTCAGGAATCGGGAGGAATCAAACTGCTACTATACCTCTGATTTTGCACCTTCAGATTATCGTTGTTTTCAATCCATGGCCCTTTTTCTACGTGGAAGAAATTCTGACAATAGTGAAGCAGTGCAAGTGGGTGTCACCAAAGTTTTGGCGTCATACCAGAGACTGGTTCCATTATGGGATACTAAACCTCGCTGACCGATGGCTCAAGACCATAGAATCTAATTATCTATAATTTGAAAATTGGTTAATCGCTTCTCAGAAAACATTTCAAATAATTGTTTTTCTTAATAAACGATATTACTTAAGAGACAATATATATATATATACGAGAGGGGGCCCAAAAGAAACCGGACTCCAGGGCGCTGCCACTCGTAGATGCAGTGCAGGGCTATCACGCTAGATGGTGTTAGTAGAGACCTTCATGAAACAGCTGTGCAGATGGCGTCAGTGTAGAGCGGAACGTGCAAGTGTGGTATTGTGTTTCTCTGACTGTTGGTGGGTTACCTCTGCGAAGTCGTTATGGCAACTTTAAAAGAACAAAGAGTGTGTTTGAAATTTTGTTTCCTGCTTAAAAAACTGCAGCGGAGACACATCAAATGCTTCAAGTAGCTTTCCAGGAGGACACTATGAGCCGCACACAGGTTTTCGAATGGTTTGGGCGCTTTAAACGTGGTGAGATGTGTGTTGAAGATCAAGCCTCGTTCTGGAGGCCCTTCAACATCGCAAAATGAGAAGAACATTGAAAATGTTCACCAAAAGATCAACGAAGATCGTCACCAAACGATCGACCAAATTTCAGTAGCGACAGGACTCAGTTGGAGCTCGTGCCAGCGGATTTTGAGGGAGGATTTGCACATGAGACGTGTTGCTGCTACATTTGTTCCGCGCCTTCTCACACAGGAGCACAAAACCATCCGCATGAATGTGTGTCAGGACTTGTAAACAGAGATTGCACGTGATCCAAATTTTTTGAACAAAGTCATTACAGGGGATGAGAGTTGGTGTTACGGGTATGACCCAGAAACCAAGCAAGCGTCAAGCCAGTGGAGGACTCCCAATTCTCCCAGACCAAAAAAAAGCAAGGCAAGTGAGGTCAAATGTGAAAAAGATAATGATTGTCTTTTTTAATGTTCGTGGAATTATGCATCGGGAATTCGTACTCCTGGCCAGACTGTTAACCAGCACTTTTACTTGGAGGTTTTAAGGCGTCTGCGAGAGGATGTGAGGAGGAAACGCCAGGAACTTTGGCGATCAGGGGAATGGTTTCTGCATCACGACAACGCTCCAGCACACACGGTCTTACGAGTGACTTACTATTTGGTATCTCAGAGGTGGTCTGTCGTTCCCCACGCTCCGTATTCGCCGAACCTAGCCCCGTGCAACTCTTTCCTATTTCCGCGAATGAAAGAAACGCTAAAAGGGGAGTGTTATGACGATGTGGAGGCGGTAAAAACAGCTTCGCAAAGGGACTGGACAGTATCAAACTTTAAGAGTTCCAAACATGCGTCCAACAGTGGGAAAATAGACTTGACAAGTGCATTGCATATAATGGAGAGTATTTTGAAGGTGACTGAAGTAATTTTGTAAAAAGATTCATCAATAAAGTTTTTATGACAACAATCCGATTTCTTTTGGGTCCCTCCTCGTATATATATACCGCCTCGGTAGCGTAGATGGTAGCGTGACTGCCTCACGTTCAAGAGTTCCCGAGTTCGAATCTCGGTCAGGGTGAGTTACCTGGATAAGGTTTTTCCGGGGTTTTACCATATCGTTAAAGACGAATGTCGGATAGCTCTAAGCTCCATAACTTCAAAAAATGTGTTATATAATTTGATTAATTGATATCTGAAAATTGCTGCTCTAAATGTTTATTTTACAACTATTTTACTGTAAACTTAATAGGTACTCATTTGGTTTATATATGGGAGATGGAACTGAAATGGAGGCTATTAAATTCGGCTCAAGAACCTGGAAAATACAAAACAAAGGTTTTTAGGAAATCGACACCTGAAAAAAAAAACAACTAAATAGCATACGTGATAAATGTGGAAACCAATTTAAAAATAGATCTTATGAATAAAAGTCATAAAATAAATGTGACGATTTGACATCGACTTTATAAAGGTTGAAGGATATTTTTAGCAAAAGAACAAATCTTTGTATATGTGTATTTTTACTATAATTGTTCTCTCATTTTGAACGTATAGTAGCTGTGCAGAATTGGTTTCAGCCTCACCCACAGTCCTAGCTCATTAGCCAATCTTTCCGCTCCTGTTCATCCTCAGACTGCACAACGCTTGGTTGCATGGTATAAGTGCAGTAACAACCTTCGATTATAATTATCTACGAGCCCAGTAAATGCAGCGAGAAGCACTTAATTCGAAAAGCTCAGCTCGAAGCGTTTTAATTAGCTTGTTAACATAGAAAACAAATGAAGCAGATAAAAGTGTCAACAGACACACGATTACGAAGTCAATATCACAATTGGTAATCGGTAATATCAATTCATATTGTGACCAATGGGAACGTTAGTTACTAGCAATCACACTTCGTCTCATTGAATCAAATGACTACTGAACTGCACTTGGAGCTATCCACTGCACTCTCACTGTCAACTGTCCACTGGACAGCAACCAAATTCTTCTATAGGGACCGAACACAAGGGTTCATTCTGGAGAAGGAATAATTTTAAATGAAATGGAAAAAATCTTCTCTTGAGAAAGTCGGAATACAGATGGCTATTGTATTGCTCGATCTATTGTTCGTCAAGAGGACAGGCCATTAACGGAGATAAGTGGCCGTATCAGTGTGCATTAATTCAAACGGTAAATACCACGTTGACAATATAAACTAATACAGTATATTCTAGGTTTAAACTTGGGGAATGCAAGTTATACTTGGCTTGCCATTGACTAATATTATACATATTTCCTCTTAGGTAGCTGGGATTCAAATTATAAAAACGTTTGGCAATCATAGGATACGTTACATTATGATAGTTGATGTGTGTAGTGTTTAACCCCCGCTTTTACTAAATACGGCACCGCAGGCGATGACACTGATGATACATGAGATGAAGATGGAGCACAGGTGGAATGAGAGGGAGGGGGAAATCGGAGATCCCCGAGAAAACCCGCCCTCACGCCGTGTTGTCCACCACAAATCTCACTTTGCGGTCGCCTGGGATCGAACCCAGGCCGCCTTGGTGAGAGCCAAGCGATCTAACCACTGAGCAACGGCTTTGGATAGTGGATGAGAGATAAATGTGCCTGATGGAAGATTTAGGAACTGGAAACAATTACACATTGAAACTATTTCATTCATTGGATTCATAAACGAAATGACTTATAGGACAATTCAGGCAAACCAGAGGCCAACTAGCGTGACATTTTTGCTTGGAGGATGACAGTTACTACTGATGGATATCTGTCCGGTTTTTGAGGAAGACGAATTATGGGTGGATATCTTGGCCATTTGTAGTCTCACAGAAGGGAGGTTGTTAAAAGATTGTGATTTTTCAGTTTTCCTCAAGTTACTTCACTGTCACATAATTACATTGTTCAGTTTTTGTAGAGAATTGGCTCAGTTCATTATTTCACTTCCCTAATGTAAGCTAATTCCACTGTTCATTCATTGTCACTTCATGAATGTCACTTTCTTCCGTATCTTCACTTCCACTACTGTGACATAGCGGCATAAGAAATACGCCCGATACAGCCTATCTTTCAGATGATTCACTTTCTGTGAGTCGATCCCAAGGCATTTCTAAATCTCGTGAGTAGCATCATTCACTGCCGAGCGTCTTGTTTATCCTGTTCACGCTGGCTGAACATGCCTGTATCTTTTTTGTGGTTACGGCTGCGCAGCATCGACATCCCGATGGTCTTGGGCACAGCTACTGCATCATATTTACTATGAAACTTTACTGGAATATAGTTATGAATACAGAGTGTCCCAAATTGATGTATACACTCTTTGTACTGTTATTTTTCCGCAAAGAAATTAAACAGAAATACAATTTTTGTTGTTTTATTTCTTAAGCCCGTACATATTCAAAGTGCCGCAGTATACTTTTTCTTGTGTTTTATTTCTTAAGTCCATACATGTTCAAAATTTTCACCTCCTGTCACAATACATTCCCAAGAACAACGTTGGACAGAGCGACATACATTTTGGATTATTGCTATTGGAATATTATGATGGCGTGTTCAATTTGATCTCTCAGTTCCTTCAGTGTTTGTGTTTTTGTGGCGTACACCATTCTTTTACAGGTCCCCAAAGAAAGAAGTTTAGAGGAGTTAAAGCAGGAGATCGTGGCGGTAGCTCCATAGCACCTCCTCTTCTTCTATCCATCATTGATTTAATGCGCGATAGAGAAAATGTCTCACATTGACATGAAAGTGAAGTGCAACCCCGTCTTGTTGGAAGCAAACCTCATTTTCATTCTGAAAGAGTTCTTCAGTACGTGGAATCATGATTTCCAACATTTCCAGGTAAGTTTGACCCGTGACACGCATGGAAGAAGTACAGCCCAATTAATCCTTGGGAAGACAAACCATACCATACCATTACTTCTGGAAGATTGACGGTCCTTTCTTGAATGATGTGTGGATTTCGTTTAGCCCAGTACACACAATTATGTTGATTAATTGTGCCATTAAATTTGAATGTGGCTTCATCTGACCTAACAAATAAGTCTGGAAAATCATCACTTTCGTTACACTTCTGCAGAAACCACTCACAAAATTGCAGTGGCCTGTCTGAATCGTCCTCATTTAGTGCATTAAGAAGTCTCGGAATGTAGGGCTTCCGTTTTTGGCCCCGCAAAATTCGATGTACACTGCTTTTCTTGATACCAACCTCACGAGAACATTGCCTCACTTACTTCGTGAGGGGATCGTGCAAAAAAATTGAATGAGTGCAACAGTACTGTCGTTATCAGTAGACCTTCTCCTTCTTCCGCACCGAACTTTCAACTCATCTTGCACCATCCCATCGTCTTCAAACTTATCTTGAATTCTTGCTATTGTTACCCTTGTTGCTGGTGGTGTCCCAAATTCAACCATCCAACGTTGTGTTTTTGTTGTAATTTAAGTCCTCCAACGTTAAGGCATATCGGACGATGAATGGGGTGAAATGATGCTCAAATGAGCAGGGTCCATGGAGCTTACAGTTACCCGACATTCATCTTTTAGGATAAGGGAAAACCCCAGAAAAACCTTATCCAGGTAACTCACCCTGACCGAGATTCGAACTCGGGACCTCTTGAACGTGAGGCAGACATGCTACCATCTACGCTACAAACGTCGTTGTATTATACTTCAGCAACATTCTCCACTTTCCAATAACACTTCAGTATCCACTTACGTTCCTCGAATGATGATCTCGACGCCATTGTAGTTTATAAAGACATGAACATCTATGAACGTGTTGCTATGCTTTTTCAGTGCCTTGTGGATCATACATAACACAAACAATATTGTGTCTAATTTCGTTACGGAGAAATAACAGCTCAAAGAGTGTATACATCAATTTGGGGCACTGACAGGTAGAATAGACAAGGAGGGGATAGATAAATTTCTGTTTAAGGCGAAAGAGCCATGCCTAAAAATGTTGGTATTAGTGGAAAGGTTGTGATTGGCGCTAAATTATCTGGCGATTGTTGATTTATATTCGTTATTTCGTGTCGTTGCTAAATTGTTATTGTGATGCATTTACTTCTCTTTCTTTAACATATTTAGATAAAGTAAGACTATAACTGCTTGGTGTAAAGGTTTATATTCTTGTGTAGTTTTGTTCACTTCTTTTTTCTTATTTCAATTACTATAATTTAAATTGCTATTTTTATTACAGTGGGATTTGGTTTGTTCCTTTACTTATCGTGCTGTGAATCATAAAACGCGCTGGGTCTGTTGGACTCGTGCGATTTTTACATATCACTGTCGGCGTATTTAAATTAAAATGAATACACTCGTTCATTCAAGTGTACACGTCAGCGTGGTGTCGGCTGTGACACATCCCAGCAGATTCGGTATGCAGGTAGATGGGGAGGAAGAACAAAGCTTGGACATAACCTCACATCGAGGGTAAAAAAAAGAGAGGGAGACAAACAACGATGTTAAAGCCGGTGGACGAGGTGACCAAGACAGCAGCATCTCATTAACGTCAAGTCCCGTCAGACCTATTGCTGCGTTAAGCGACGGTAAAATACGCTCTGACCGAAAAAGCTGGAACTTTATTTTATCGTAATACGAACGTATCTCTACTCTAACTCAATTGAAGCAATAATAAGCATTTGGTGGCTTAAACCAGGACAATACAATTGTGTTACTGTCACTTCGTTGTCATTTTTAAACAATTATATCTGGCAGACAACAGTAGGTGGGAACAACTAGTAAACCGGGAAACCGTGTTCTAAACACTATGTTTAAAATGTATACCTAATTTATGGAAGTACCTAGTTTTTCTCTAAAGATATAACTATTTTTATAATCTGTATTGTTTCTCATAGTGACGAATATGTAGTTATATCTAATCCAACACCTAAAAGTGATCAAACTATATGTTTCACAAAACATTTTAGTTTCCTTGGTTAAATATAAATGCATAATGAAGCAGATATGCAACATTAGGATGTATTCAGCCTGAAAAAGGTTTTAGTATGTTTTTTGTTATTATAGTGCTGTACTGGTATCTATCAGTTACACACACACAACATTGAGCCTTTTGAATTCTAAATATATTATAATTTTTGTAATTACAATTGTAACAATTTCCTTATTTTGGTATGAAAAGGCAAATTCCAAGCAACTGAAGTCAAATGATTCCCCGTCAACAACCTCGAGTGCCATCTCATCGACTATTATTTTATGTGGGCTTTTTCTGTTCTTTACCACAGGCACATTTTATTGCAGTTTCCGAGAATCGAACTCACGACGTTTGGTTTTGAATGGATAGACAGAGCATTACATATCGCTTTATCGACAATGGTTATCGAATCGAGTGTGCTGAGACACTGCAGAAAGCAGTTTGAAGACGGTTTATGAATTACAGCAAGGGTGGCACAAGTAGGAAAATAATGCATTAAAGGCTAACTTTAATTGGAGTAGTTAAAAGTAGTAATATATGTAAACGACCACCCATTTTTCCTATACATTTCCTTCCATCCAAAGGGTAGAGCCTGAAAAATTCAATGCAATAGCCGGGATTTGAAATACGGATCTTCTGGTCTCCGTCCAGCAGCTCTAAACCATTGAGCTACTATGGCCAACATGCCAACATGACACTAAATTCTTCAACTGACTCGTGTTTCTTCCAGTAAGCCAAAGGAATTCACATAAACACATGAGACAACTACCTTAATGACGACTTACTATGCTGTAAGTACTTTAAGACCCGGGCTTTATAGTTCGGACCACTATTAGGTACAATTAATGGAAATTAATTGTTCTTTCATACTAGCTGTGTGTAGGACGCACTATGAAAGGGTAGAACCAGACTGAAAAATTCAATGCCATAGCCGGGATTTGAACCACGGATCTTCTGGTCTCCGTCCAGCCGCTCTAAGCCATTGAGATACTATGGCCAATATGCCAACATGACATTAAATTCTCCAGCTGACTCGTGTTTTTCCTGGTAAACCACTAGGAGTTCTCATAAACACATGAGACAACTACCTTAGGGGCGACTTACTAGGGCTTTATATTTCGGACCACTATTAGGTACAATAGCCGGGATTTGAATCACGGAATTTCTGGTCTCCGTCCAGCAGCTCTAAACCATTGAGCTACTATGGCCATCATGCCAACATGACATTAAATTCTCCAACTATCTTGTGTTTTTTTTTGCATTGAATTTTTCAGTCTGGCTCTACCCTTTCATAGTGCGTCATACACACGGCTAGTGTGAAAGAACAATTAATTTCCATTAATTGTACCTTAAAGTACTTTCAGCATAGTAAGTCGCCATTAAAGTAGTTGTCTAATGTGTTTATGAGAACTCCTGGTGGTTTACCGGGGAAAACACGAGTAGGAGAATTTAATATCATGTTGGCATGTTGGTCATAGTAGCTCAATGGTTTAGAGTGGCTGGACGGAGACCAGAAGATCCCTGTTTCAAATCCTGGTTATGGTATTGAATTTTCGTCTGGCTCTACACTTTCATAGTGCGTTCTACACACGGCTAGTGTGAAAGAACAATTAATTTCCATTCACATGAGATTTCGTCTGAAATGCATATTTTAGGGCCCTCGAACACACACATACACACATGTCATGTGAATATAATATAATCATGTTTCATAAGCACATAATACGCAAACATGAAGAAAAACTGTGATTTTACTTAGTTTCTAGATGGTGTCTCTCTTCACGTTAGTGCTCCAAGCAACACTATATGCAGATCTTTAGAGTCACATTGCATCGAATGCTGGAGTGATGCCTTCTACGTCGCTCTCCTCTCTCACATTAGTTCTCCCTTTTTCCTGTTAACAGATAATTTCGGGGTTGTTATTGGTCGATAGCGGGCAAATGGTGCAGAGGCCTGCGATTTGGAACTCTTTCTCAGTTCCGATAGAGAGTGGCATCTGACCCTAAACTACCGAACCGAGCTTTCCGCATTCTGGAATGCTGGCCGGAACCTCTGAGGCATCCTTCGGCGGGTGGGACGGGACACAGCGTCAGGGAGCTCTAAGCCTACAGTGTCCATTCCTGCAACCCAAATACCTACAGCGGTTCCGTATTCTCAATCATTCGCCTCAAAAGATCCAATTGCAGGTCGGGATGCTAACTATCCCTTTCATTACGTAATCTAGCTCTACTTGTAGGAGATGAAGGAAAAATTTATTCCATACAAAAATGACAAGATTTCACCTAAAATATATACTTTTAGACTCGGAAAAAAGGAAAGGAAGTTAGGAAAAGGTCTGTGTGAATGAATGAATAAATAAAGAAAGTTCATAAAAACCTCAAGAATAAGGACCTTCCTACTTACCGGTTGGCTCAGTTATTACTCACACGGGGAGCATTAGCTTAAGGATTTGTTTCTTTAGAGTCCCGAGATTGTAGGTTCTTCGTTTGTCTCATGACCCAGTTGCATATTCATGCAATTTACTAGTTATGATTAATCTAATCTACTTATGCTACTATAAAAGCAGTCGCAACCTTCATTGTTTGCAGTAGTCTTCGTTGCCACCTTGCTTACATCCTGTGGAACCAATTAATTTCTAACTTCAGAATATCTTCCCTATGTGTAGAAAATTGCGTAATAAGAGCTGGTTTCACTTTACTGCTCTGAACACCTTAATTGCCATGTCAGTTAATTACAAAATAGATTATAGTAATTTGTAGGTGTCTGTCAAAACAAAACTGAACAGTTTATATCATTTACTAGTATTATCTTTAATAAAGACATACGGAAAAAAAATTCCCACAGTTTCAAATGAGTTTTTTAAAGAGCACATTAACTTTTAAAATAGAAAACATACGATGAACGTTCCGTAGAGGCCTAAAGCTACAAAACTACAGTTTCAAAAAGCTCTATATTTTTTCTGGAGAAAGTTTCTTGTCTTCTATATCTACAGTTTGCGAGCTTTGTGAGAATGAAAACTTTGCAAAAGTTTGAAAAACTGCGTTAATTCATTATAATTATATTTAAAGAATACTAGGACTATTTAATACAAACTGTTAAAATTTTGTTAAGAAAATGAAAAATAACGGTATTGCTGGAATCCTGTATCTAGAATCCTAAACGTGGTGTTTCTTACAATGGTAATGTTTGGTATGTATACGAATTTTGATTTTAAGTGTGCCGTTCATACAAGTGGACATTTTTATTAAAGTATTTTTCTTCAAGAAGTCTCAGTATTTGTTTGCCCGATGAATAAGTTTTAGTAGAACGCAATACTTCTTCTCCCTTAGGTACCTATTTAAGTGGTAGAGAAAGCACATAGAAGTTTTTGCTGAATATCAAATTATGATTAAGTTTTACTTGTGCTTTACTGTCGTCAGACCTTTTTCACTAATCAATAGTTTTGCTTTTCATATTTGATCTGTTGATTAAAATACTAATTAGACTTCTGACGTAACGTTTGAATGCCTGTTAGCATTTTAAAATATTGTTAATTAGTAACTCGAAGGAAGTCAATGGAAATTGGCTTGTTATTATTTTCTAACGAATACTTAATTAGCATACGTTAAATAATAATTCTTTACTAATGAAGAAGGATAGACTGTTATAGCATGTACAAGATTACTAAAAGCAGAACTAGAATTATCGGGCACACTATATAATTAAAGGTCCCATCCAATATTGGTACTTCGAATTTTAAAACTACATATTTGAAACAACTTATGATTCATAATATGGCGTTATTCGCAAATATTATTCTCCTTTGCTCTTGGTCTAAAAATATTAAATTAACAATGGTGCGAAAATAAACAAAATTACTCTTTTTGATTTCATAATTTTTAATAAGAGTTAATAACTAACCTAGAAATGCCACAAACCTTTTCAGACCAAGGCCACCCCGCCACTGCGCCTCCATCTCGGATAGCGAGGCTGAAGAGTGGGAGGTGAAACCTGCCGAAATATGCGTATTTTCCTTTTATTAGTAATAGTAATTCGGAAGAAGTTCCAAAATTCTCTGCATTTAATTCTTATAATTAAATAAATTCCAAATGTTATTATTTTTAAAAATTTTATATCTTAAATTCACAAAAAGTTTTGTAAACATTTTGATTTATTTTATCTCTGGTTTTGAACTAACTGTAGGTCTTTGTTGCTTGCAAGGGGATACTTTTTTCATGCAAAATACACATCATTGCACTAAGTCTTTAGACTTTGTCCCTTTTAATATTTTTGAGACAGTACTGGTATCCAGCAGTTTTTAAAATTATTTTTAGTTTTTCTTTAAATTTATTTTTACCCCAACCTTAATTGTTGGTTATTGCTTTCCTATCTTTTTCATACCCGCAAATTTTGAATGTGGAAGAAAAATTTAATAAATATGAATATTCGTATTTTTTACCCTTTTAAAATAAGATTTCCATTTTTAGTTTATCATTTTTAATATTTTTAAAATTTTTAAAACAGAATTTTATCTTATTTAAATTTTTTGATGTCTTCCATTCATTGGACGGAAAGGACGGTGTCTAGGGGTAACGGAAGATTGGGTAGTGTCTTGGGTGTCTCAAAACAATACATAATTTATTTTTCACTGCAATTACCAGTGTAAGAGAGCTCAAATCGGGTGATGTAAGGCTCCATGAAACCACTGAGTCCAGAAATAATTAGCTTCCAGCGTTCCTTTTGCAGGAAATCAAAGCATTCCCTCTGTAATGCCACATTTCCAGGATTTTTCTGAATTATCCAGTGTAGTTCCCATTACCAACCAGATTTCATATCTGTGGAGCGACGTGTTTTTAAAACTGCATTCTAGCCGCTGGAGTCTCCAAAGACATGGTGGAAACTCCGGCGGGTACCATTTTCCAATAAAGCCTCTGAGCACCATCCAGATATTATGCAGCTGTTTGCAAGAGGCAATCCTATATTCCAAGGTATCTATTTATGAACAAACGTCTTCGTAAACAGGAACTGCTACTTCTCAGTATTATAGCCACTCAGGGATCTAGTGCTAAGTATACGCCGGAGCAGCGGGAGAACATAGCCACGCACGTATCGAGAACAGAACCCGGGTCTATCGCTTTGTTAAGAGTTATACCAGGCATAATACATGAAGCTTATTTAATGTCCCTGTTTGCAACACCAACGTGGATATAATTGAAATAAGCCTCACCTTTATAGTGACACTAGGTACTATTTTAAATACATCTTGCTGCCCATACTTTTATTCTTATTTAAATACGATGATACATTAACAAAATCGCATATATTTAGGTGCAAAAGTAGGCTCACGTAAGCATGGCAATTCCCTCCGGTTTGTCACATTGAAATTCGTAGTAATGTAGGGTGTAATTATTAACCCTAAAGATATGGAAATATAACTCTGAACGTTGGGATAATTCCAAAATTATTGTGGAATTCAATTTGGGACACCTGACTTATAGTATTGGGATTACGATTTCATTACGGATAGGATTCGGTACGTAGGCCACCATGCTGGGCCCAGTGTTCCTATGCCTCCAAGTGGGGCACCCCGGGAGGAAGAATGAGATAGAGGAGACAGAGGGCGGCCGACCTAAGGAGCCACAGCTGTATAGAGGGCAGGGTACCTACAGATTACTTGGATAGAGACATATCCTGACAGGTCAGGACAGCGGATACGCTCCCCTACTGCGGAACAGCAATGAGCCCAGCAGCGAGCCCCAAAGGTCCCTGGCTGGCGGTTCCGAAATAGTTCCAGCAGAGGAGCGCAGACCGGCAACCGACCTACCGGAGGAGGAAATAGTTTTCCTCAGAGCATATCATCCTGCCATGCACCGCCGAGACACCCGCCGACACTTCTACCCTGAAAGAGACCACCAGATGAGAGATGACGTGAAATGATAATGGAGATTTAATGGAGGGACAGGAAATTCGGGGGATGTAATTAACCTACCCAGCACTCGGTTAGCGACCCGGGAAAACCCATGGATCAGGTAGGTCGGCCACATGAATCGAACCCGGGCCTCCCGATTGCGGGCGCTTAAAGTATTAGTGATCACTTGACTGCTATTATTGATGAACAATCAAAGAGAACGTTTTTAAACGAAATTAGTGTTATCCAGATATACTGTGACTATTTCAGTGTATTATTATTGCTATATCTTCTAAAAAGATGACGTATCACGGTAACATGACTTTCTCTACCCACTATAGTTTATTTTTATATAGCTTCTGCTACCATTATTAGTAAAGCTTATTTTTCTCTATATTAAGATACGTATTTGCAGAAATCGATTCATTAAAATTTAATTGTGTGGGCAGTTACAAGCGAGACAAAAAAAACTGGATCGATAGGTGTTTAAACGTTTGCTGCTATAAGCTGACATCGCAAGAAACAACTGAATAGCAATTGTTTAAAAATGACAAAAATATTGGCAATTGAAATTAATAAGAACCAACATTCCAGTAATAATTGATGCCAAAAAATTTGTTTCTTAGTATAAATGATGTGTTTTAAAGAAATATACATTTTTTCTGTTACGTTTGGTCTATCTCTTATTATTTTTCATTTCTTCAAAGTTATACAAACTTATTTTCAAATAAAGACTTCACAGGCTATTTACATAAAATTCAAGAAATGTATATTAGTATTTGTCATTTAATCAAAGCTATTAGATCAAAACTGTTTCCACGTAAAGGACAGTTTGGGGTCAACAGAATTTCTAGAAAATCTTTGTGCCATATATTTGAAGATAGAAAACTAAAATACCAACATTGTTATTTATATGACATTTCATTTTGAATTCATAAATATCTTTCTCCCTCTCTTTCACACACATACGTATATTTTTGTAACATTGAGGTTTGATAAATTTTAGGGCTTCAGGGATTTTCAAAACGTGTTTCCAAAGAAATGTCAACATAAAATTTTCGATTTGAATACAGTACTTTTTCTAGCTACTACAGTTAGGAAACATTCAAAAACTTCATATACTACATATATTCTTGATGTTCAGAATGATGCGGAAGTCCTCAGTGGCATACTATATCTGACTGGAGAACGTGTAATTTGTCCTGTAAATTTTAACATCAGTAGTTTGAAAAAACAATCCCATTAGAATTAAAGGCGAGGAGAAGGTAATGTGAGAAGGAACGTTTCAAAAACCTGTTTTTGGTTGTTAAAACTTTTGCGAGTTTCTCTCTTTCCCACCGCAACAGCAGAATAAGAATTTAGTTTAAATCTAATTTCAGAAAAAAACATTTTATTCTTCTTCTTTAAGATTTATACAAAAAGGATTGGAACATTTGAATCCTATAAATATTTTGGGAAGAGATCTTTATTAAATAAATACGAAACCAAGAAAACATGTTTTTCGATGGCGATGTGGCAACGCCTCTTGTACACCCCTCCTGAGCACAGTTATTATTATTTAAAATTTTCGTACTTAGAATGGAAGTTTGATAAGAGTTTAATTAAATTTCTCATAATGAACTGAATGCCTTTGACAGTTCTGGTAGCGAGTCACTGCGTAATTATTATTAATGAAGAACACTGCTGAACAAGCATTTAAAATGATTTATCCGCTGAAAGAATGATCTGAAAATTCACAGAAGTTAACAAGATATATTACATTTTATATTGTGGCTGTTCTTTTCACTCAGCACAATAGAAATGTTTGCTGTCATGTTATTTGTTAAAATCAACATCAGTTAAAATCTTAATTTTCTCTTCCATATACCTACTCCAATTTGTAGGATTGCACTCTTACTAAAAATTCAATATCGATATTACAAAGATTTGAGATGTGCCAGACGCTGTTTAAGAAAGCCAGGCAATATTTTCAACACAATTAAAATACCCTTTACTTGGAAAACGTTGGTTAATTTTCAGCGCCTAAAAATGGCTGTAACAATTTGAATTAAGGTATGCAATTTTATCTAAGATATTTGCGTGTCATATAAAACACATATATAGCTTGCATTTTTTCGAAAATCCTGTGAAGGTCTTTACATGCTAAATAACTTTTCTAAGATGTGTACTACTAATGAACCGTAAGGAATAGAAACCGAGTTAACACGAAAAATATAGGACTCATTATTATGAATATATCTATAATTTTCCCAAATTAATTGTCATGTGACAGATTTCAATGGTGGTACATGATTTCTAACTTTTCCGGTATGTTTTTAAATATTTAAAACCATTATTTTATTTTAATTTTTGGAATTAAATATTCTCCTCCATAAACACACCCTTATTCATTTTCCGACTCTAGGAAGGGTAGGGAATAATTAAGGTTATAGAAAATTGTTTCCATCCTCAAGCCGAAAATTGAGAAAATAATCTCTTGAATTGATCTCTCTACTGTATGCTTATATATTAAATGCAATTGTAACGGTGTAATGACAGTTTATCTGGATTATGAATAAGTGGCTGGAACGATAAGTCCTTATGCAGATAGTTTGTGAAATAGTGAGGAGAGAAACTCATGTGAAGCAACACAGATTTTTATTGGAACGCCTTTACTTCCTTTACTGACGATGAGCAGTACATAGCAAGTACATAGCAGTAACATAATTTGGACATTCTCTCGTCTATTTTTATCTGTGATTCTAAAAGATTAGAGACAAGCATTTCAGTTTACCATTAATCACAATATGAGCATTAAAGAGGGTGGTGACCTGGCTGGCCCCATAGCTCAGTTGGTAGAGCACCTGCCTGTCGTGCTAGGGGTCCCGGCTTCGTTTCCCAGCGGTGGGGGTGGGGATTTTTCTCCAACCAAGATAATTCCTCATCTTCCCCAGAGTCTGGAAGTACGAATGAGTGCGAATGTGTGTGTGTGTGTGTGTGTGTGTGTGTGTGTGTGTGTGTGTGTGTGTGTGTGTGTGTGTGTGTGTGTGTGTGTGTGTGTGTGTGTGTGTGTGATCTAATGATCCAATGGAGAACGGCCGCCGGTATGACCATTGCAATTAAGGCGGGGTATACATGGGGAGGGGGGAGGTGATGATCTATGTAGTCAGCTCTTAAACCCTCACTAAAATTTAAACGTTCCTTTAAACTTCGTAGCATTAACAGTTCAGTAATTTTTAAAGCAGCAAAGAAGGTCTTCCAATTTGGATAAACAATAATTAGTCTCGAATTTTTAGAGAAACTTTTCGCGACAATACGTTTTAGATCTACTTCCGTTCATGCTGGATTAGGATTAGAATTACTACGGAGAGGATTCGGCACCGAAACTTGTGCTTTAGTGAACCTAAGCCCCAAGTGGGGCATCTCCGGGAGGAAGGATGTGGTGAGAGGAGACAGGGCGGAGTGCAAGGAGCTACAACTGTGCAGAGGGTAGGGTCCCACCATTTATCAGTTGGGAGCTCCCCGGCAGGCTAGAACAACCGGTAGCCCACCCACCAGGTCAGCCGGGGGACCGGAAACCATCCTAGCGAAGGAGGAAGTCTTTACCAGGAACATATAATCCTGCTATGCAGTTCCTATTCTGAAAGAGACTACCAGATGAGAGACGATATGAAGTTATAATGGAATGAAATGGAGAGGCAGGAAATTCGGGGAATGTAATTAACTTACCCAGCATTCGCCTGGTGACCCAGAAAGCCCGCCGAAAAACACAAGGGTCAGGTAGGTCGGCCATTGGAGTGGAACCCAGGCCTCGCATAGACGAAACCAACTGTGTCATTCCGTTCGGTGTGGAAAGTTGAGTTTCTTGTATTCAGTGCTAGAGTTGTGCGCGTCTGTGCCAAAGACATCTTCCTTGATGCGTTTGAATCGCCGAGTCACCTACTTGTATTTGAATAACTTACATGGTTACGTTTTATGTTCTAGCATGTAATTTTCATTTATAAAATTTGTCCAAATCATATTTTGTAATGGAGCCGCTCTCTTGGGGCCCACGTGTCGATAATGCTGCTAGCTTACTTCCCGACTAGTGATTCGTTATTAAAAGGCCAAGGTGACCGTAACACATGCGGGGGGTAAGGAGCGGATATAGCGACAGAATGCATTGCTGGTTACCATGACTACGCATTCGATTCATCGAAACTGTATATTCCGCACCAACTCGTGTTGCCAACACAATACAGGACTTTCTTCCTAATTTTACACTTATTTGAAAAGAAATTTGTTGTTAGAAGTGGTAACCCGCTTGAAGTGAGCCCCACGTGTCATGTGGTACTGTTTATTATCAGTTTGTATCGTGTGTAAACACGTAATTTTTTATGTGTTCAGTGATTATTGTGTGAGATATTATTATTGTGAGATATGTGAAGTGTTTAGTTTTTTATATTTAAGCGATTTGCAATGAAACCAACACACGACTTGATGTGTTCCATTCTCCAAACACCCTCTTTATGGAAAAATGATGACAAATGACGAGGTGGTAAATGTCGATAGGCCAAAAATCAGTGCTATATTTAGAAAAACTTAGCGGTGGAACATCTCAAAAATACACCAGGACAATTAGGACTCTTTGGTATGAGGAACATAATTGTGTCAGATTGAAGGAGCTGGGGAAAAGCACTAACAAAATTGCCGCGCTCTTCGGGAAAGCTCACGTCTATATATTGTAAAATACAATGAGAATGTTAAGCTTTTCACTTCCCATTCGGGAAGTAGACAAGAAATGGAATTTCGTAGACTTAATGAAAATGAGGCCTCTTTACATAAAGGTAATTTTAAGGATTTTTTGGATTCATATATAGAGGGAAGCCCCATCGAAATACAAAACCACTATTCCAGTATAAAATTAGTTTTTCGATGCTGATTTGGCCAATTTAGGTTAGCCAAGTCACCTAAGCAAAACGCCCAGAGCCGCGCCTGGCCCAAGATAGGTCAAATACTGTAAATTGTGACATATTTGAGGGGAATGTCATCAGAAATTCATTGTGAATATTACCATTTTAATCTTAATATCTTGCAATTAGTATATAATTGTTTAAGAACTTACAATATAATCTATGGAACTACAAATTCTTTATTTTTAAGGTAAAATAAAATTCTGTAGGTTTGGAAATATTCAATTTTTGCAGGATTATATAGTGAATAGAAGGGAAAATGCTTTGGAAACCCATGCTTTGCAAATTTATATGATATTTTAATATCTCGTTGTTCCATTGTAGTTTAAGTAAAATCGCTGCATGCTGTGAATGCTAATTATTTTGCCTTTTGTATGAATTCGCTTACGTTGTTACTCCATCACGTTATCAATTTACTCTATCAGTGGACTCATTATTCAGCTGTTTCACTAAGCCGCTTTAGCTTTGGTATTCAACATTTTGTAATTTAGAAATGCTTGACAATGGAAAATGAATTGTACAGCACTTTATGAACTGTTTTATAGAATCTTCCTTTTGTTCTGTCGATTATGCAAATTACTATCACCATAGCACAATATTCTATTGTTTTATAATAATACATACTATAAGACCACGATGCTATAATCAGGCTTTAAATATAGATCTTTTTGTGATACTAAAATTATAATTTAATTAAATTGGTAAATATGTTGTATGTTAGATCTGGTGTGCTCACTTCCGAGACTTCATCATATTAAACAGAAGTGATTCTTCTATTTTAAATGTTTATATAAAGTTATTTATGTTTGTTTGGTTACATTAATTTCTCTGTTTGCATAAGATACGAAAATGTCAATTAGCGACAATTTATTTTGTCAGTTTTTCTTTGTCATTTGCTTACGTAAGGGAAAAGAGCAGAATCGCCGAAGTTAATACTTGGCAAACAATTTGGGGTTCACATCGGGCGAATTTTTGTATAATACAGTTTTTTTAAATTACGTCCTCCAACGTTAAGTCATATTGGACGGTATATAGTACAATGCGACCGCATTCGGGAGATCCGGGTTGGATTCCCGTGGCCGACCTACCTGACCCATGGGTTTCTTCCGGAGCTTTTTCACGGGTCGCTAGGCGAATGCGGGGTAGGTTAATTATATTCCCCGAATGTTGTCCCGCCATTTCATCTCCATTATCATTTTACATCATCTCTCATCTAATGGTCTCTTTCAGGGTAGAAGTGTCGGCGGGAGTCTCGGCGGTGCATGGCAGGATGATATGCTCTTAGGATAACTACTTCCTCCTCCGGTAGGTCGGTTGCCGGTCTCCGCTCCTCTGCTGGGACCATTTCGGGACAGCCAGCCAGGGACCTATGGGGCGCGGATCGCCTGCCCGGGACCATTAGGGTTCGGCTACTGGGCTCATTGCCGTCCCGCAGTAGGGGAGCGTGTCCGTTGTTCTGACCTGTCGGGGAAAATCTCTATCCAAGTAAACTGTAGGAACCCTGCCCTCTGTACTGTCGTGGCTCCTTGGGTTGCCCCACTTGGGGGCATAGGAACAATGAGCCCAGCATGTTGGCCTACTTATCGAATCCCCTCCGTAACGAAATCCTAATCCTAACCCTACAGTACAATGCATAGCTATGAAGAAAGGTTACAAAATTTGCTTGAATCAAATTATGTACTTAAATAGGCTCGTTAAATATTCAGGTGACCTCAAAACCTGTTATTGCTTTGTTTTAATAATCCCGTTAGCGTTACAATTGGATTGAATTCTTACGAGGGGATTGGGTACCTCAGCCAGACTCGTCTTTTTGTACCTGTGCCCCAAGTGGGACATCCCTGGAAGGGAGGATGAGGTGAGAGGAGACAGAGGGTGGAGTGACTCAAGGAGTCACTATAAGGTCTATGCACTTTACCAGATCAGATGTAGACTGAGGTCCATCCCTCCAGAGGGAAAAGCGTTTTTCTCAGAGCATATCATCCCGTCATGCACCGCCGGAACTCCCGCCGACACTTCTACCCTGAAAGAAACCACCAGAAGGGAGATGATATTTAATGATAATGAAGGTGAAATGGAGGGACAGGAAATTCGGGGGATGTAATTAACCTACCAGCATTTGCCTAACGACCCGAGAAAGCCCCCGAAAAAGTCATCGATCAGGTAGGTCGATCAGGGGAGTCGATCCCAAACCTCCCGAATGCGGGCCGCAGACGTAACGGCCTGAGCCATCCCAGTCGGTCAGCGTTACAGTACTTTTCCTGTCTTTCAGAAGAGAAACTAAAAAAAAAAAAAATGAACTTCATTAATTAAGCAACACAATGACTTGTTTTTGTTTTATCAATACTTGACTAGATGTTATCAGAGAGCTTAAAGACTTGACTGACCTTAGGAAGAGGTCTAACTGCTTCCTAAATTAGAGCTCCGATTAAAAACGATTAAATCAATACTAAATAAACTAAAGAGCTGCCATAATTACTCTCTTGGTTTTCTTTGATGCAAAGTCAAGGCGCCGAAGATTGCAGTTCTATTTACATTGCTTTTCGAGGCAACTGTTTTCATTTAAATATTGCTCCCTCTGAAGAGAATCTACTTCTTTTACTTTCTTTAATGGTGCGATTTGTTCACGCTCTCTACTGTTTTTTATGTCTGATTATTTTTCTTTTGTTTTGCTTTCCAGCTAGAAGAGAAGAGAGAAAGGTATTCCAGGAAGATGGAGAAGAATCGATATCTCGTCACTCTGCTTTTGCGGCTCCGCTGAAGACGTCGAGAAGCAAGGAGTAGATGATGCTGTGTCTAAAAGCGCTGAACAGAATATGCGACCTAACAACTCTTCAGAGTGTGTCCTGAGTTCATAAAGGGAAAACATAAACGTAATAGCTAATAGTTTGGTGCAAAAGACCAAATGAAAGTTAAACCGCAAAGTAAAAGGGGCAATTATATTCTAAAAGAGCCATACGTTAAATATTATTGATTTGCCTCAGTCTGTTAGTGTTTATAAGTAAAATAATGATACGTTTTGAACAGCAGCTGAGTGAAGTGAGGAAATGACTTAATTACAAACTCTCAAATAAACTTGACGTGTAGAACAGGCAAACGTTTTGACTGTAGAGTGAAGTGCGGCTTTTCAAATGGCGTGATTAAGTAAGTTAAAACTTAAGGCAAAATGTGCTATGCAAGGAGCAGTACTGCCCTGTCGTGGCTGGGCATAATGTGGGGTTGTCTCTCTCTGATAACCCTGCTGACTGCATTCGTGAGCAACGTGTGGCTCTTCACAAGAGAACCTGTTCGAATACCCAACTCTGATATGTCTACTACCATCACCTTCCGCATCGGACTGTGGCGAGTGTGTCCAACTGTACGGCGAGCCAACATCACACAACGTAAGTACATGTTTACTTTATTATTTAGTAATTTAATATTATTTATTCTCCAAATGAAGTAACCCTATTTTACCAGTATGTTAGGGTTCTGGTTACAAAAACACATAAATAAAAATATCAAAATGACTGAGCATGATAATAGCTATAACATTTTAAAAATTTGTCCAATAAAGTGTTCAAAGACTGAAGTGCAACATTTTATAAAGAACACATTAATCAACGGTGTTGGAAAATCTGTATTACAATATGAAAGTTGTTGAATAAGATTATATCTCTTTTTGGAGTGAATATCATATCTAAATATTAACTATCCAACACTTTCGTCAACGCTTTCAAATTTACATAGATATCCATCAGGAGAGTCTATATGGAATCTCCGAAAATAAGTTTTAAATTTTCCATGTCCGGTAGCAAATTGGGTCAGAATAAAATTAGATGAAAAATACTTGCAGTTTACACGATCAATAACAGTAGGAAAAAATAAATTTCCAGTCATTTGCCCTTTATCGCTGTTTATCCAAGTGCTGTTCCACATTTCAAAAATGTATTTTTTCAATGTTTTTCTTTTAAGTAATGTAATTGTAGACCATTTAAAACTGAATTCCTTTTGGGATAAAGCATAACGTTTAGCAATTTCATCTGCTCTCTCATTGCCAAGTATATCCGTATGGCATCTAATCCATGATATACACGTGATTGGTGTTTGTTATAATATCGTTTCTTATTTTGGTAGCAGTGTATTTATCCCTTTATAACACTGACAGATGCCTAGGAATCACTGCATATATATGCGCTATGGTTATTACTGCGCTACCGCTCCACTGCTTGATCCAGTGCAAAAAGTTCAGCCTGGAATATAGGGCAAATCTGTATCCACTATAAAGCAACTCCACATTGTTTTTATCAAACACCAAAAAGCGCATCCCACACGAGTTGAATTCTCTGGATGATCAGAATATCGTGCCTGCGGTTAGAAGTGCAGCATCTCTGGAAATAGTTCTATATCCCTTGATGACTGATTCTGAGCACAAATCCCCTTTGTATCTGGTTAAGTTTACATTGCACCCAGCGTTTATTTACTACATCTTGGAATACTGCCGAGCAATATAGTACAAGAGGTTTGATAGCTCCAACTATAATATCTTCTCGCTAGGAGTGGGACGTGATGCAATTAATAAAACATTGAGAAGTCTACTAGTTTTTATTTTTTATTTATTACCAGGCATGTTTTTTTTAAGTCAGTACCGTTTTGGAATTAAAAAAAGACGTGCACAGATATCGTAATACTTTTAGTTTTACATGAAAGCCTGTACCTTAATCTACTTTTCAACGTGGCACCAGCTTTTGAAAGGGCTGTATGGAGGATGATCTAGAGTTTCCCATTGAAAAGTTTGATGAGATCTTTGGTCCGATAAGCCACATGTGGACGGGCATTATCATGCAGCAAAACGATACCCTCACTCAACTTGCCACGTCCTTTCTTCTGGATTGCACGGCGCAGATTGTTCAATGTCTCACAATAAGACGCTGCACTGATTGTCTCATTACGAGGCAGAAACTCCACTAGGAATAGTCCTTTTCACCCACTTTTGTGGGTGATGATGAATGTCGCCATTCCGTGGATTGTTGTTTCGATTCTGGTGTGACGTAGGTCACCCATTTTTCGTCACCAGTAACAATTTGGTTAAAAAAAAAAAAACTTCACCTTCATTGTGGTACCGCTCAAGGAAAGTCAATACACTGCCTAAACGTTGGGTTTTGTGCATCTCCGTCAACATTTTCGGAACCCAACGTGAACACAATTTCCGGTACTTCAAGTTCTCGGTCCCAATGCGATATAAAACACTACAGAATATTGAGGAAAATAGTCGCACAATGATGAAATTGTAAAGCGTCTGTTTTCTCTCACCTTTTCGTCCACTTTCTGCACCAATCTTCAGTAACGACCGAAGGACACCCACTCCGTTCTTCATCATGCACATTTGTGCGGCCATCTTTAAATGCTCTTACCCATTTCCTTACCATCACTCATAATGTTTTGTCCGTAAACTTCACAGCTCTCACGATGAATATCGATCGGCTTTACGCATTTAGCACTAAGAAATTGTATAACAGCCCGTACTTCACAATCCACGGGACTCACGATTATCGGAGGCATTTTAAACACTCAGTAATCAACGTATACAATGAAGAATCAGACTGTAATGGCGTCAGTGCGTAGACAAGAGAGGTAGGTAACCAGCTCGCATGCGCGGAACGCCGACCGTAGCGCTGCCGCGGCGGAATCGCAAAACAGTACTGACTTAAAAAACATGCCTCATAATTTAAAATACAAGATATCACCTACCTTCACTTTGTTATTTATTTAAGAGTATAGTATTGGAGAAATCTATTTGCCGTCAATTCTTATACTTTTTAAAATTTGTTTTTGTGCAATTTGTCGACCTTCACATAATCACTTAGAACGAGTGTCTTAGAAATTCGTCTGATTTAACTTTATTATTCATTTTACAATGTGTTCAAGAAATTGTTTACGTTTACGTTATTAGTTATTTTAGAATACTATGATCGGTCTTCTGTCAATTCGTGACACATCTGATATACCATTTTCTAAGAAGAAATACTATGTTGTCCTCCTCTTTTAGGCTATTCAACATCACAAAATCTTGTAATCAATCAGGCGTTTATTAGTCTGATAACCCTCTCTACAAGAGTCAATAAATCCTTTCTGTTTAGGCCTCAGCAATAGCAGCTTTACGTACGTCCTAGCAAAGCAAAGCAAAGCAAATTACCTGTTCTATAAAGTTCTACAGCGTGACCTACTACAGTGAAATGCAAACTGAACGCTTTCAACTAACAAAAAGAGGAAATCAAACGGATATAAACTACGGAAGTTTAGAGAAAATGCACTCTTGTCGCGTGAACAAAATATGATCCAGGTTGGTTGGATGTGTGTACAGCTTCGTGTCTATAGTAAGAGTTCACATATTTATTATTCATTTATTTGTATATACAATAACAGATTGTATTATTAATGGAAGCCATAAATCTTTCTCTGTATGGAATATTACCGGCCCACAAAAAACTCTTTCTTTAATCAGAAAACAAGGATGCATATTCCAATAGAGATGAATATACTCTCTGAAGTTTTCCCTCATCCTCAACAGAAAATGTGGGTAACTCTCAACTCAATTAAACTCAGGCTTTTTAAACTATTGTTTCATTTTTTTTTTCCTTTACCACCTCAGTAAAAATTTATTCATTTATGATCGAAAATATTTCTTAATAAGTAGTTTCAATTAATTCGCATCCTATATACTGTACAAAACCGGCAATTTTTACTCGTTACGATGGAGTGGATATTTTTATAGCTGATTCAAACAGTTAAAAGTAGTGCTGGACAGGTTTCCTTAAACAGTTGGTAAAATGATCTGTACTCTCTGGATTTATGAATATGTTTTATTTTGGAGCAGGAACGCAGAACCTTAGGAACGCTAAGTTTCGTCTGGTTTAACTTGAAACATAACCTACTTAGCCCTAACCCTCTCTGTAACAAGGGAGGGGTGAAAAGTTCTATAAACATTGCCACTTCTATCTGCGACCGCCTAGTTTCCGTCAGACATCGACAGGCGCTGAAACCAGTGCAGGGCTTGCTTATTTACACACAGTGCTTTATAATGACAGTGAAATATGGTAATAATGGAAATTACCATGTTGTACGAGATAACTGTAAACAATCGACTCCATAGCTGAATTAAATAGACATATGAAAGTTGCCTGAAAAATTTCCGGCCTCAACATGAAGATGGCAGCACTCGCAAATAAAATATACTGAATTTCGCTGTTCAACTCACCAACGTTTCAGCCATTTTGGACGCTCAGTTGTTACGTTTGAGTAACAAACAGTTACTCAGTTACAGTCGTTTGAGTGAGTTGATGTGAGTGTTTTTATGAAAATGGACAAAATCAATTGTCGAACTGTCATTAAACATTTGTTTTTGAAGGGCAATACGCCTACGAAAATCAAAGATGAGTTGCCTCCTCGGTAGCGTGGTGGTAGCGTGTCAACCTCACGTTCAAGAGGTTCCGAGTTCGAATCTCGGTCAGGGTGAGTTACCTGGATAAAGATTTTTCCGGAGTTTTCCCTTATCCTGAAAGACGAATGTCGGGTGACTCTAAGCTCTATGGGCCCTGGGCTAATTTGAGCATCATTTCACCAATTCCATTCATCATCCGATACGGGCCCAAATGACCTTGTTGTCGACGGGCCCTAAAACACCACACACTCACTCACTCACTCACTCGTCCGATATGACTTACTGTTGGAGGACGTAAATTAAAAAAAAAAAGTTGAGTTGGATTCTATGTAAGGGAACTCTGTACTATCATTTACCTCAGTGAAATTTTGCTCAGATGAATTTAAACGTGGCCGTAATAGCTTGGGAGAGGATGAACGTTAGGGAGTCCAAAAACTGCTACTACCGTCGAAAACATCGCCAAAGTTCACCAAATGGTGCTAGACGACCGCCGAATTAAATTGAGAGAGATAGCAGAGGCTGTGAACACATCAAAAGAAAGTGCTTGTCATATATTAAATCAACATTCAGACATGAGAAAGCTGTCCGTGCGTTTGGTGCCGCATTTGCTCACGTTAGACCAAAAAATGTTCGAATGAACTTTTACAACGCTCTGTTGGCGCAGTTTAGGCGCAATAAATCCGAGTTTTTGCGCCGACTAATTACTATAGATGAAACTTGGCTACATCATTATACGCCCGAAACAAAAATACAGTCCAAACAGTGGATGGAAAGGGGGAACCGGCTCCAAAGGCATAAAAAATTGTTCTTTTTTTGGCTGGGAAAGTGATGGCGACTTTTTATTTTGGAATAGTCATGGAGTTATTTTAATCGATTATCTTCAAAAACTAAAAAGCATCACAGGAGCATACTACGCATTATTACTTAACAAGCTGAAGGCAGAACTTGTGGAAAAACGGCCACATTTGTAGAAAAAGAAAATCCTGTTTCACCAAGACAACACACCGTCTTCAACCATCCGCCTTACTCACCAGATCTAGCCCCAAGCGACTTCTTTTTCTTCCCTCATCTGAAAATTTCGCTCGGGGGACAGAGATTTTCGTCAAATAAAGAGGCAATCACCTTTGTGAATGATAATTATTTTGCAGAGAAAAACACCGAGTACTATTTGGATGGGATGCAGAGATGGGAGTATCGCTGGGCGAAATGTGTAGAGTTACAAGGAGACTTTGTCGAAAAATAAAAAAGAAGTAAAAAATCTGAAAAAGAGTCAGGTATCCTTATTACGTCGGAAACTTTTCAGATCATCCTCGTATCTTACCTCCGTGTCATTGTGATACGAATGCTTAGGAGCTAATATGGGCACAAATCTATGAAGGAGGTAGAAAAGATGTACTGAGAAAAATACGGATAAATTTATATGTTGGTCAATTTCATCATAAATTTAGAAGAAATTGACTCTCCAAAAATACCTAATGGACGGTATATCTATACTACCGCCATCTACCAGTAGCCTTTAAAGCGCTACGTTTGAACGTATTAAAGGGGTAGCTACAATATATTCAGACGAAGTCAATTCGAACGTTACACAGAAGTGATGCGATATGGAACTAGGCAGTCATAGGTTACCTACAACAGCGCGAGCAGTAGTACGCTCTCTCTAATTCCCGTGTTTTAAGATAATAAGACGAACTGTAGACATATCTGAATAAGAGCTACGCTAAAAGAAACCTAAAAGCTCGCATTATCCCTTTTTGGAATTTCAAAGGACGTATTTGAATATCACATAAAGTTATATAGTTACTTTAAGGTCTAAGTAAACCTATGACGTTTTAGGAAAGGCTTGGTTTAGTTTAAACCATAGCACGCTCACGTTAGAAATGATTACACCAATCCCATGTTCAAAGTACACGCAACCAATCATTCCCATGGTTGTAGCTCAACACTCACTTGTTTACGTAAGATGAAAAAAATCTGCGCGTGGAACCAAGGAAAGTGAAATTGTCTTCTTGTCTCTTTCAAATCACATTTTTGAGTTTTTCACAACTAGTCCAAAACTTTAGTTTCCCTTAAAATATGTAAGTTTCATTTAATGTGGTTGGTACAACTTATTATACTGAAACACGATATGCGATATATTATTTCTCAGTACCTAGTAATCATGTTAAGCTGCTTTTTAAATCATAATATACAACTGCAGGACATCTCACACGCAATTAGACCGTTCGGCATACCAGAAAAAAATACCGCTTACCCCTTGTATTATTCGTATCCCAAGCGTGATGAGGCTAATTGCACTTTATAACAATGCAGGTTTTAATTCGATTATTTAAAATATTTGCCCCTCATCGATACACCATTTTCCTTAATAATAGGCCTGACTTTAAGGATGTGAAAATCATGTTACTTAAATTAAAAGTTTAATTTATGCGAGGTACGCCAAGAAAGTAAGTTGTGTTTGCTAATAAAATTAAATTGTGTACAGATGCAGAAATAATATTTATTGCAAAAAATTCTACAACTTTTAAGCTAATTTTCCGCATAACTGCCGAAATTTTGTAGGCATTTGTAATAGCGAGGCACAAGTTTTCGTATACCTTCTTCATAGAAGTTTGCCTCCTGTGTCTTCAACCAGTTGGAAACATTTTCTTTCAGCTTTTCGTCATTGTTGAAATGCTGACCACCAAGGAAAGATTTGAGATGCAATAACAGATGAAAGTCGCTAGGAGCGAGGTCAGGGCTGTATGGGAGATGGTCAAACACGTCCCAGCCAAATCCCTGTAGAATGCTTTTCGTCACATTTGCAGTGTGCGGTCGTACGTTGTCGTGAAGAAACACAACACCATTTGACATCGTAAATTTGCCGATAAATTTCAATTGGTATCACTTTCCTAGCATTTAGAAAACGAATCACAGATCTGATTTTACAAGCGGTGGGATTTTCATCAACACCGACATTGTAAACAAGCACAACAAAGCGTACGTGGCTGTCAGCGATCTCACAATGGCAAACATTTCTTCTCCTTGATACAGAGCATCTACCGTGCGGAACTGCGATCGCAGCGTTGCAGCGGAGATAAATTAAAACAGAACTCACTTTCTGGACGCCCCTTGTATAAATCACAAATATAAAATTCTTCTCCGCATTACGTCATAAATTTATTTTTAAATTAATGCAGCGGGTTTTAATTTTTTTAGATCAAATATCCAACAAAGAAAATATATTATATCCATCTATTATTATTATTATTATTATTATTATTATTATTATTATTATTATTATTATTATTATTATTATTATTATTATTATTATTATTATTATTATTATTATTATTATTATTATTATTATTATTATTATTATTATTATTATTATTATTATTATTATTACTATTATTACTACTACTACTACTACTACTACTACTACTACTACTACTACTACTACTACTACTACTACTACTACTACTACTACTACTACTACTACTACTGTTGAAGGCACCACATGTTCTAAATACATTTTTAAACATATGTTATTTGAATTTTGTATCACTTCATAGAATAAAGGCCATGAGTCCTACACGATTTGAACTAGAGTGGTATATAGCTATATTTTAAGGTGAGATTTATTCCACTAAGTTTTCAATATTGATAGAAAACAACCTCTAAATGCTATTTTCGTTTTATTTTAGAATTATAACATGATCGATTATTAAAAGTATAATTGTTGATAAATTTTAATCAAAGGATCATATAGTTAAAATAATCTTATTGGTTAGGAGTAAATTAGTGAACTAGGAGCCATAATCTGTATACTAGAAAGAACTTAATCTAACATTTTAAGTAGTTTCTAAGCTAATGTGCCACGAATCCACTTATTCATGGCATATACAAGATTTAAAAATTGCATGATAGTGCCGTTAATGTATCCTTAAAGGAAGAGCCTATATTTGGTTAATCTTTAAACTCTTTAAACTTACCAAAATCCTCCTCCTAATTGTTGCACCACTGGCTGTATCAGTTAATTTCTGAAATACCTCAGATAAGATGATGTAAATGCTTGCAAGAAATGTAGAACATCTATTGCGTAAGACAATCATGGTAAGGTAAGGTGTAGTGTCTTGCTTTTAAATCGTAATTTATATACTTAAAATAAATATTTGTCCAAAATATACAATACATTAACTGCTGTTACATTCAATAACACGTGCACGGTTACCATGAATGGTTAAGACAAGAAGTAAAGTCGGGTTGTCAAGTCGTAGGTCAAAGATCACGTGATTGGCAATGGACACAAAGCGCACTCATAGGCAATCCACGACATACCTCATAGGTAATCTGTAGGTGTTAGTAGGCTCATTGCGGCGCGACTAATACAATGCATTTAAATGAGCGGCTGCGGTACAGTGCGGTGTGTGGCGTTGCATTGTGGTTAGCATACATTTTGGACTGCTGCACGTCAATCGGAATTTTCTTACCACTGTATTTCAATGAGGTGAATAAATCCAAATGGAGCCTAATTTTATTTAATGCTACAAACGTCATCTAAAGTTGGATATATTAATAAAACACCTTTTTTTCTCCTCTTACTTTTAGGCTCCTTTTCCTTTTCTTTTGGTTTATAATCTAACATATTTCTTGAGAATTCTTTTGTTTACATTCTGTTAAGATGAAAACAACTACTTAATTATCCTTTTCAATAATGGGTGTTAATTATCATACAAAGTGTATATATGGCTGGCCCCGTAGCTCAGTCGGTAGAGCACCTGCCTGCCGTGCTAGGGGTCCCAGGTTCGATTCCCGGTGGTAGGTGTGGGGATTTTTCTCCGACCCCATCTTCCACAGAGTTTGGAAGTATGAATGACAGTACGAATGTGTGCGTGATCTAATGATTCAAACCCAACGAATACGAGTTCACACCTTCGATACGTTCCAAAGGAAAACAGCCGCCGATATGACCATTGCAGTTAAAGGCGGGATATAAATGGCAAAAATGAAAAAATGTATATATGTGATAAACTGCTCATTTTACTGTTAGTTCTGTGCCTCATAGCATTCTTGACTTGACTGTTTCTCCAGCTTGAACCTAAAATTGACTGCTTTACTTCCGGGCAACTAACAAGCCGATGAACGCTAAGGTAGCTGCATGAGCTGAATGGGCATGTGGTGGAGCTAGGCGTGGCTGTTCTACCGCTACTAGGTGCGAGCGACGTTGTATAGTTCCACACGCGGACGGCTTCGCTTTCCTTAACTCTACGGCAAATTTCTTTGCGCGCTCAAAAAATACTATATAATAATTACAGAATTATTTGGTTTTTCCCATGTTACAGGACAATTAGCTGTCCAAACCCCATGTTTGTAACACATCTGGTTTCGGATATACGTTAATATAAGATGCCTAAATAGAAAGAAAAGAAGCATCAACTGCCAGTGAAGAGAAGCATACAGTTGCAGTTTTTACCTTGCATTCAGTATGGTGGTGATCTTTTACGAGTGCACACGTGCTTGTCAAAGTTAGTAAATATACCACTTAGCAAGCGGTGCACCTAGTAGTAACTGCGAAACAACTCATAAGATTTTACTTAAATAGGCTAGAAATATTCTTCTAAATTCGTATTCCATTTTCAAACAGTTGTCAATTAAAGACAGATTCGAAAGTACAAATTTGCACAAGTGTTTTACGTGAGAGCTCATTCTATGATGGACATTGTTAAAGAAGGCAATCAGTTCACCAAATTAGAAGTTCCCATATGAAGTTCTCCTTGGAAATATCGAGCAGCTGAAAACGAGCTACCAACTTAGACGATTTTGAAAAATTTGCTAAATGTAGAACAATTTGTGATTGATATAACAGGGGTGAATATCTAACTGCCAAAGGGCTGACCAATTTAATGAGGAAGAAACTAGAACATACAGGTCTATATCTTCTAAGTATAATATTATGAAATCTCTTGGGTTCATGTATAACAGAACCAACGATGGTCAGAAATTTCAGCTTGAAAGAAGCGATATTGTTGCTGCAAGATTATAATTTTTGTGCACAATGCACAGCATTAGAACAGCTGATTTCATGGTGTAAAATGCTTCATAAGTGCACATTCGTGTCTTCCGCATTTATTTAGCGCTTTAATGAAACAAAAATTGGTAAAGTCCATTGCAGGCAGTGTACAATTGCGGCATCATTAAAGTACAGACTATACAAAATTCGTTGAAATGTCACTATTTTGTCACTGTAGCAAACTCCATTCTTTCGTCGAACACATCTAATTTGTGTCATTTTGTTTGCGGTGTATATTGTCGCGGCGAGAAGCACAGAAATTTGGGTACCGAGAGATAAGCGCGGCTTGAGTACACAAAGAACCTGCAGATAAAGATAACAGGCGGATAGTGCTTGCATAAGCTGATAGACATAGCGCTTGAGCTAAGTGACTTGCCGGCCCAGATAGGGTTTCACGTAAGGAAGGTTCTAGTGATATCTCGATTGACAGGGAATAGTTGCTTTTCTTATTTGCTCCAGAAGTCTCTCGAATTTATCAATAAGGTATTTAAAAGAGCGACGGCTCGCCAAGAGCCGGTCGTGAGTAGTAAACAGCTGCAGAGACATGTAACAAGAGTGTTGTAAACAGTGGAAGTTGAGTAAGCTGTTTGTTATTGTCATCGATCTTGGTGTTGTAGATTGTGATATGTGATGTAATTCTGCTGCTATGCTGTGTGTTTCTACGGAAATAAAGAACATTACAATTTCGGCAAATTGGACTTTTAATTCTACGAACCCACTAAGTCACAATTGGTGTCAGGAGTGGGATGGCAATATGAACGATGGCTGCGAAAGTGAATTGTTCTCTGATTCACAATTTTAAGGTTTAGATTAAATATATGTTTTCACACACATGCTGAAATATTAAGCGAACTACTGTCAGCGTCTGTATGTACATTTCAGATCACTTGCTACGCGGGTTCGGTGAGACAAAGACAAATACATCTTCCATCTCTGTGGCCCGCTAGCTATGGAACTGGCCACGCCAAGAAAATACGCTAATTCTATTGGCTGTTCCCATGTTCATTCTTATTTTGTAGCTATGTTAGTAACAACTTGAATATTGCTCATCTCCAGTGTCACACATGAAGCACTCAATCTCATATAAGAAAGTGCTTTAGTAAGATATAGTCACTGCCTTGAGTTTCAAAGATTAATTATTTCTCAGTTTGTCGATTGTTTCTCTTTTCGGAAGTTTTCGTTATCATCTCGGAGCCTCTTCGCTACCTCGCCTCAGCGCACCGAAGACAACGATGGCTGGCTGCTGCATGTCGATGAGCTTACGTAAACACAGGATGCTGAAGAGTCATTGTTATGTTTTCCACAATTCCAACGGGGCTAATCCAATTGCAGCAGATTTCTGCATCTGACTTCTTCGAGTCTTGTTTACAAAGAATAAGAATAAAAGAATAAAAAATAGTTCTGATGTAATACTTGCACACGGCTTTCACTATCCATTCTTTAACAAACTATAATTATAAAAGGTTATTCCCCTTTTCTTTATGCTAATCGAGATAAACGTTAGCAGAAATAGTTTTTAAGCATACTTCTTTGTGGGTACAAGGGGATTCGAGCAATACATTAGACTTAAGCCACTCAATTATTTTAAGAGCTAATAAATTAATGTTTTTAATGACGCTGTCAGGTTTCTAGGATCGTATCAGAGTAACCGGAATTTTGTTTTGCAGTTCTTCAGCATACCAGTATTCGTGTCTATTGCCATGAACTGTCAGTTTTAAGCACACCTAAAATCATCGATTACTGAGTCTGATTACTGCCGGATTGGAACTATGACCTTTGGATCAATAGACTTATGCTAAAAGACTAAGTCACTCAGACCAAACCCAAATATTATGTGTTGACAGTATTTTTTTTTTCATTTTGTATGACCAAGTGGGAAAAAACTGATAGCTGACGATTTTTTTTGTGGAAGGTATAAGTATATGAACACTCAATTACAATATCTCACAACAGGTTATTTGGCATAAATCATATACTTTAAATGGATTTACGTTTTTGGAATGGCAAGATTTGTACATATCTTGTGGTTTACCGGTTATACAAAGTCATTTATAACGAAGAAGATTTCAGAAGTCCCTAAAAATTCAATGTTGCCCATAAAAATATCCTAAATATATCGTGAATCAAAACGATTAAGAGTAAATTTGAGAAGGTATATAATTTCAAAAAGGTTCTATTAAAAGGTAGTTTGTGTTAAAAATCTAAGATAGAGAAGTTAGCGAATTTAAATGCCACGTGGGGTATTTATTGGACTGTTTTTTATGCTCTTCATAGACACCACAAAAAACAAAACTTTCACTTAAGTTGCCTTTTGGGTTCAGGGATCTCAAAACATGAATTTCTATATCTACTACACCTAATAGAGAAATTAAAAAAAATATGTGATTCTTTCACCATATTTCTGAGCTAACTATTTTATGACAAAATCTTCTTTTCAAATGTCTACCTTTTAAACAGGAGTCTGAGTTTCAAAGTGGTAGTTGAAAACGGGATGAAGCTGTAATGAGTATTATGCATTTAAATTAATGAACATAAAAGAGAAATTACAAAAAATTTGTTTCAAGATATAGTAAGTTATACTTCGTATAAAGTTTCTATTATAAGTCTTTTGGTGGATTTATTTACCTGAAAATAGAAAAAGTTTCAGGGGCATTGGTCGGATTTGCTGGTATCTTCAAATAAAATCAATTTTAATGGGATAGAAGCTAAATATAACGGGATGAATAATAAGATAATTAGAACCATTTTTGCTGTCCAGAAAGGATCATTATACCATCATTACTTTCTCATCTCTCCGTGTGCCGGTTAATTATTTGACAAGTCTACTGTATAGCTCCGAGAGGTCGTGAAACTGTTTCAGCGTAATAATGAATCTACATTTGGACACATACAAATTTATATATACCATATATGTATATATATTTAAACTTTCCTCTATTTTGAGTACTTTAAATGTATCCTAGAACCTCATACATCGAAATACTCTGGTGTTACTGTGTATGCCAGCTTTTCCATCTCCAATTTCAGTTTGTGAACTGTGTAATAATGTATGAGTGCTATTAGAATTTAATGTACAGAAAGTTAATATACTTTATCACTCAGAACCTTAATGTCTGATTTCTATGTCACAAAATATTGTAGAGAAGTTAGACATAATAAACAGATAAAAAATAGCTAATAAACAGATTATGTTCTGCACGTGCGCCTCTCATTGGAAGGTTCGTAATCCTGTGAATACCTGTAGATTTAGAGAAATAGGATTAATCCTTATAAGAAACTGAAATTAATTCGCCAGTTTTACAGAGAAAATAATCGATTGTATGGAATAAAAGAACGAAATTCAAGAAATGTCCGAGGATATTCGCACAGGAATAAGGAATTTCGCAAACTTCAGCTTGGAATGCTTGTAAACTTCGACTATTTCTCCGTCTTCGCATCCTACATTTTACTTTAAAATTTTCTGGAGCGTCTGATGTCTCTTTATCATTACGAATTTACATTTTTGTTAATTAAAATTGTATTTTTTTCTTCACTCAATTTATTCATGTGTTCGGTCAGTTGTGTGCGCAAAATATCGACTGACAGGAGGAGAGTGGAAGCTAAGAACATTCCACAACAGGTAGATGAGACTTCTCAGTCCTGTAGGACCACTCATTAGGAGAAGAAGACTTGAAAACTGCTCTTGTTAGTCTTCTCCGAAGACAAACGTCTAAGAAAAGGAAATACTGAGAGAAAATACCTGGTTCTCCAGGTTGGAGGTGATACGAGGAGTTTTTACTCACTCATGTAAAACAATTTTACTCATAATCCTCGCCACTAAATTGTTCTTCTTCCTCTTCTTCATGATCATGAACATGATCATCAGGATGATGATGATTATCATTGTCATTATCAACTCTCCCTGGTTTAGGGGAATTCTTCTGTCCTGGCCTATTATTTCTTCCCATCTTTTATATTGGTCTTCCTGTTGTTATATAACTGAAGATTTATAATTGTGGGACTGTAACGCAATAAAAGTAGTTATCCATTCTTTTCAGATAATTTTCCATTTGTCTCTATTTATTTGTATTCTTTCTTTTAATGAAAGTATATTTTGAAATTAATGCCCAGAAGATAAACAATTCATCAATTAGAATCATGCAACAATGTAAATTGGGTTATTTTATACAATTGAGTATCCTTTGGTTATTGTTAATGATCGCTCTATTCATCCGGACATAGTCATGAAGAATTAATGATGTTAACACAAATTTTCTTAAAATGTATGAGAAATGCATGATACACAAGGAGTAATTTGTATATTTTATGACGAAGGTATGTGATTTTTGGAGTTAAACTAGATAGGACGCCAGCTTTGTCGGAAGTAGTGTGCTTCTTGGTGTCAAAATATCTCTTTAAACCGACCACGCATTCAGAAAAGGGCTCTACTCATGCAGCTCAATCAATAGCAAAGAATATTTCACAAATGGACATTATATTTTGTATAAATTTGAGGTTTTCACGAGATCTACAATTATTATTCGTTTAGAGTTTTTTTTTTATTTTAATCTTTTACAGTTTATGCTTTAAAATTCACTACACTATATATTTCCTTGGTTCAAGAAGAAAGTAACAAATTCAGTTTAAGTTTGCATGGAAGGTCCTTTTAATCTTGCCCAAATGTTGCTTATATCGGCATTTACTCTTTTACTTTCTCCAGTTTTCTAAGTTCGATAAAGCCGACGCTTTCCATTCGTTCAGAAAATTATTCTGGGCTTCTGTGCTTTAGTTTCTACTTCATCATTATCATATTTCAAAGCGTCAAAGTGTTCTTCTGAAGCCTATTTAACACAGGTTGCAAGTGTTTTCCAATTTTGCTACCAAGAACATAAATAGAAAAATATATGATATGGTAAATTCACATAATTTCACTGTCAATTCTTCAACAAACTATTCTTAAAAAGCTTATTTTTCTACCCATATCATATTAGTAGAGATAAATAATTGCGTAGATTTTATTATTTAGTGTTTTATATGTATAATGGGAAAGTAAAATACAAAAGTTTTAATCGATATTCAAATGATTCAATTTGAAAATCAAGGAATACCTGGGAAATGTTAACTAAGAAAGGTATTTTACCAAAATTTTGTAGTTTAACTTATGTAACATTGTACAGTAAATATAACTTTCAATCTTATTCGAAACATATCAAAACGTATTTCCAAACAGAAAAATTGCTTTCAGAGTTAAATTTAATGCTATGAAAGCTTCAAATGATATAATTAAGTAGTAGAAGAACGTGAAGGGAATTTTAGGTTATAGATCACATAATGGAGGGGGACACTTAGCGCATGATAACTTTTGCGGATACACTCAGTTAGGAGGAAGGGATGAAACAAAGGAAACAGGAGGCTACAGACTGTTGGTAGATTGGTAGGCAGACATGCAAGTCCTCAATAGAAGACCTATAAGGTCTTTGACTATCGATTACTTCGTACATGGCTTACTTCGATGTTCAATTTTTCTTTACTTATCTGAAAAACAAAAAACAAACATACATCTGGAACGTACAGAAATTCTTTTGTTAAACAAGTTTTTTTCTTAAACCATAAAATTAGGTATGAGACTAGTGAGTTTTGATGTTTATCATGTTCAGCGCTAACACCTTGGTCGTTAAATTTTATTCACCCGCTAATAAACATCAACTTACCTCGCCAGTTCTATAAATAACTATTTCTACTACATTCCTTTTCTTCGTTTTCTACTTCTTCTTCCTTTTTTGCTCCATATCGGCGATTTTTCTTTTGAAACAATTTCTTTTTATTCCTGTTTTTAAGTCTGACGCTATTTAACGTAGTAGGTATATTATCAGACTATGCCAAGGTTCTGGGTTCAAATCCAGGCAAGAGCAATGGCTTTTAAGTACTTAAAAGTGACAGCCCCATGTCAGAAGATCTATGGCATGTAAAAGACGATACTCGGTCACACCGGCAGCTCTGATACGATCCTGATAATTGACAGCGTCGTTAATACAACAATTATTGAACTATTATTGGATTAAAAATCGATGAAATGAACTTGGGGTTCGTGGAAATTAAGAATTATCCCACGTTATTTGAAAACACGTGTAAAACAAAACTCATCCTTCCTGAGATTCGAACTCAAAGACTACTTGCATCCGAGGCAGAGATGTTAGTAATAAAATATGGTATTATGTACCCTTTGGGTGGTTTTTAGCTTTTAGCTGTTTCATAAAATTCACACTCATTCCAAGTGCTAAATTATAGGGAGATAAAGTATAAGAATTCCCAGTCTTCAACTACGAATTGAACCCAGAACCTCGGGATTTTGAGTTTTAGTCACCTAACCATCAGATATATCACGAGGTGGGAATCAGAAGGTTCCATCTACACCTTTTTGCAATATGTTTTTCATTTCAAAAGAAACATTAATTTGTTCTGTTTCAATATAAATCACTGTTTATTCACACTTCGTAGTATTTGTATGTAATGGGAAGGTAAATTCTATCTACACATGTTGGCAAGAGTGAGAACCAGATAATTCTGAAAAGTGAGGTTAAGTGAATGCAGACACAGTTAAACAATGCTAAAAATGAATTATTTTTTGTACATATCTTTAATTGTACTGGTTGTGGGTATCTTGTCATGAGTGTATTTGTCCTCAAAAATTTCTTTAGACTCCTTAATGGAGGCTGTTCTCATTTAAAAGAACAAACTTGTAAGGTTAGAAAGAAACGGAGTTAAAAATAAATTAGGAAAATGAAATCGTGGTAAATAATACAACGACTACTATATACGATTACCGACCAGGTAAAATCAAGAAACCACCATGATCAAGGAATATATCCCCGAATGCGAGCATCCACTAATAATGAATAGAATAGGAGTGTGTTATTTTTGAGAATCTAGATAGTTCAGCAGGGTAGACTACTTAAATACCTGAACAAACATGCAAATTTAACTTAAAGCTACAAAGTAAAGATGTTTATGACATATCAGTTATCCAAACCTGGCTAAATGTTGAGCTAAAACATTTTTTGGGGGGGGGCGGATAGCTACTCTACACATTGAGTGATAATTTGTTACAAAGTGCTGCTAAATTGCTGTTCGTGGGCTTCTGGGAAGTTGATATTGTGACTTTGTGGGTTCGTGAAATTAAAAGTCCAATTGCACAAACTGAAAATGTTTATTTCCACCAAATTACAGTTGGAACACTTGCCGATTAAATAGAATTACGTAGCGCACACAATTACAATCTACCAGTTCGTCTGTTACAGGTTCACTCCACACTCAAAATTACGTACAACTCCTCTGATACACGTACGCAGTCTTCCAGTCCGTTCGCTAGCACGGCGATTTACACGGCTACTCGCCAAGGACTAAACTGACTCGTCAACTGCAGCCCTTATATAGAAAGATCGCTGTTTCTGGAAGCTTCGCGGCTCCGAAAATCATCCCGATGGTTCCAGACGTCAGGGGGAGGGGAAAGAGACGGTACAGGGCTCCTGCCGCTCCTCTAACCATCCCCTCCGTGAGCGTTACACAGATAAGTGGGTAGGCGTGGTCTGAATGCTTCCCGTCTGGCCCTACCTTTCAGCTGGTTCTATCGGGAATTCCGATGTTCGGGTGACAATATTCTCTCAGCCGTTCTGTGACGAGACAATTTTCAACAATGATGGTGGTTATACAAACGCTAATTGAACTTATGAACCGATGTAGAGAGATTTTTATTCTGTGCCACGTTGTAGCGCCGTTTGAAGGAGATTTTTGTGATATATTCCGTGTTGGGAAAAATTATTAAATATGGTACGTGTTGATTAAATATCAACATTTAAAGAACTAAACTTGGATGTCCCGGCCAGCACATGAAATTCCATCGTCTCGGATTGATGTATTTCTCTTACCTCATCGATTTTAAAAAATAAAAATTACGCATCTTCTTTTTATCTATAATTATAAATTTAGTTTTCGATCATTAAACACAGAATGAAACAACACGAGTTATATTATAGGCCTCCCAATAAATCCACTTTCTCAATTAACTCTCATCTTTACACACGCAACTTCCTCATTATACCATCAAGCTTCTTCTGATCCTTCCACTAACACTTAAAGAACACGTTCCACCCTTTTGGCGTCTTTTATACAGAAGAACAAAATTATTCATTTATTTTGTCTTGGCGACCAACGCCTTCGTACATATTTAAATTTCCACCAATCTTGTTTCACAAAAAGCATTTAACACTTTATAAGACAAATTTAAAATAACACAGATAAATAATAATTATATTTGGGGCTTAAACGAAACAACTGTTTCACCTATCACTGAATGGAAATCATATTTGTTTTATGATATATCCTAAATAATTTGTCAGGCTGTATTTTCTGCATGTTGTTTAATTTATGAAATGATTTAAGATAAATGAAACAATTAATGAACTAACTTATCCCGATTTTCATACGTGGCAGTGAGTGTAAAGCATTTGCACCTTTTTAATATACATAATAGGCACCGTATTACGTAGGTACAGAAATTGAGTGTTTCCGCAATTTTACTGTCGATGACAACAAAACAGAGAAGAAATATTTTGAATGAGTGAGAAACTTTTTTTCCCGTTAATAACGCCCTCGGTTATTGTATCTTTTTTATTATGGATGCAGCAGCTATTATGAACAGTTGTAAAATATCATTAAACAAAAAGCAGTACTGATATTTCATTAAGGGATATAATAGAGTTTGCTTTTATGACTAATTAGCGTGTTGAGTACAATGTATTTGAATGTTGATGCACTATAAACACGTGGTAACTAAATGTTCTTTCACACGTGTGCAGGACAAGCGTGTAAAGATAGAATCAGACTAAAATATTCCATGCCACAGTCGGGATGTGAACCTCGGATCCTTCGGTTTTGGTTTGGTAACTCTAACCAACTGAGCTACTGTGACAACATGTCAGCATGGCATTCAGTTTCCCAACTAGCTCTAATATAAGCGCGTATTTCGTGGTTCCAAATGAACTGTTTACTTGAAAGTTTATTAAGTGTTATGCTTCATATGTATAACGTAATACTATGGAGTAATAACGGGTTTTCTCTTTTTTATCCAGTAATTGATTATATTCAATATTTTTTGTGTTACCAAACGAATTTAGTTCTGTTAGTTCATTACGATTATTAGAATGCTTAATTTGAAATTCTGCAGTGCACAAAGATCAAAAGTCGAATTTAATGCACTAATAATTGAAGCAGGATAATTCGGTGCAAAAGGTACTAAGGATGAAAGATGGTGGGGTAGTGCAATGTTGCCTAGCTGTAGATAGGAAGTAAAGCAGATCCCCTTTCTTTACCATCTCAACTCTCGAAAGGATTCGATCTCACCTCAACAAAAACATGCACAGTTAATCTTTGTTAGCCTACTTTAAGAACAAAGATAAGCTGTTCACACATTCGTTGCGTTGTGTGGTTTAATTTTAAAATAATTTTTGTACTATGTAACTAATATTCCATATATACCGTTATTGTTGTTATGCATCGTAAGTTGACATTCCCGTACTAGTGTGGTATTTCTCCATAGCTACACATATAGGCGATTCACGTTCTAAAATCTAACATTTATCTTCAAATATATTTATTAATATTTTAGTTAATATCAAGATTGATATAAGTACACATAGTGCAAAAGAATACACTTGTGGTAAGCACAAAGTGAAATCTCGGCGCAAGCGTCTCGTTTTTTCAAATCTTGCCTCTTTCCGTATACATTAGTATCGCAATATACTATTACTAACGACTTTGTCAATTGCCATGTTCATGTCAACGCTGCCGATGTGCCGGAATTTTGACCCACAGGAATTCTTTTACATGCAAGCATATCTACTGACATGCCGTCGTCTTTTTTAAAATGAATAAGCGCTTCATTGATAAGGAGCAAACTCTCGTCTTCCGTTTCAAAGAATTCTCTAAGAGAACAGACAAATTCTCTAGTTTGACTATGCAACGTAACATCCGGACCGTAAGCTGATCTTTGCTGTGGGCCATGAATCCTCGGTCTACCTCTAATCCTACCGCCACTACATCTTGCTTCCATAACAACGTATTTTAAATTTGTTTTCACAAAGCAGCCTAACAACACAACAAAAGCGACTGAACACAAGCAAACTCGGTTTCCCGCACACAACTAGCGATAACAGATCTGAGGAGTATATGATTCACCATGTAACCAATCTGGCAACGTTTGTTTACATTTCCATAGCACCAACCTTCCCGCCTTAATCTTCGCGTCCCTTGTTTGATGACCTTCACGTATCTTCTTTAAAAATCAGACTGTAATGGCTCATATCCTTGATGCCGTATTTATTAGCCGTGTGATTGAACACTGTTTTAATTTTGAATAAAATGATAATTAAATTATAATGAGGAAGTAAGGTGAATGAATTTAATATAATGATTATTATGGCTGTATAATTTCATGAAACGAAGCAATAGTGTTTGAATTCAATTACTAAGATGCGAGTAAATATTTTAACTCAGAGCTATGTTATAATGTTGCTGGTCTATATGGATAAAAATGTCACTTTTAAAGGTGTTGTCACGGGATAGGTTCGTACCTGGGTCTTTAGCAGCTCGGTCGGGACCAGTCCAAACCTGGCTCAATCCAGCATTTCCGGGAAATGTCCAAGTGTTGGAGGTTCGCTAGCTAGAGTGGGTTTCTGAGAAACTAGCCGGAGGCGAGGCTATAGCTGTTTGTGGTAGGTGAGATGATTCTCTAGAACCAGCCCTTCTGGTCTGAGACGTGGTGCAGTGCAGACGTGTCTAGCCGCCCCTCGACAAACGTTGAGTTAGTAATCATCATATAAAGTGAACAATATCTCTCAGCAGTGAAGTAAGCGCCGAAGTATATTTTCAAAATCATGCTAGTGATTTATTCAATCGTGATAGATTTCAGTCACTCCGTATAGCTTAACCGTGATGGTGGAAAGATAGTCATTGGATCAGAACATGGCGGCAACTCATGGGGAACTGTGAGCACGGAACGAAGCTGAGAAATAAAGCAATTACAAGGAAGTGTGTTGTCTTCATTCGTCAATCTATCTCACGTATACCCTGTAGATAGTGTAGTCTCAGCTCTACTGACTAGCCAGGTCAAAGGAATAGATAGCTTATAGAGCTTATCTACTAGACGACCAGACCATCGTGATTCAGGCTGCTGAGAACCCATCAACGGGCGACAACTCGGTGTCATACTTCTAAATATGCACTTGTAACCTTAATAACCAGGTATCTGCGACCATACACCAGATCCCACGTCATGGGTGGAGGATTTAGCACTTGGAAAAGGGAAAGCAATTATCCTAAACCCGAACATGGTGTGCAGTAGGGACTCCGTGAGTGCAACTTAAGTTACACTTTATTGGTTTATGTTGCCAAATCGTTAATTCTTCTTTTATGATGTACTATGTGAAGATCGAGATTATTATATGTGAACATATTATAAGGAAGCTATGGGTCTGATCTACCCATCGATAATGGCAGGTGCGATAAGAAACCCACCGACTGGCTGATTGAAGAGATAATAGGACGAGTAGCGCCCTCACCCAGCGTAAACACGAGAAGGGCTAATGAAAGGTACTGTTACAGGCCAGTCTCCACGAACATTCTAGAAATCTCTGGAAAACTGCAGCAACAAATATATGAATGTGCTCGCTAGTACTCCAATTAGTGACGCAGTGAATTAATTGGTATAACCATTTCTGAAGTAACTGGTAACTTACTAGCTGGCGTACATAAGTACGCACGCCGGGATTAGATAGATCTTGGTTCGGCGCCCTAACAAGTGAAGTGGAAGACAGAAGTCTTTCAGCACTTATTTCATTAGGTCATTGCGTCGCATGAAATAGTGATAATGAAAAATGAAGAAAGTCACATTTTCTTTTAAGATTAGCTGAGAATAGGCTCCTTAATGTCTTTCGAATAAAATCCTCCCTAATTATAAATTATGTCTGATACTTTAAAATTAAATCTATGTTACTTTTACAGCAAAGTTTAAAGCATGGATAGACGCAAACTTAACGCAGTTCATCGGTGTCACACAAGCTGAACAAACTGGCGTACCTGTGAGAGGCAAGTAAACATGAGAAGTTTGCGAACATGATATCGAGTAGTGGACACAATATGCTCACCTCTATTGAAAGCTAATTGATGGCCGCGGTATGCAACCTAATACGACTAATCTGCAGTCTGTTTCATTCAGGTTTTGAATTCTTATCGCCTAGAGCCAATACGAACTCTGAATATATGCTTACCGCTACCAGTAAACACGTGTTGGAAGCTGTATAAATTGCAGATACCCGTAGGCTTAAATAAACATGCTGTACTGACACCTCGTGAACAAATTTTTACTTTCTATGCCTTATACTTAATACATAGACAAAATGTGCCTTGCCACTATTGAGAGTTCACACCTGAGTGTGTGTGTGTGTGCGTGCGTGCGTGCGTGCGTGTGTGTGTGTGTGTGTTGAAAGGAGAGAGCAACATAACTCGAAACGTACAGTACGTACGTTAAACATTTTATTCTTTATAGGATCAAAAAAAAAAAAAAAAAATTATTGCAGCAAACATCTTTATTTTAATTTTAATTAAAGCCATTGCAGCACCAATCTTCTTTTTTAAATCATTTTGAAAACGTTTATGAAATATTTTCAACAAAGTTCGTGTTTAAGTTAAACGTTTTCCAAGGTCATAACGCGTAGATTGCAAAAAAATCACTTACAATAAAAATACCTTTACATGGAACATTGATCTCAGAAAAGTTCTCCAATGATTTTGTTTACAGCTCCGAATGCCCGGCGCTGACCTCCCGATAACCTTGTGCCATACCCACTGCGTCACAATAATGAGCATCGCACTCTAGGGTGTATCATACCATTTTTTACCATAGTACACTACGTAACGACCCTTTTGAACCAGTCGTGGCTGCTTATCTCAATTATTACATCTCTAATTTGTTTGCGATCTCATTTGTTTTCCCGTTATGTCCACCAAAAGGGCATGATACAAAGAAAAAAATCAGAAACCACACAAGCAGTTAGATCAATGAATTGAATAAGTTAATCAGCATAAATTTTTTTCCTGACCTCAGTTTTGATTTTGATAAATACCTCGGAACATTTATACTATAATTTTGTACGCTTGCAAAAACTGTTTCAAATTAAAACATTAAACCGTGTAGAGCAATTGTTTTTATTTGTGAGAATATTCCATTTAAAAGGCATGTTGATTGCGATTCATTAATCTTGTTTCATTTTAATTTCTTTGTGAGATTATATAGTGTGTATGCGCTGAATTGTTACTTGATTTCATGGAAGAAACGGCTCCTAAACTTAATTGATACCAGAATAAATAAACAAATAAATAAACAAATATTTGAATGAATGAATAAATAAATAATAAATAAATAAAAATATAACGATGTTCGGATTAATCGAAATGGCCTGAAATTATCGAGCGTTTTACCTATTTGATTTATGGTGCACCCTACAAAACATTTGAAATCTATTTGAATGTTCATTGATAGTAATTTGAATACCAATTTAAAATAAGGCTTATTTAAATTACTGATGTCCCTATCAATATTGTTTTCATAATTTAACTGAATTTCTACCTTATATTGCTAGGAGTCTTCACAGACACAGGAGTTTTTAAACAGTTGTAATCAACTTATAATCACTCAAATGACGTCAACACAATTGTAAAAATAGAGGCTATGAGTCACTCAGGGTAGATAAATACCGTCTGATGAGTGTTTTTTGTAATTAAAATACAGATATTTTAGCACATAGTATCTCAATAGTACTCACTTCGAAGTGTAAGTTGTTCTTTCTCTTCATTTAAAGGTTTTCTCACATACTAATCACATAGTTCACTAGTAGAGGCTTTTTGCATAGTCATAACTTCACCAGAAATGAAAAACTCTTGTTAGTATGGACTATCCGTTTTGATTCAGCGTGTCCATACCTGGTGAACTAGTTAGTATATGTTTGTTGACCTTGCGGAAAGCATTCGAACTACATTATTCGTTCGCTAGGCATACTGTCTCTCTGTGTTACGTCTTCCCTTCTACGCTTTCGAGGGAAAATAAACATGTGTGACATGTGTATATCACGTCTTAACCAACCTGAAAACATAGTATTAATGAGTAAAATTATAAGTCTTTAAATGCAGAAAATATTGTTGCAATATTGTTCAGTATGTTCTCCTCAACTACCAATGGAAATATTTGCACTTATATCCTTAACAGCCTTTATTTAAATGTGCTTAAATTATTTCATAGTATTGGCATAGTTTTGAGTCGCACTCTTAACATTGTTTTTTTATTGAACTACACATTGATTTATTAATCATTGCAGCAATTGCACATTATACTAAAATACAATATTACTAATGCTGGCATATAGTCATTTCTATATTTGAGAGGCATAAAACATTTATGTTTTTATTTCCACCATTAATAATAGTCTACTATATTTTTAATTTACTGGTCTAGCTGCTGATGGAGATGCAGGGGTGCAGAAGGTTGCGATCCAAATATATTAAAGGAGTTTTGAGTATATGGCCAATCGGCAGGGATGATTGGGGGTACGATCTCTGGAAACAAAGAGAAAATCAGAAACATTTGGTTGCAATGTTTGAACTGCATCAAACATTAAAGATTGCACACCTGAATGGAAAGTGGAAGACCCACACGTCAATAAAGGGGGAGAGTCTTTCACAGGGAAGAATGGCAGGGACATTATTGAGGGGGACTTTTAATGTGCAACGTACATTTCTAACTTGTTTATAATCTTTCGAAGATTTGATAAATTACATACGAGGACTTTGATCGTCCTATTTAATGCTTTTATAGATGCAAATCAAGCTCATGTACCTAATTAGCATGTATATTGAGAAGATGACCCTATGTAACATTTTGAAAATTATATTACAATTATGAGCGATAAAATTAATTATATTTGATAAAACTTGTATACAGCTCTCTCCGTGACTGGAGCTCAGAAGCTTTTGTAGGTCACAATGAGTTCTTTGTGCCTGACCCTTTGAATCTAAGGGCACTAGATCATGATGCACGTAGCAAGAATGGGGTCCCTAAGAATTCCAACATGATAGCAATGCTGCCTTAGCAATCCGCAATCTGAGAGTCAAGGAAATGAACTATGTAACTCCCAGGAAGGAGCCCATCAGTCCTTCCAAGCACCACAGAAGACATTTTCAAGCCCAAATTCCACCGTCTTGCTTCAAAACACAAGCTGATGTCGTCTGGTTTTAAACACCTTCAACATATGAGGTGAAACAAATGAAAGGGTATGATGGGGACAGGTAATCCTTGATTAAAAGGCAACAACCTCAGCATTCGCTCACTTTACGAACAAACTTGAAGCCATTATTTATATTTATCCCCTGATTAAGTATTGTTTATGGATTTTGTGTTTGTAGGAGATTTAAGGAAAAACATGTTAAAATGTTTGTATATTGTGTGTAAGTGTAGTTGTGATTAGAAGGAAGACAAGAAATATACAGTTGGCGATGAAAGATTGAAGTATAGAGAAAGAGAACGGCTACCCAAGGAGATGAATTCAACATCCGGTAGACGCTTTGTGAAAAAGAAGGTTCGGTGTGAATAATAGTAATATTTTCTTGATTTATAATTTGTGCTTCAAATAAGCACAATTATTATTTCGAAAATTTGGAGACCACGTCTTAGAGATAAAGTGTCGTCTTTGTCGACTGAATTGAAGCTAGGGAATGAAAGTTAATTCTTGGTTAAACTATTAGATGTTCAAAAATAGTTATAACACAACACAACCAGAAGCAAATTATGAAACAAAATTAAAGATATAAAGGAAAATATTTTTTTTCAAATTCGTTTCCCATCACACAGAAAATACGAGTAGTAACACGAAGCTTTAAATTTTATTCCAAATGCATCCCAACGTGAACCAATAACTTTTTAAATTTTATTACAAACTCAAAGTCATAGTGGCCATTTCTTTGGAAATCGAACCCGGAACGAATGCGAGCTTCAACTTTACTACGGATTCCTTCCTAAGATTAATCAATATAGGAGATCAATATTTATGTGATTCGTAAAATTCTATTTTCGTGCCAACTTTCCAGCAACTATGGTGTCTTTGAATTCGCCACCCATCATAACTTGTATCTCACAATTAGACATCGATTTTGTATGCATTAAATGCATGTAAAATGTGCATGTATTTGGGCTGTTAATACATTTAAAATATGCTTCTTAATTTCGAAAATATGTAGGTAGTAAAATTGTTGAATTAGACTTGTAATTTCTGGTACTTATGATGTACGTTCTTCCTTAGATATCATTACGGTTATTTTTATTGGATTTTTTCTATACAAAGATCGTTTGCTCCAAATTTTGCACTATATGTTCACGATATTTATTGATTAACACAAGTTAGTATGCTGAAATAGATCTTTGCAAGTCTATGGATGTTATTATGCAAATATACCAACAGAGTTTACTAACTTCGGGGAAATTTCTTCAGGAGGCACACCTTATCATCTTCAAGATGTTTATCAAGAACACAAACCTTAATTTTAGGGCGTCTCCCCAAAGCACTGTTCAATTTAGCCCTTAATTTTCTAGCATAGATTAAGGATAATTCATTATAACATTTAGCTGAATCAAACTGTAATCCTAAAATGTAGAAACTCTTTGTGGATCTTTGCAAATTTAATCTGAAGGGTGTCTCCTTAGGCTTTAATATTTTGCCACTAATTTGTTTACATATTATTTTAAATTAAAAAATTAAATATACATGTACGAGAGTGGTCTGAAAAGTTTCCGACCTCAGCAGAAGATGACAGCACTCGTAAATAAAAACTACCTCAACATGATAACAGCACTCGTAAATAAAAACTAGTGAATTTAGTTGTTCATCTGTTGACAGTTTCACCAAAGTTTTAGCTACTTTGGACGCTCAGTTGTTATGTAAGAGTCGTTTGAGTGAGTTGATGTTAGTGGTTTTCTGAAAATTGACAAAATCGAGTATGAAGCTGTCATTAAATATTTGTTTTTGAAAGATAGACGCCTACGCAAATCAAAGATGAGTTGGATTCTGTATATGGGGACTCTGCACCTTCATTTACCACAGTGAAATTTTGGGCAGCTGAATTTAAACGTGGCCGTAAGAGCTTGGGAGACGAACGTCTGGGACTCCAAAAACTGCAACTACCGACGAAAACATCACCAAAGTTCACGAAATGGTGCTAGACTACCGCCGAATTAAAGTGAGAGATATAGCAGAGGCTATGAACATATCAAAAGAACGCGTTTGTCTCATATTAAGTCAACATTTAGACATGAGAAACCTGACCGCGCGTTGGGGGATACGTTTGCTCACGTCAGACCAAAAACATGTTCGAATGAATGTTTCCAACGCTCTGTTGTTGCAGTTTAAGCGCAATAAATCCGAACTTTGGCGCCGATTAATTACTGTAGATGAAACTTGGATACACCAATACACTCCCGAAACAAAAATGCAGTACAAACAGTGGACTGCAAAGTGGGAACCATCCTAAAAAAGGGAAACACTGTTTTTTTGGCTGGGAAAATGATGGCAACTGTGTTTTGGGATAGTCACGGAGTTATTTTAATCTATTATCTTAAAAAATGCATTACCGGAGCATACTACCCATATTACTTAAAAAGGTGAAGGCAGAACTTGCGGAAAAGCGGCCACATTTGCAGAAAAACATCATCCTGTTTCACCAAGACAACGCACCGTCTCACACCTCAGGGGTTGCAATAGTGAAAATCCAGGAATTACGATTTAAAGTGCTTGACCCTTGGCCTCACTCACCAGATCTAGCCCCAAGCGACTTCTTTTTGTTTCCTCATCTGAAAATTGCGCTCGGAAGACAGAGATTTTCGTCAAATTAAGAGGCAATCAGCTTCGTTAACAATCATTTAGCAGAGAAAATCGCCGAGTACTATTTGGACGGGTTTAAGAGAAGGGAGCATCGCTGGGGGAAGTCTGTAGAGTAATAAGGAGACTATGGTGAAAGAAAGATCTGAAAAAATGTCCTGTATCTTTATTAGGTCGGAAACTTTTCAGACCACCCTCGTGTAAAATACTCAAAGTATTGAAAAATGATGAAGTAATGCAGTAACTCAAAAAATGTAATAACATGCACTATAAAACTTAGAATGAAACATATTGCAATACTTTGTTCCACAAACAAGTAAAAACGAACTACATACACATCTGCATACAAATCCGATGTTGTTGTCATCATTATGATCATTATATCATTAATATGATACCAGTTGCTGACAGTAATGCAAGGGTTGGAAAGAACATTCATTCATGACACCAGTCCACTGATTACACCCTGCTGCTTTATACAACATTATATGTGCTCACAGACAAGCACTGAATGTGCCTGTGGAGAATTATGTTCGTTCCTCCCGGCTTTATGACCTGAATAGTCTAGACAAAAGAGCCACGCTTACTGATGATTGAAGGTACGTGAAAATCGGTATTCTGAACACAGAAGTGGATTGTATTTCTAGCCTGTGGCACGGCGTAGGTGCTGATATTGAGAAATAGCATTCCAGACGCTGAAAATAAACCTTGCACATTAATATTGTAGTATTTAATGTCTAATAAGACCTAAAGTCTGGAATAGAATCACAAAATCAGTAAAATATTTAGAGTAGAAGCGTATTGACGTTAGTATAAGGTCAAATTTTTATTTTCTTTATCACGTATCTAGTAGGTACAGGAAGTGCTGAAATTCCGTTCAAAAATCGATGTCGAGATTTTAGAGAAGTACATATTTTGAGATTCCTTAAAAAATGTTTCTAGGAAAATGTTTAACGGTCGCGTGCACGTGTGTGAACCATAACACTGGGCAAAAAAAGAAAAATAATTTTTGAATGTTTCGAGCACTTCATGCGGCAATTCCTACTATTTTGGGTTTAGAAAAACAAATATGACAATGAAAAAATGTTATCAGCTCTAGTTTCTATGATGTGCACAAGGTGGAAGTATTACACATTAACGGATTGAGAGAAAAGGATACATTTTAATTACTAAATGCTAAACTACTAAATGCCAACAACAATGAAAGTAAATTTGATATTTTAACTGGTAATTACATTCTAAGAGTTCTAAATTTCTGGTAAAGTACTTCGCAGATCGCCGTGTCTGAAGAGAATCGTGACTTCGTCTTCTTTTAGCTTGCCTCATGTGATGGAGTTCCGCAGAATCCCTATACAAAGACCAACATTAATCCGCAAGCATTACTTCATTCCAACGGCCCTGATATATTTGTTCCATAACAGAAATGTCCTGATGGAATCTTCCCATGTTCATCACTAACAGCTCCACAACTAGGAGGGAAAACGTCTACTTGGGAATGGAGAACATGGATCTTAAGGGACATGTTACATCCAAGGTTACGATATTTTTTTCAGGAGCATTTCACCAAATGCTTGTAGTTGGCATCTCTTTTGTTGCCTAAAATCCCATGAACAACATCCTTGAAGGCTTCCCAAGCTTCCTCTTCTTTCCACTCCAAAATTTGGTCAAATGCAGGATTCTTTACAAGTTCTCTTATTTGTGGTCCGACAAAAATGCCTTCCTAACTTTTGCATCACTTAATTTCCAAAATTTCTCTCTGATTGTGTTTTGTTATTAGACAGATGTGCCAACTCCCAAAAAGTTCCCCAAATTTAAAATCTTCACTCTAAAAGTGAAATGTCACTTTATCTTGAAAACAAGAGTTCATCTTTCATTTTATGGTGATTTTTGAATACAGCAGTTGGAAATACATGTCACTTTACTATTTTTAAGTCAGAGAGATTTTCATTGTCGCCCAGTGATAATTCAAAAACAAAATGTTAGATGACAAACTGGATATTAAGCTCAGTTAACTTCCAAAAATTACCTGCACCCCAAAATACCAAATACAAGGAATTTTTTTCCGTAATAAATTATTTTATTGAATATAGATCTAATGGATTTTTGTTAATATAAATATTTATGCTATGACAAAACTAAAACTGTAAACCTCATGACAAATAAAAACTCACTAGACAAAAAATGTGGATCTCTTTAAAACAACGATTTATTTTAAATAACTTTTGCAGTGTTAGCGATTTCCGATATAACGTTTTATTGGTTGCAATTTTTATTTGACTTACTGTCAAGACCTTTTCTCATTTTCATGAAAAGAGTATGGAATTTCAAATTCAATATAGAAAAACCAGACTTTTAAATATTCGACTATCGATTTAGCTGCCTGTACACTTGAAACTGTAACAAAATGTACATTTAAACTATACCTTTAAATGTTTATCTCGATTAACATGAAGTAGGTGGAAAAGCAAGCTTTTTATTTTTAATTTAGGTCCTCCAACTTTAGGTCATATCGTAGATGACTGAAATGGATGAAATGATGTTCAAATGATCCCAGAGTTCATAGGGCTTAGAGTTACCTGACATTAATGAGCAGGATGGATCAGGCGGATTTTGATCTATGGCCCGCATTCGAAAGGTCCGATTGGGCGATTGCCGTGGCCAGCCTACCTGACCCATGAATTTTCTTTAGGGGGGGGGGGGGGTTCGGTCGCCAGGCGAATACTTGGTAGGTTAATTACATCCCCCGGATTTCCTGTCCCTCATTATCATTTTACATCATCTCTCACCTGGTTGTCTCTTTCAGGGTAGAAATGTCGCCAGGTGTCTCGGCGCAGCATGGCAGGATGATACGCTCTCAGTAAAAATTTTATTTTCCGGTGGGAAGGACTCCGGTCTCCGATCAGTCCTAGTGGGCCGCTTCAGGGACGTGGCAGGGGGGATGATGGTTGTTTTAGCAGTAGCCTACCTGGAGTATTAAGCTCTGGTGGTAGCCTCCAGTTTCCGAACCGATCTCGTAGATTGATTCGGGTCGCGGTAGGAGGGATGTTGGTTTTTTCTGGACCGCCGGGGAGTTTTCAGCTGGTAAAGGGTAGGGATCCCACCCTCTGCACTGTCGTGACTTCTTTGAGTCGGCCATCTTCTATCTCCTCTCACCTCATTCTCCCTCCCGCATGCCCCACTGCCCCTCTTGGGGAACAGGTACAAAAGACCAGTCTGATTGACCTGCCGATTCCCCTATGTAAAGTCCTAACCTATACTACCCGAAATTCCTCTTTCTAGATAAGGGAAAACCCTACAGAAAGCCTTATCCAATTAATTTGCCCTGACCGAGATTCGAACTCGGGACCTATTGAACGTGAAGCAAACACGCTACCATCTACGCTACCGAGACGGGCAACAACAAGCTTTCGCAATAATTTTAGAAGATATATGAAATAAACGATAATAAAAACGTGAACATGTCAATGTGTCACTTTCATAGGCTCACTCATAGGAAAGAGTACTAAGCTGTTAGCAGGCCAAATAGAAGTCCATATTCACGAAATGTGAGTGATAGAATAAATGAATAATTATTAGCTGGTCTTATTTTAAGTAAGCCTATGACTGAAAACATCTAAAAAGAATTACGTTAAAAATGAATACAACCAGGAAAAAAGGAGTAGAATTGAAACTGAGATTGTTTATAAGAAACAGGAGAAAAACAATAGTAAAATATTTTATTTGTTAAAGACACTTTCAATTTCCATGATTATATGTGACGTCAGGGTACCGGAATTTCTTCTCGCAGGAGTTGTTTCACATGACAGTAAATATACTGAAATGGGGCTGTCACTTTGAAGCTCACTTGGCGTTGAGATCGGTATATCTCCGCCTAACCAACTGTGCCACCCAGAAGGTCGGAAAAACAAAGAAAGAATATTAATTGATTAGTAGTCAAATCCAATTAGCTTTATTATTTTCGGTGTCATACTCGATTTTCTGTCGAAGGTAACATTTCTGGTGTTAATACAGAAGTGAAAATTGAAACATATTTATGTTGTTTGTTAAATTCCAATCTTAATTGAATTATTAGGTAGGAATGTGATTTTCAGAAGTGTTAAAATGATTGTGTTAATTACAAATGCCAATGGTAGCGATGACGGAATAAAACATTTTGTGCCGTGGAAGTTTTGGGTAATGCTATAGCCTGGAATATAAAACTCCCTCCCTCTGGTCCTTTTCTCTGTGGAAGCTATTACATTATAGGCAGGCTTATAGCATTAAGCTCTTGTCAGAGATACCCGTGTATCGGTTTATCGATTCCGCTCATGTATCGGCAGCACGCGTGGTTTGTAATTCTGTTAAAGTTTTAATATTATTGCCGGTAGATAAGGATAATGGAGAGCTTCCTTTGAAATATTCCAATGCCCAACCGAGCATTCAATACTGGTCATGTAAAGCTATTTGCGGTACGTACACAAGAAGCATTGCCGTGCTAGGGGTCCCGGGTTCGATTCCCGGTTGTAGGGGTGGGGATTTTTCTCCGACCAAGATAATTCCCCATCTTCCCCAGAGTCTGGAAGTATGAATGAGAGTGTGAATGTGTGCGTGATCTAATGATTAAAAACCAAGGATAACGAGTTAACACCTTCAGTATGTTCCAAAGGAGAACGGCCGCCGATATGACCATAGCAGTTAAAGGCGGGGTATAAACGGAACAAGGGGAAAAAAGAAGCATTGCTATGCTCTTTTGTTTTTAAGAAAGGTATTGTAATTAAAGATTACACAAATAAAATAAAGAGCTCCTGGTTAAGTAGAAGATCATATCTCAAGAAATATGAAGTATTCTGTTAAAGAATGATAGTAATAGTTGTCCACTAAGGACATTTTCTGATGTTGTATGATATGGAAAACAATGATGTAGAATCTAAATCATCTCCAAAAGAAATAATCTTTTATAAGGAAGACATTTAAAAAAGGTTGATGTGTTACATTTACATGACCTTTTTAACCATTGGCATTTATTTTTATGTAACTTCCACAAACTATTCTTAAGAAAAGTTATTACTTTCTCTCCTATATACACTCTTAGAAAAAGAAGAAGAAAAACAAACCCTGGAATTGCATATTTTGCTAAGTCCACAACGTGTCCACGACCGGTTTACAATGATTTCACGAAACGCGTCTCTTTACCTTCGTTCCCTCAGGGACCTACTGCGGTATGTACGGGAATTGGCGATCCCGGGGTCCCGAGCCACCCTGACACCCTTGATGTGGGTTCCTGTTAGTGCTGAGGGCTGAGACAAAACACCCACCCACATATAGGCCGTGCGTGGAGACCCTTGTCGGAGGAAAGTGAGCGCGCTGACCAAGTCCAGTCCTAAGAAGAACCATTCAGCCAAGTCTCCGCCGAAAGCATCTACTTCAAAAACATGTGAACCGGTAACATATAATGTATCGCCAAGGAAACTTAAGACCTCGTATGACAAAAGTGACTTCCTCAAGAAAAATACTAAGACCAGTGAAAGGAAAGCTAGCCAGGACAAAAGTCCGCGAACATCTCCGTCAACATCTGAGAAGTCATCTGGAGAGGACGCCGATCAGCGACTTCCATCTCCGCCGGTCGCAGTTTCCGATCCTGTCGAGATACTGGATTCGAAGTTACCAGTGCGGAAGCCGTCCTCCATTGAGGATGTGGAGCGGGTAGATCTAGTCCTCACTGCCCAAACGACAGTGAGGATAATGCAGGAAAAGCCCGCTGAAAGTGCTAGCCCTGCCCCAAAGAAAAGGAATAAATTGATTCGACCACCACTGGGCAGGTAGCTTTTGTCATGGCAAGTTGATATTGAAAGTAGTAATTTTTATGCTTTTTGGCATTTTATTGGTAATTATAACTTTTTATTATTATTATTTTTAAACATTGGGGCTTATTTATGTTATTGTCATTTTGTTTTGATCTGTTTTTTAAATTTTGAATAATTTATATCTGGCTATTGCCATGAATTAGTTTTTTGTAAGGGCGCTGATGACCATGCAGTTGAGCGCCCTTATGTCCCAACGAATCCTCTCATAATTATAACAACGAGAATGTTAACACGTTGTGTATTGTTTCATATGCTTCGTGCATATCCATAAAGCGAATCTTTACGTTTTTCTCACACTGTAATGTGCGGGGGAAAATTGAGTCTCATAATTGACTCATAATTGAGACTCGGTTACTAAACGTGCACAGATAGCCGAGCGCTTACAGACAAGTATGTAGGAGCCAGACCTACAAAGTTTCGAATCCAAGACACCATTTTGATTTCTTTAATGTGTATTACGCACATAGTAACATAACTTCCAATTGCTAAGGTTTACTTGATTTTATGACATTTATGCTCACATATAAAAACTGAAACAATCTACTCTCTTTTTAGACCAATCAAAATAAATGTTTTGCTTCTATAATTAAAATCAAATCAAAATAGTAATTACGTAGTACTAGGTGTGTAAACCTTCTACTTCTAGTACTGCCCTCTTTCCACGGGGCATGGATGACACCAAATGCCTAGTGACATTTTCAAGAGAGGACACCTCATTTTATATGCCAGTACCATTCATAACAAATGAATGAGCCCGAATGTTTTCACAACCAATATTGAGGCAATTTTCTAATAACATTGTTTTTATTTTGAAAAAGACAAGAATATGTTATCTGCGTGTTTATAAATACACTATTAATTTATTTTATTTAAAAAAAATATTAGTTCTGCGCCGTGGCGTAGCAGGCTAAGGTCCCTGGCCACGGAAAGCGGCCCGGGTTCGATTCCACCCATGGGGTGTGGATTTTAGGTCCCGGGGGTAGGACCGTGCCTACTCAGCATCGTGAGGAAATTGATGAGCTTACGCTAGGTAAGCGGCCCGACGTTCCGGCTGGGGGATGCCGAGATGCTGACCACATCTCCCCGTATCGGTTGGATGATCGCCCACCTCTGCCGTGCGTAAGTGGACGTGAGGCCGGGAGACGGGTTGGTGGGCCTTGGCCCTCTTAGAGCTGTCACGCCAGTGGTTAACTTTTTATTTAAAATAGTATTTATCTTCTGCAAGAAAAACATAAGGCACTGCTATTAAATTAACAAAGATAAAAATAAATGTGCACATCAAGGATTCCAATGTTGGTCCACCTACGAGACAGATGCGATTTAATAAAAACATATATGCACATCAAGGATTTCAATGTTGGTCCACCTACGAGACACATGCGTTGTAGCGCTCGGCTATCATGCATACGGCCAAGCCGCAAGGCATCTCCCTATTAACGCATAGCTTTGAAATAAGGCCAGAGTGGTATGAAAGTCTATATTGCAAAAATTAATTGTTCAATCACACTAGCCAGGTACTGGCAGCTAGTCATGTTTTTGTCTAAGGCTGTACATTCCAGTCGAAAATTCGAAACTGTGATTTCACGGAAATACAGTTTCAAGATTTCATGGAAAAAAAATTACTTTTACTGTTGATGTTGCAATGTTGAACAGTATAAAAGTGGGCTGCTTAAAATGTTACTATACAAAGAACAACAGCGAATGTTCACGAATTGTCTAATATCACAAACTTATTTGCATACTGACCACATTTAAATATCCTGTTGTAGGTTTTTCATATCTTTCTAAGTTTTTAAACTGGAATTCAATAACTAAGGTAAAGAAAAGGGAAAGTAAATCATTAACTTTTGTTGTGTCCTTCCAGCTGAAATAATGATTCTGCCCGGTACAAAGTGTGCCTTCGTGTAGTAGTCGTGGGCCATCCTGCAGAAAAGTAAACGAATGAAGCGCCTCGAGTGGACTGCTGTTTGTTTTACCTCAAGAAGGACAGTGTAAAATGGTTGTACAGCGCTTGCTCTTTCTTACACATTATGTAGGGATTGTTGACAGACACTGCCTCTTCCAGTTATGCCGTGTTTCTACCCACCTTTAGCATTCCACTCTACAACTCACTTGAAAAATTGTGGTTAGCTTGCTGGCCCCTATGTATATAGGCAGTGGTGTGCATTTCATACACCGCGGCGTACATTAATCACCTTCCAAACCAAATGATTAGACTTTTCATTATTTACGGATGTTTATGAGTTCAGCTAATGTCAACAAAGAGTAACAAGGTTTTAATGACGCACTTGATATTATATTCAAGTGCTTCTACGATATTTGTTTTGCGGTTCAGTGATTCGTAGACAATTAAGGAATAAATTCCAAAATACCCAAAATATGTTTTAGCAGGATTATCATATTAACCACTTCTAAATTTCGAACTATTTCAAATGTATTACATATATGAACTGTGTATTACATTTTTACTTTCCCATAGAAAGATTTCACCGAAATACGTATTTTGAGGCTCTAGAAATTAAAAAAAACTATTATCTCTGTCTCTGTGTTAATAATAATAATAATAATAATAATAATAATAATAATAATAATAATAATAATAATAATAATAATAATAATAATAATAATAATAATAATAATAATAATAATAATAATAATAATAATAATAATAATAATAATAATAATAATAATAATAATAATAATAATAATAATAATAATAATAATAATAATAATAATTAATAATAATAATAATAATAATAATTAATAATAATAATAATAATAATAATAATAATAATAATAATAATAATAATAATAATAATAATAATAATAATAATAATAATAATAATAATAATAATAATAATAATAATAATAATAATAATAATAATAATAATAATAATAATAATAATAATAATAATAATAATAATAATAATAATAATAATAATAATAATAATAATAATAATAATAATAATAATAATAATAATAATAATAATAATAATAATAATAATAATAATAATAATAATAATAATAATAATAATAATAATAATAATAATAATAATAATAATAATAATAATAATAATAATAATAATAATAATAATAATAATAATAATAATAATAATAATAATAATAATAATAATAATAATAATAATAATAATAATAATAATAATAATAATAATAATAATAATAATAATAATAATAATAATAATAATAATAATAATAATAATAATAATAATAATAATAATAATAATAATAATAATAATAATAATAATAATAATAATAATAATAATAATAATAATAATAATAATAATAATAATAATAATAATAATAATAATAATAATAATAATAATAATAATAATAATAATAATAATAATAATAATAATAATAATAATAATAATAATAATAATAATAATAATAATAATAATAATAATAATAATAATAATAATAATAATAATAATAATAATAATAATAATAATACCCAGCGGTATCCTTCCTTTGGAGCAAGCATTTACGCCATCTGACCCACACCTCAACATACTGTAGAAACATGAGGGAAAGCATTCGTGGATGACCTTGACTATCAGGCAAGAAAAACTACGAACACACAAGGTCAGGGGTGGTGGTTAAGGGGAATCGAAGCCAAGACATACCTAAAGCTAGCTTCACACTTTTATCACCAAGTCAAATTTACGCTATGTGTAGTAGCCTGCGCTGCTTCGTTACCCATTTCGATCAAACTTGGAACAGATAACCTTTGACACAAAGCAAAAATTGCTTAAAATGCAAAATTCTACTACTATTAACACAGTTATTTCATTTTAGGTAATAACTACAAGAACTTACAGGACCATTTATATCCCTTTCAACGATAATTGTAGTTCAAACATTGCCAACGTAGGAAGAATTACTAACGATTCCATGGTCCCACAAAATAACAAAGGAACAGAGAATACATTTAGTATTCGTTGATGTCCTAACATCGACCACAGAATAATAATGCAGTCACATTTTGTTGCAATTTCTTTCCGGTATTTTCTTAGTAATTTTGTCTATGTTGGTTCCGAGAACAAATAAGATGTTACTTAAACTATTATTCTTCCCAATTGAGATTTACTCTACAAATAGGAATGAGGTAATCTCGAACCCGACAACGTGGAAGTCACTCAGCTGCATTATCCAGAAATCATTACAAACCTTGGTCCTCGGGTTGTTAACCATGCTTTCTCGGTATGTTATCTTTGTAGTATCGTAATAGTTTTAATTAACTCTTCAAGTATCTTGTGCAATATCTTTTAAATGCCTCCGAAGAAACTGAAGGCTGTTGGGCAAGTGTGACCAAAGGTTAAATATTGTAAGGGATACACAGTCAAACCACGGGAAACGCCGTGTAATGAAAATCTTATTTCTATAAATTTCTATGAGATAACAGATAAAACAAATGTTAATATTCTTTTTAAGGTCCCTGAGATGCCATTGGAAAGTTAAGTAAGTTCATACACTATACTAGTATAAATTATACGATAACTATTGAGTCAATGTTAGCCAAATCTGCATTGCTTATACTTTGTGTTTATAAAAGTAATGATAGTAAAATAGTAATTTAATATTTCCTTAAATTTATGCATAAGTGATACGATACCCCACTTCTTAATTCAAAATTTTCTATTTAGTACTTAAGGTACACTTTACTCTATGGTGCTTGTGGTCGTTCAACAGTATTCTTGCATGGTGTCGCTTAATGTTTTTATTTTATTTTTTGTTTATTTTCTGTTCTTTATGGTACCTATACATCCAATCTTTGTTTAACTGCTAAAATATTTAAAAAGAAATACTATTTACATGTCCCCAAAGAAACGGAGAAAGTGCAACTACTGGGCTCAAGTACAACCTAAGTCTAAAAGTTGAAGGGTAAAAATCGAGCAACACCGGGTATTTAAGCCAGTTACTTATAGTTCTTGATGAACAGGAATTTGAAGCAATTTGTATCCAGGGTACGACGTTCAATAATTCAATTCGTTTATGATTTGCTTACTGCATTGTTCAACAGGAAGCTTGTTAAAGAAATAACGTATTAGGTGAAGCCTAGGAGTGTGCCATGATTTGAAGTGTAGTTATTAGAGCATGGTATTCATTTAAGCGAAATATTATTCCTATAACAATATACTGCTTCAGCTCGGCAGAGGTTATGAGGAAGAGGTCGAGACGGCAGAGGCAGAACTAATTAATTGTTGGATATTTCTCCATTGCCTGTTTGGGCATGCGCTAGGTAGTCATCTCAGTCCTTGCTTGCGTAATGAAGCAGAAAAATGAAGGGTTCTTATGCGAATAATGTGGGGGAAGCGACCCGCTCAATAATTGCGTTCCCCACGGTCTTTGTAAACCTCCAAGTCCCCAGGATTCAACATATGGATCACTGAATTACAGAATTCCAGGAAACTCGACAGCACCTAATGAAGCTTAGAATAGTAGAGCTACTTAGTTTTTGGTTATTTAACTTTATGCATTTAGCCTAAAATTGCGTTTATTTAAGGCAGTTGAAAAGGAAGATGACATGCTAATGGTGTAAAGAGAGCTTCTATGTTTATGAAGCAAAATTAAAGATAATTAGACGGAATGTTTGGAAATAAATTTTGTCAGAGATTTATAACAAGCCCCAATGACAATTCAATATTATGTGGCCGTACAATGGAGGTTTTAGGAATGTTTTATATTTTAATATTACTTCTTAAAATCCCTTAAGGGCATTTATCTTAATATAAATTTTACTTTAGTCAGCACTGTCGCTTACCACTCTCCCCATCTCTCCCTCCCCCTCTTTCTCAAAATACGAAATGTCAGATAACGCAAACTTTGTATTTTAATGAGGCAGCTTTCAAAGTATGCAACGTGACATTTTTTAAAATTTCCCCATCGTTTTTAAAATCGTTTCACTAAATATGGCGCACTGACATAAATAGAAAATTTGAAAATGTATATCTTGAATGTTCTCTAATCATTCTGTAATTGTCTTTAGCTGTTTCTTGAAATGTTAAACATAAGAAATGGACCAGAACTCATTTATTGCAGAAACATTTAATCTCATTATATATAGTTTGCTTTAAATAAATTTTGTTTAGCAACATTAGTGTTTTGAGATATTCCATTGAACGTTTACATATTCCCAAGGGAAAGTACCTGTCTAACAAAAGGCTTTCGAATGTTTGATTCTTTTGTTTTTATTATCGTTCAAAAGAGATCATTACTGTAACAAGTATCTCGATGTTGATTCTGGATGTTGGTGTATGTCACTAAATACCTGTTACTTAATCTGAAATAGCTTCTAGGCAAAACTGTGTAGTACAACATTTAACTGGATAGAATTATCATTTTTATGTAAATATATCAAATGCAGAATGCGTCCGAAATTTTTATAAATGTGAAAATTGTTTAATTACATACATTTCTTATAGTCGAAATCGTATGTTTTTTATTAGGTCGAACTTATCTAATTACTGGATATTATTATGACAAACTAAGGTTTAGCATTTATTTTTTAAATTTAGTTTAGTAAAATGTTGAAGAAAAATATATTTTTAGAGAAGACATCACAGGTTTACTGTAATGACACCTGATTTAAAAGTTATTTTGTAAATACCTAAGAACTTAAAAATTGACTTCCTCTTTGAGATGTCTATAAAGAAGTTCAAAATAGGCCAAATTGAAACAGAAATTCAATCAGAAATGATGTTACGAAGCTTACAATATTACTAAAATATTCATTGAAGTGCAGATGAAGTACATCAAAGCTGAATTTTAAAGCATTAGCAATAAATTATGCAAAAATTAAAAAAAAAAGCTTTTGAGAAAAGGAACTGGCACATTATAGGTAATGTTTATCACAGGTTATCGTAGGATATGTAGTAAGTACTCTGCAAAAGAAGAAACGGGTATTGCCTAAACCTAAGTGAATATCCGCTATCGCATTAATTTAGTTCAATGGATCGAGCTGCGACAAAGTGACAGTGGTTTGAGTCCTGTTAATCAAAATCAAACAAAGAACTGAAATATGAAGCAAAATATATCGACATATAAAAATACTAACTGGAAAGCGGAAGCATACTTGAAAACGTTCAGTGGAATCCCCGAAACACAAACTACTCACCTTCGGCTTTCCATTCTGATGATTTACTGCTGAGATAGGTTGTCGAGACGCTAGAACGTGTGCTGAATTACTTTCCTCTTTCAGGCCCTACGTGGTGGTAACTTGTGAGACTCACATTCAAAATATACCGGCTTCACTTACCTATGTCAGGCCCCCAACTGTGACCTTGTTTTTCTTCGTGGTTTTCCCTGAGCGGTAGACGAATACTGAGATTTCTTTTCTACACAAATTTTCCATATATAATTTCCTGTCCCACCGTGTTTCAACTTTATACATTTCATGGTTTTAGAACCAAGCACCTACTATTGGTGCGTTGCGGTGGGACGGTGGAGTTAGCCCTGTGTACAGATTTCTCCCTAAGCTTTGGCTGGCCAGGTAGTTCTCTTTCCTAGAAAGTAGCGGGCTTGTTCCAGGAACTCCTGGTTAAATGGCTGTGGCAGTCTGGTGCCAGCGTCTAGAATGATTTGCGTCTCCATCTTTGCTAGCGCGCATTATTATCTATCCAGTCTTTCTTCCCAGGGATGGGATCACGTTATTCACTGACGGCCTACAGTGGCTTACGTACCGAGTTGGGGCTCTCTGCTTCCGCTTAATTCTAATCGGAATATCTCAGAATTACAAAGACAGTCTTGAAGTTCCTGGCTTGATGGCGGAAGTTTTAACAAGGGGGGATTGGGTCATTTATAATTAAATTGAATGTGACTCTGATGAAGATTAATTTATATTTGAAATGTTTTGGTTCGTCTAAATGCCAACATTTTACAAACACAAAAATTCAAATATGTTTAAACTCCAATTTAAAAACAATTTTAATACGGGGATAACAATCGAACTGATTAAAATTAAGACACTCAACTTCAGAAAATATGTAGGCTCCTGCTGGATACTTGAGTATTTTATCATGATTTAGTAGTTAATTTTGTTTTCATATGAGCGTGAAAATTATTGCTATATCTGGCCCATGGGAATAATTGAATGGCAAGAGGAAGATTTATTGGCCAACAGGGAATTTGGTAAACCGCAACAAGAGGTTGCAATTCAGGGTATCTGAGCGATTATATAGCGTGGTAAATACGTAGTTAGAGCTTTTCGTTTTGCAGTATTGGTTGGTTAGATAGCGAGTCAATAGATTTTATAGAATTATTAGCAACAACGGGGGAGAGTTTGCCTTTTTAATACCAATTTCATTGGTGTACAGTATGAATGTAAATAATAACGAGTGTGCCCTTCGAGAGCTAGCACCGTTTGTTGAAGCAGATACATAGTAACTATGTCATGTCAATTTCCTTCTTTTAGAACAAGAGCATTAAGAGTTTATTTATGAAAAAAGAAAGAGGAACAAAAAGGTTGCAAAACACCAAATTTGACAGCGTTTCACACATTTAAAACGGTTTTAGATATCGTTTCTGTTTTCTGGGGGTTTATCTTTGTTTTATGTATAATTTCATGCTATATATCATGCCCATGTAGTCACCTTTTAATACCATGTATTTAATTTCTATTTATTTTAATCTACCACTAGAATTTCAGTCATATTGCTAGTAGTTGGAATTTAAAGAAATCTAACAAATTAAAATATATATCTGCTAGTCCTAAACCTTCTTACTTGATTCAAAATCAATATCTTTTCCTTTTACATGTTTTACTACGTATTTGTATGGTAGATAAAGCACCGCATTCCAAAATTCTATATGGAAATTTCATCGAAATTAAATGCATCGATTAAGAAAGCGCATGTCCTTGTAACTGTGTGAGTGTGTCTGAACGCATACATATAAAACGACATGTTACATAAATATTAAAATTGGTACTCAGGTTCTGAATGTTTCAAAGTATAGCAGAAATATTTTCTAGAAAATTTTCCACCTCAAAACATATAGGATAATTATCGATATATTTGATTTTTAAAGTTATTTTTATTAAATAATCACACACTTAAAATATATTTGTTTACAAATAAGTTGTACTCTATATGTTGAATTTTTTCTTAATCGCAAATATTTTCTTTATTTGGGACGAATTTTGTAGATGAAGTTTTCTATAATGGGTAATCCTAAAATATAGACGAACGCATTGTGGACCAAAATAAATTGTATTTAAAACACAAATACTTCAAGTAAACTATTTTAGCATAGTAACTTTCAGGTTAACCTAATTATTGGTTATCATTTTTAAGCACTATCGTTATAGATTTGTTTCTCGATATTTTATAGAAACATTTTTAAAGACAATCAGTGTGGCAATAAGAAGTTGGGTCAATTAACTTCACATTTAATGAAAGTCTGAACATAAAAGTCAAAGGTCACAGCTTGGTCATAACTCAAGTTCATCATCTGCAGAAATAGCATAT
>CM060949.1:79853850-79964483 GCA_030765055.1 Mantis religiosa
GTATTATCAAACTGCAGTCTCCGGGAACATACGTACTGGGATACGATACTCTGATTTTACTTATTTATTTTAATCTTTGGCGATACCTATCTATAAGCTAACCCGCGTGCTCTTGCTCCAATGAATGAAAATGATAATATCATTATATATAATTTTCTAATCTGCACATTAGTCACTCTTCTATTCAAATTCCTGGAAAATTCTTTAAATATATGTGCATGGGGTGAAATTACTGTTTCGAAAATATAATTAATTTCTATGGTAGTAGTTGAGTTTGAACAAAGCAGCTAATGAGAAAATATTTTGTTTATTGTAGGTACTGTTGATATCGGGGCTAAATAAAAAAATCGGTATCGCTTTTCCTAGATGTTTTTGGATACGTATCTACGTGAACATATCTTTGCTCATCTCTTTAAATGTGTTTGTCATGCAAAACACGGTTTGTTGATACATGAGTAGTCGTTATATACGACGTGAGCTCTATGTTATCACAAGTTGTATATTCGCCTTTTGATGATAAATGTGGCGAGTAGAAACTCGCTGAGATATCGTCCTATCGTCCACAGACAGTCACCTTGAGGGTGATCGATTAGATCGTTCCCTATCCTCGCTTCAACGCGATGGAGTTCGTGAGCCCATTCAACACGGCTTGTCTTCACAATACTGCAGCAAGGTGGATGATTCCACTCTAATCGCTTCCGAGCGCATCAGCTGGATTGGCCAGTCCAGGAAGACACTGGCGCATACAAGTAGACATTAGAACCGAGGGAAAGCGTTTGGACCATTTATTAATGCATTGAAATAAACAAGGAAGATCGATTTGAGTTACCAGAAATTATGCTTAACACATTTTAATTTTATGTTTCGTTGGTAAGGGTGAAAATGCCTAAATATATTTAATAGTAATAATACAACATGATCAGTTGCTACAATATTTGCAATACTGCATGATATATCTTCATTACACACACCTATGTATAATATACAACTATCTAAAAAATGATGTACACAAAGCATTGAGTCCATTGTGACCATTATGTCCACAGCTCACTTATTTGTTATGTCAATTTGGTTCTATCCTAAGTCTTAACTAGGTATTGTTATGATTAGCGAGTGTTGAATTCAATACCGAAATTCAAAATTGTCTAAAATATATTTTAATGAGAAAATAAGTGTTAATTTCTCATATATCCATTCAAAATATGGGTAAATTAAGTTTTTTTTTAATATACTGTAGTTTGCAATATTATTTTCATAAGAAAGAAAACCATATTTTCAGCTTCCACATCATTGCAGCTTGTCATGAACCTTCTTTCTTTTGTAGGCAAAAGGGTGCAATTTCTGAGAAGTCTACCGTAAGAAATTTACTAGGGACAGTATTAAAACACAAAACGCCAGTTTCAAGCGTTTTGGTCTTTCTTTAAATACTTTTACAACAGCAACCGCTGCCTAAAACTTGTCTCATGGAAGACTTTTCAATGTGGAGAAATATCTTGGACAGTGTAAACAGTTTACTGTTATTATGTTTGGTTTTACGTTTAATGATTTGCGACAAATGTAATGAAAAGCAAGTTGCCTTCTGCTTATGCTGCTTGCTTTACTTTTTTAACCGTTTAGAGACTAAAAATCGAAATTTCACAACATAACCATTTTACAAAATTTCGATCATATTTAATATCGTGGAATGTCCAGTTCGATGGCCTCTTACATTCAAATCAAGGAGAAGGATATAAGGTAGTTAGTATATATCTCACGCTAGTTTAATTTTGCTGTAAACAACAAGGCTGAACTGATTCTACTCGCCACGTGCTAGACGCTACATGCAGGCGCATAAGTTTTGCAACACTAGCAGTATATATAGCAGCGCTAACTTCTAGACAATAAATAAATAGAGTTGGGTTACCCATTAACTTATTAAATCTATGAGTTGGTTCATTTCTTAAAAAATAGTTATGAACTTTACTGCGTGTAGCACCTTTCGTAAAATCGTCGTATTTTTCCACGCGCTGTTTGCATTTATGCGAAATTCCCGGTGTGCTGACTTCCGGATGCTTGGTGTTCCATTCTAACACTATGCACACTACTTGCGGAAATACCAAAGAGATCATGCTTCTTTCTCAATGTTTTTATAGACGATTCCGGGTTTCTTTCTTTAAGCACCGCGAAACAATGCGCTATAATTCGCCCCTCGCCACTTTATAAAGGTTTTCCTCGATTGTGTTTCATTTTCGGCTGAAGCAGCGGGCTAATCTATGATGAAAAGCTTACTGATTTTAAATTCCATATGCATATGTGTTCTTGGGCTTGTGAGGTACGCGAGATGTACAGGAAAAACAGTGTTACAGTAACCTCCTGGTTGATAGGGGGAGGGGCAAGTAATAGGTACAATTTTATAAAGTAATGCGGCTCAAATCCGAGTGCAAAGAAGACGGAAATGGACTAGAGGAGGAAGTTAGTGACTCAGAGGCGGATATGGAGTTTATTCTGTAAACAATAGCGTGTGTATGTGCTAAAGCTTTCTTCCTTTCTTCAGTTTTGTTTGTTGTTTGCGTGCTTTTAGCGGTTCTTGAATGAGCCGCTAGTGTAAACGCATCCAACATGGCGGACAACACATCCAAGCGAGCGATGATAGTAAACAAAATTATACATCTCCACCATGGCGGAGGTAATACATCCAGTAAAGCTGCCTGGTGAAATGTGGGTTAACTTGCACCCAAACTCCCAGACCTTTTCTGCTCCGCGCTTCCTCCTATCTACGGCGAAATCTTATTGAGATGGACACGTAGCAAAATCACTCAGGCTGAAGACGAGGCAAAACGTCAGTTAGGACTTAGTTACTCAAGTCATCTCTCATTGGGCGGAACTCGTTTGTTTGTGAGTTACTTTTAGTACTTTTAGTTTTCTGTAGCGGAGACTTGCTTGCCGAAATCTGGTACCAGTGTATAAGGAGTGAGATCCATGGTGTAATATTCTCCTTGTTATTAACTTTTATCGATGGGGCATATGTAGATTTCTTTAGGGTAATTAACATTTTGATTTTTTTAAAATGAAAAGTTGTTTTGTAAAAGAAAATGTTAATGCATTACTTTTTTTAAAGGAAAATCTAAATACACAAAACCAAGAAAGAGTGTGGCCTTATATAATTTTTTTTTGTAGTAATGGTTATTTGTAGATACATTTCCTGGAATAATATACCAATGATGTTTTGGTTAACAAACTGTTCAGCATGAGCCTATGTGAAGGGTGAGTATAGTGAAGTACAGAACCCAGTCACTGATAGGAATATCCTGCGACAAACCCGCATACCAGTGTAAAATTGATGGGTTCTATGGAGCTATGAGTTCTCTTATCCTCAGGTGAAAGGTTGTAGGAAATGGATTTTGGTGGTTGTTGGCTACTCAGTCCTATTAATAACGCTTTGTTTGTTGCAGAATTATTTGGTTTAATTCCTACTAAGTTTGCTTATCGACTTGGATCGGTGACTACCTGTTAGTAAAATTCCTATCATAAATTCAACTTTACTTGATTCTAGATTACTTGTTTAAAGTTACTGCCGCGCGGTTTCTATTTCTTCTTTATACGACGACTACTTTGCTCTAATAAACTTCTAATGTTGCTTCCACTTACGCTGGTTGCGCTATTCTTAACTTCCCTACATTTCAGACCTATAACTCTTCACTTCTCTTCTTAATGCGCATGAACACGCCCTTCCTGTCGTAGTATCACCTTTTAAGTAAGATTTTCTTACTTCACGATTCAGTTCAAACCTTATTCTGACCCCCTCTCTAACTTTATCACATGACCAAACTAGCTCACCCTTCTCAAATGTTACATTGTTATAGTTTTCTCATTTATTTCGAATTTTCGCATTGGTTTGCAAAACTCATCTAGCCCATTGACGTTCAGCCCAACCTGAGTTGGGGTATGCCTACCCTGAGTTGTTTGTAACGGTATACATCGTTATCAAATCAGCGAAGTAAATATCTTTAGCGTTCATGCTCAACTGCATTTTGAAAGCCCCCTTGTCCTGAAGCATTCCTCGCTGGAAGTATACAATAGTTCTCAGACATTGAACTTTTACTAGCACAAAGAAGGTAACGGTCCTTCCTTGCTGACTCTCCGGCCTGTACAGATTTTTACAAGAATATTTGTATTTCTTGCCTGGATGCTAGTATACATGTTATATTAAATTATATTCTTCCCGTCTTATTCTTTAAGTCAACCGCTATTTTAATCATTGCTATAACCATTCTAATTTCATATTATAACAAGATTTTTATATTAGTTTAGCAAAGCATTTTTATTAATTTATCTTCTTCTTTAATTATCTGATTTCGATTAATTCTCCGCTTTCTAATCGCTGCCTGATACTGCGGTTACAATCCCTTTAATGCTTTGCGCGACTTTACCGAGGTTCGTTTGCTTTTTCTATTGGATATAACACTCCTTAGACTATTATACCGACGATGACCTGGTATGAGGTTTTCTCGTACCTCTGGCAGAATAAATATCTCTTGGGCTACGGTGCAGCTGAGGTGTGTGTGGGAATACGGGTGGTAAGAACTGGTGTTGCCTCGGCTAGCCTTAGTCGGTGCGCTTTGCTCTAGATCAGGGCGTGAGCAATCCCAACAATAAGTACCTTTAAGTTTGTAAATAGCCCTTTAATTGCCGTAAGCACTTTACTATTTACATTAATTGTGCAATACCTAACTTGTCGAGCATACTGATGCGTTAGGTGGTAAGCTCTGTCGTGTGTTACCGGTTGTGTCTGTGGCAGACTGACTGACAGACGCTTCTTTGCTAGGGTTTAAATATTTACGGTTATCTTTCTAACGGTACCTGCGGTTCTTTGTTCTCTTAAAAATTTACCAGATCGGTACATTTCTAAGCGACACGAGTATACTCGACATCGCCAAGGCAGGAATTCCGAGATTAAAATATGCATTACATATTATTTCATTTTTAACGCTACATAATACTTATTACTATGTTGTGGCGACCTAACCATGGTTGGTAATGGATAATTGGCACATGGCCAGATCGTACACGGGGGAATTGCTTAGAGTAGGAAATGTATGCTCTACGAGAGGTTGGGGTTTTATATTTCGTTCATTTCTACAAAAGGTATGGGTAATACTAACACCACAAATCACTTGATAAGAATATTTACTAAACTAATTAATTACAAAAAAGGTCCCTTGGACCACACACCCTATACAGTCAGGACAGTACGCCCAGCTAGGTCGAAAGCCTGCGCACAAAGAGGAAGACTCACACTTCAAACTCACTCATCCCAGAGGGTGGAGGAGTGACGTCACATACCACTGAAGTCACATGAACTATCATTTGCGTTAATTAAAACAGTCACTTATGACATCTCTCCCTCGCTTCCTCGAAGATCAATGTTTACATTGATCTTAAAATAATTTTTCACTACATTTTTCACAAAGGCAATTTATTTCTTCTTCTTTGTTTTGAAAAAGTTTATTGTTTTTTTCACATGGTTTTGAAAAAATAATAACACTAATTGATTATAAAGTTGGAGCCTCCAGTGCAAAAAGTGTTAGTTCGATAGTTTAACCACAGTAAAGAAGTAAAACTAAAATCAGTCACTTAATACAACCCCACTAAGTTTGATGCAACACTCAAGTTGTTTTTTTAAGCACTACTCACTGTAGATGTCTGTTGATTGAATTAGAACTCTGATTTTGCTGGTCTCCACAATTAGTCTGCTGTAGTAAGGGGAACCATTTCCCACACACGATTATAACAGGTAGACTGGTGTCAGCCCTTACTCGGCTAACACTTTCTGCATGTGTCCTCTGGAACCTGTGGTGAGGGGAAAAACCTCACCCACCCGACGATTGTGAGTAGTACCTGTAGACTATGGCCATGCTTGGCACACAGGTTGCTGGCGAGCATGCCAGGCAGCTAGGGGGTTGTTGGTTGCTGTCAATATTGGCTAGGTATGTTACAAACTGGGGCTCCTTATTGGACTCAACTAGCCAAACTGGAACAAGTTTACAAGAGTATCAGAGACAATAAACAAGTGTTGTTCAAATGGACATACAAATTGAGTAGATACAATACAAAACATTCAAAAATAAGCTGTGATTACAAGTAAAATACATCAAAGCTTTTGAATATATGAACCTAAAGTTACAATAAAGAACACCAATATGTATGTGCATATATTAACAATATATAAAAAGTATGTTTGTGGCCACAAATAAACCTAATTAAGGGTACCCTTGAAAAATTTACTGCGCACTACCTAGATTTGACTTAGAAAATCTAACATTTTAGAAATTACAAGCAACCCTACTAGTATTTACGCCCTCGAAGACCTGCACACAAAGAGGAAGACACTCACACTTCAATCTCACCCATCCCAGAGGGTGGAGGAGTGACGTCACATACCACTGAAGTCACATGAACTATCATTTACATCAATTAAAACAGTCACGTGTGACAATATCATTATTGAAAATGCATATATGTTAATTAGCATATGAGTATGGAAGGAAGTAACACCGTCTCATGGTTCTGGTACATGTTAAATATATACTGTGTTACACAAAGTTAGCATTACTGATGAAGAGGAACAGTATAGTAAAATAAATGTGTTTTAAGTCATTCTGTCATTACTGTACTTTAAGTACATTTAAATTGGCTTCATATCTGGCATATTAAACTTTTTAATGAGTTCATGTTTTTAATAAGGGATAAAATTTCTAAATTTAAACTTACTTGTAATTGAAAGGGTACTTTAATCTCCGATTCCTGATCTACAAATCTTCTTAAATAATGTTGCAATGGTCACTGGTGAAAAGGGACAGTTACTAATTTCCTGTTTAATCTTCTTGCAATAACGGACTTCGTTGACCAGTTTAAACTCTAGAGTTCCATGCACACAAATTGTAAAAGGCCTTTGCTCCTTAGCTATATACGTTTTCCTTTAGTTATCTGACTTCCGCCTCGTTTTCGAAAGAAAAACTCGATAGAATGCATGCTAATGAAGCACGTACTCGTACGCAACGATGATAAGAATGAGGGAGAAGTAAAGAAGCAGAAAAATAAAGAGGAGCTTTGGGCGATGGTGAAAATGTTAATATTCTCTTGAGGCGCTGGAGGAAAGCCTATTATAGCAGGAACATGTCGAGCGAAAATCCTCTGCGCGTCGCTTCCTTACCGATGAGCTACGAGAAGGCTTATTGTAGTTAAACAGCGGGAGGTCACGCGGGGGACCAATTCGCTACAGGCGATCTTCAGCTTCTTTTATCTCCACTGCCATCTACTCTGGTTCACGCTTTCTGTGCAAACAAGGCCCCAGGCTGTGGAAGGACCATGCGCCAAGTCTAAAGCAAAGCACTCCGGGTTTAAACAATGCGCTAGAGTGGAGTGAAATTAAAGAAACACTGCTTAAGAAATAATGCATTTAAGTCGGCTTTCAAAGTCTTTGATGGTGAAACCTAAAGATTAGAGACCTCTACTCACCTCGAAAAGGATAAAGACGGTCTGCCACTAGGCGGTTTTCTTTCTGTTTTATATTACACTTTTTATTTAACTTTTCACTTAAATTTTAAAAGAGGTTTTCCCTTGTGTACACATAACGGCTTCATCATTACACTTATACTGCAAACCTGGCTGGTATTAAGTTTTCCTATCAAAATAACAAGTGTTTAGTAATAATAATAATGATAATGATAATGATAATGATAATGATGATGATAATAATAATAATAATAATAATAATAATAATAATAATAATAATAATAATAATAATAATAATAATAATAATAATAATAATAATAATAATAATAATAATAATAATAATAATAATAATAATAATAATAATAATAATAATAATAATAATAATAATAATAATAATAATAATAATAATAATAATAATAATAATAATAATAATAATAATAATAATAATAATAATAATAATAATAATAATAATAATAATAATAATAATAATAATAATAATAATAATAATAATAATGGTGATGATGGTGATGATGATGGTGATGGTGATAATAACAATAATAATATTAATGTTGATGATAAGTGCATTGCATACTTCCTCCTTAGTGGTCTCTATTGTTACAGTATTACTGTCTCCAAGAAGCGTGTTAAATACCCTCTTCTGAACACAATTTTAGGTTTCAATAACTTTATCTAAAGGATTTCTAATTGTTAGAACTATATGATCTCATTTTGCTTGGTGTTGTACACAGTGAAAGCTTCAGCCTGGACTAGCTCAGGGGTAGGGAGCTCGTAGTTGAGTATAACATCGCATAAACTCCATATTCTGTGCATGTGGCTACTGTACGGCCACTCCACTTCCCAACAGCCATTGCTTGCCTAAATTGAGTACACTGGAACAATCATGGTTTAATGCATTATTTCACATAAGAAAATATCATTGATAACTTTAAGTGAAATCAAAACAAATATTTATTTCCAAATAAGGTCTTTGTATATTACAACTACATATTATGTTAGAATTCAAGAACATTTTCATTTACTATAAATGGCAATGTAATTGGCAGAGCTTCAGAGACAGCAATGATACTGTTTTAAGCTCACATAAAATTTCATCACCTCGAATCGAATCGAATATGCCACTAAGCCATTGAGGTCGACTGATATTGATACATAGTAGCATAGAATTGCATTAAGCTGGTATTGACGTTTACTAGTAAGCAATCATCTGTCGCAGCTAAACGTTAAGGGATATGCTGATTCCGCTATTTATTAGTTTTTAACAAACTACCTGACAATTTGTTATTTTTTCTATACTTCTCAATATGCTTCCTATTGAAGTGACCTCTGATGTTAGATTATGATATAAAAGAACAGGTACACAGCAGAACAAACAGACAGCTTTTCCATTTTGTAGAATAGAAAAGTAGTTAACATTCCATTCCGTACAGAAGAAATATGTTTTCTTAAGCTGCGTAACACCCCTTGCTCTAATCTATAACGTAACACATATCGCTGATTGTTTCCACGTCTTTCCTTTTGCTAACATGAGAACAAACGAGTTTCAGTAAGCCAGGATATCGGAAGTAGTGTCCGAGAGGAAATGCTTGATGCACTCAGTGCGTGCCAGTTCCCAACCCATGGACTAGCCAGTTAGCATTTTTAATGACCCTGAACAGAACCACAGATGTAATTCGTGCTTATTTCTTCTCGTTTTATAACCTTAGACATTGTCTTGTTACGTCAAACGTTAGCATAATTTAACAATAGCAATTTCCAATGGAAAAATTTAGATAGCTACAGTTTAAGTTATTCAAACTTTTAGCGTTATTTCTGTCTGCCCATTCTAGTGTAAAATAAACTATTAGATGTTATTAGTACAGGAGTTGTTAATAATTATGTAAACAGATATGTCAGTAGCAAATATCTATGATTTTTATGATAGTATTTGTAAGAAGGTATCATGTGTAGAGAAGATGCATAAAATGGCATAAACCTCGGAACTTATAAGCAATAAAATAAATAGGCGTAGTTTTTCAAGAATGTCTCCCAGTTTCCGGCAAGTAACGGAAAACTTCCTCAGTTGCGACCACTTAGCGTGACCATAAGGGTGCAGCCAAAGAAAAGAATTTGTCGTTTCATAGATAAGGTCAGTTTTGGAGTAGAATTAAGGCAGTCTGGTGAAATCCTGGGAGGAAGAGGTGTTATCCCTTGGTAGCATCAAGCGACGTTAAGAAATTTGCATCCAATGAAGCGCGAGGTGTATCCGACGATATCCAGAGTATTCTCAGAATGAAATAAATATTTTAAGGATTTGAGAAAATGTACAAGCAAAAAAGTACAAGAATTGATTGTTCTAGAACCCCAAGAAAAACCCAAATTTTCATCCAACCACATCACGTACTCCTCACAATTCGCAGTGACACAGATATTCATCGAGGCGGACCGTTAGATAATAGCGTCTCCTCAGCCACAATATCGACAACTACGACGAAGGCAACGGATACCGCTTCGAAGCCCGATGGAGTGAGGGAGCTTCGGGAGAACGCAACAAACCAACATTGTGGAAACTTGCTTCAATGTGCTCATCGTTAGCCACTATTAAATTTAGCAAGCAACTTAAGTGGTCTCATCCATATCCAGTACTCATACCCTGAGGCAAACATTTATAGTTCGCTAACTGCGCAGCTGGTAAGCGATTAATCGAGAGTCAAGATATTGGAGAGATATCAAAATGTTGACATACGCAAGGATTAAGGCGTCAAAAGCGGCATCAGAATTTATTCTCAGCTTGAATAACATTTCATTAATACACACATTAATTTTTCGACATGAATTACTCGATCAAGCAGACCTAAAAGTAAACAAAATACACCAGCTTCAAATACTAATTTATTTTTTGAATATAACAACTAGTCAACAAAATTATTTCGTTTTCCATATCCCTTTATTCTGTGACCTTCAGTTAGGATTAGTTAGCTGTTCCTAAGTATTATCACCCAATTATCGGAAGGCACGACCAACTGGCAGCTGGGTTGGGGACAGAAAGCATTCAGACCACGCCTACCCATATGTCTCTGTGGCGCTCACTGAGGGGGTGGGGAGAAAAGTATCACGAGTTACTGTACTGTGTCTTTCCCCTCCTCCTGACGTCTGGAAAAATCATGATGATTCACTGAGCCGCGAAACTTCCAGATACGGCGATCTACCTATATAAGCGATGCATTGGACGAGTCAGGCAGTTCTTAGTCGGATCGAGAGAGAGAGAGAGTTGTACTGCAAGGCGCTGAGTAGCGAGTTCAATTATAAATGAAAGAAATAATTGCAGTATTTCGTAGGTAATGTTATACAAAAGGATCAAAATAGCATGTGCACCCCGAATGTTTTATGCTTATATCAACTGGCGATGTTCGAGGATCTTCAGTAATAAAGTCTTAACGTCTCCCACCTTGTAACACATAAAATACAGTTTATTCATTCTCGGTTAGAGAGTGGGCGTTTTTTTACGAGGATTATTTCACGCTGTCGGAGGAAAGGTCTGTTATATACTGCTTGTTAATAAAATTTAGAAGACAGTGTTTTAAACTGACAAAATGTTAGGAATTGTTGCAAAATTTTTCCACTAGTTGGAGTTGATTGTAACTTTTTAAAGTCTGTTTAGTTAACGCGTGTGCACGTCGGCTTCTGCCTTTGACGAACCCTTATAATCGTTTTACAACCCCCGACCCTTCTTCACCCAGACCGTTCTGCAAGGTTGCCACCTTTTTCGATACGTCATGGGTAACGTACGAGGTTTGGTCTAAATAAATTATCTTATGTCCATTACTGCAAAACTTCCTATATATATCGCCAAGCTACAATTCTACTGGTTCCCATAATAACCCTTATCTTATTCGAAGTGCGGTATTTGAAACTCAGCTCCTTTAGTAGACCGCGCAAAGTGAAGCGCCCATAAGGAAAATCACAAATTTCTTGCAAATGTGCAACCAATTCGTCTAAGGTGGGCGCTCTCCTTTTTGCATATAATCTATAAATTTCTCGACGAATTAAATCGCACGTGAAATTATCTACTTTAGAGAAACGTTCCCTTTTGTTTTCACACTTGATCGGCGTCTTTGGTATTCCTTCGTCACAATATTTCTCACTGTATTTCTGTGAATACCCAGCATTTATCATCAGGTTCATTGCATGACCCCTTACCAAGATTATTTGTCAGCACATATTTATATGTGTTCAAAACAAGCGCTTGAATCTGCTTATAAAGTGTTCCCGTTATAACTTTGTTATTTTTTTAGGCTTTTCCAGTAATATAATTCGGCCCAGTTATTCACACTGTCTTCACTTTGATTATTTTCAGTTGACTGAAAGTTATCTACTTCATTTGCATTTACCACTGCATTTCCCTCCTACGGTCTCCACATTGTGACACACAACGAATTTCTGCAGATCAACTAGAAGTTGGAACTTTGGCAACTGAGACTTTACGTGGAGTAGACATACGTCTGTCGCTTCGAGAAAATCAGGGTTGCTATTGGTCCTGAACGACAGTGTTCCATTTCTGAAGTGTGGAGATAGATTTATGACGGTCATTAGTGGGCGGACGGCTCAGGTTCCTTTGATTCGGAACTGCACTTGCGTTAACTAAACAGACTTTACAACTAAGTTGATGGTGGCACAAAGAAAGGGGGAATAATTTCAATTATTTCAACGTTGAAGAAATCGTTTAGTGCGAAATTGTTTTCAAGGTACTGTGGCCTTAATGCATTCATAGCAATGACATATTGGTCTTTGAAAAAATAATTAATAATATAATCGCAAAGTACAAATGAGGTGTCTCTTGGCATAAAATCAGGGGCCGTTTTAATCAACGTTTCTGAAAACATGATGACCAATTCCTAAAGCTGAATGTGTAAGGAAATGGAGGAGTTCCAGGGCATGCCATCTGGCATGCGGTACACACAGACAATTGTTTGCGTATAGAAATCTTTCCTCTACATTCTTGTTGGTTTAGGTTTGTTATATAGGAGAGGTACTTACAATTCAAGCATTATAGCTACACGGACATATGACGTGCTCTTCTCCTCAGGAGCAATTGTAGAAGGAACCACAGTAGGCTACTGGCCGTAGACAGATAAGTCAAGGAAATTGCTAGTGTCTTTTTCTGCTGTTCTATTTTTCTCTTCTTCAGGGCTTAAAAGGAGCGGCTGAATCAGGAACAGAAGGATTTTTGATCAGAGAGAATATCCAAGTTGGCTGATTAGCCCGAATACTGATATGAGGGTGAAAAATAGAATTATATGAAATGTCGGTGACATGGATGAAAGAAAATGTGATTATGGAGCAATTATAGTGGAACAAATACAGAGGGAAACCGGAAAATTGGGAGAGAGCTCGCCTGGACACCGCTTCGTCCATTACAAGTCCTACGTCATGTAGTCATCTGGGATTGCATCTAAAATTTCCTGACTCAAAAATATGCCCATTACGGGAGCTGCCTTGAGAAAGCAATGAAGGACCCTTGCAACAGGCTGTCCTCTAGTATCACTACGAAATACTCTTTACTTAGAGTAAATGTAACATGTATCCACGCAATTTGTCATGACTGTCTTAGACCACGAAAATGGAATTTCTCCTGATACATGAGAAGAAAATGGAATGAAAGAAATTAGGGTATTCGCCCACTGATCAGGTAAAAGTCAAGCCTAGAGTGGGCAGTTGACTAGATTTAAGCCTGGAGACCTACTGAATTCAAATCTCACATGTCACCCGGAGCCAACACAATCGATCATTAACTTGTAATAAACACTTATCATTATTTTATTCCTCGTCTATTGTTCCAGCATTAAAAAAATCGGATGATTTAGGTGACCATGGCTTCAATATTAAGAAAGTGATATAACTCCTCTATCGTAGTTTAAACATGGCAGTTTCGTGTTTATTATTATTATTATTATTATTATTATTATTATTATTATTATTATTATTATTATTATTATTATTATTATTATTATTATTATTATTATTATTATTATTATTATTATTATTATTATTATTATTATTATTATTATTATTATTATTATTATTATTATTATTATTATTATTATTATTATTATTATTATTATTATTATTATTATTATTATTATTATTATTATTATTATTATTATTATTATTATTATTATTATTATTATTATTATTATCATTATTATTATCATTATTATTATCATTATTATTATCATTATCATTATCATTATCATTATCATTATCATTATCATTATCATTATCATTATCATTATCATTATCATTATCATTATCATTATCATTATCATTATCATTATCATTATCATTATCATTATCATTATCATTATCATTATCATTATCATTATCATTATCATTATTATTATTATTATTATTATTATTATTATTATTATTATTATTATTATTATTATTATTATTATTATTATTATTATTATTATTATTATTATTATTATTATTATTATTATTATTATTATTATTATTATTATTATTATTATTATTATAACTAAAATCTATGAACGCATGAACGAAGATATCGCATTTCTCGGTAGATAACCATAGTATAAATACTCATAAAATCAAAAGAATGTACGAGAATGTATTCGTATATCTAGATACAGAAGGTAACTTTACGTTTATGGAAACTATACGTACTGAAGAAGCCTTAAATAGTAATAGATCAAATTTAGTTTTAAGTATTTCTACGAGTGAAGCAACAAAGGCAATTAACAGCCTGCTCTTGCTCCTGTTCCTTGTCTAGCTCCTTTCCTTACCTGAAGCAGCCAGCACATCTAACGAGTGAACCAGCATCTATAGGAAGCTCAAGGCCACATTAATAGTTATTCACATGCTATTCGTCAAGGACAAAACCAGCGCCTGTAACAACCTACTTCAGGTCCCACTACGTATTCACTAATCTTTTGCAAACATTTAGTTCTCACATCCTCTGATTCCTAACCTCAAACCTACCAACAATTCAAGAATTTCTATCCTCTCTTGTATCATCAGATTTATAAAATGTCAGCATATAATGGAGCCTCTATTTATCAAATGACAATAGTGAATTGTACAGTTCTTCATTTCCTTGATTATTTTTTATCACACATCTTACGAAATATTGTATCACATTTATATTTAAGTGGTCACTGAAACATAGTTTATGAGTATTAATCAGAGTATCAGTATGTATGATATACACGCAATTTATTATAATAGAGGAACCTATGGGTTACTGTATTAATGCTAAACTGTTAATTTTTATCAGTGGCATGTAAAGCAACGCTCTGATCCGTTACTAAATAAATTAGAAAATAAAGCATTATAAAATAGTTGAAAACTTTTCTCTAAGACTGTTCAAGTTTGTTATAAATGTAAGTGTACCTAAGACTTGAACAACATAAGAATAATCAATCAATGCTGAAATGAACGTTATTCTCGCCTACCTCTTAAAACACTTAAACAATGTTGATATGTGCCTCAGGTTTCTAAACACTAACAGGTTTCTAAACATTAACAGGTTTCTAAACTAAATGTATTGTGGACGTATATTCATTTTGTAATTTCCACCATTGTCATTGTGCTAGGAAGCTCGTTCTCGTGGTTCTAATACCTTGAGAACGTCTGTAATAAGGGGCATATTTAGGCTTAACAAAGTTACAGTTGAATTGCTCTTGAAGTCGGCGGACGCGAATGGTAGGCTTTAAGAGCGAGGGCATATAATTGCAGAGCTCTGCCTAATGAAAACCTTACTCTCCTTTACGCAGGTTGTGTATACTCGTTATTGTAACCTGTAAAATGCTTGGAAGGAAAAGCAACGAGGTTTCTCATAACTAGCAAGGTAACTGCAGGAACAAGGCACTTTTTGTGCATGCTGTAAACGATTCAGAAGTTTCGTCCAATTAGAGACAGCTATTACGAAATATAAGAATAAGTTTCTCTTCCGCTGCTGTTCAAACAGATGATTGCTTTGCCATGCTTAATGGGAGAAGTACGCTGAGTGTTTACTTTTTCAACAATAGCAGGAAGAGAAAATGTTACATTCATTTCAAAATTCGATACCTAGATTTCATTGGAAATACAAATTTCAAGGTCCTGTCAATAGAAGACATTTTTAAAATAGTCTCTCTCTCTCTCTCTCTCTCTCTCTCTCTCTCTCTCTCTCTCTCTCTCTCTCTCTCTCTCTCTCTCTCTGTGTGTGTGTGTGTGTGTGTGTGTGTGTGTGTGTGTGTGTGTGTGTGGGGAGGGGGCATATTTAAAAATGTGGTACGAAGACTTTCAAGAAGATCAACCCCATTCCGAACTGCTCTTTAGATGACATTTTCAAACATTTTGGTTTTCTCAGTACTGGCTTTTAACGGATTTTATTAAAATATCAATTGTTTAGATATGAAATGTATATATTTTTCTTGAAGTCTTAGAAGTCCTGTTTATTTTGGATGATTTTTACATAATTGAACCGTAAGGGACCAACAAAATCTTACTACACTGAAAATGTAGGCCTCGTTAAAGCCCAATATTTATGTCAAACACATTTTAAGCAACTTTCAGGTACCCCTTATTGATATAAATTTTCGAATACTGGAAACTGGAAATCATAGTTTCTTTTTTCATGTCCTGACTATGTAAAAGTCATCACAGTGATAAAAATCTTAAATGATTTAAGGAGTGCTCAAAACTACTCAGTTCCCATTATACCTATAATGAAATATGAAGTAAAATCACGTCTACTACATTTTAACTCGATTAGCATAAAGTAGATATGAGACTAACGCCCCACGTCACCAACAGATTTTAAGACTTAACAATAGTTTATCAATAGTTTTAAAAAATTGCATTTCACCAACAAGTGAAATTTCTGTTGTTAAGTCCTTAACAATTGTAAATAGTCAAGATGGAGGGCGTGAACACGGCTATTGATGTCGATTTGCTATTATTTAAGACCGTCTAAATAACATTCGTAACGGCCTATGAGGAGAAATGATTTTGAGGATCTATCAGAAGAAAAGTTATAAAGAGGTATAGACTGTCGAAACAAGTTACTATGAAGGTTACTGCGGAAGTACAAGAAAGGAATATGCCAATTTCGCCTTTGCTTCAAGTATTAATAACTTTGCGATTTTATAATTCATTGAATTATGTGGATATTACACTGTCCACCTCCCGTCGTGAAACGTTCAAGTCAGTTGTCACTTGTCCTTCCTCGCACATCGTTTTAAATTTAGGTAATACTGAGGAAGTTGTTCCTTGCTTCTTGACACATGCACTTGAATTAAATTCGTTGACAATTTTTTCCCACGTGACATCTTCCTCTTTTACATTCACCGAATCCGTCATCTCATTTTCCACGATATCCTTATAATTCGTCATCAATCCAATTAACAATTCTTTCACCATGGATGAGAAATTTGCCTCACGGCTTTTGTTTACGATTCTGTTTATCCGCCATTTTTTTCAGCTGTATGCAAACGAAAATGAAAACAAAAGCGCATCGCAGTACGTTTATAAAATAATCCGACTCATTCATAGCCTTCTATAGCTGAAATATTTACAAATTTCTTGGCGTTAACACGTGTTAACATTTTCAGAAAACAGGTTGGTGAAATGCAAGAAATTTAACAGCTTTGTTAGCGCTGTGACAATTGTTACGTTACATTTGTTAACGTCGATTTTAACATTTATTGTGAAATCGGGCATAAGCGTTTTAGGAATAGTTTATACAAAAATGAGTAAAGAAAGATATCTGAGTAGACATATAAGGGTTTTAAAAATTATAAATGCCTATTGAAAAAGTAATACTTCAATGAACGTTCAGGTTTGGGGAAAAAAGTTGCGAAAAAAAGAAATTAAAATTGACTACAAATGGAGGATTGGATTGGATTATGCTAAGGAGGGGATTAGGCAATTTGACGAGACTAGATTTATTATGCCTATGCCCCAAGTGGAGCATCCCCGGAAGGAAGGATGAGGCTAGAGGAGGCAGAGGGCAGCACACCCAATGGGTCATGATAGTACAGAGGGCAGGATCCCTACATTTGACCGTGGGAAACTCCTCGACAGGCGTCCCAACCACCTGGTCCGAAATTACCCATCAGGTTTAACAGAAGCATATCATCCTGCCATGCAACGCCGAGACACCCATCAACACTTCCACCCTAAAAGAGACCACCAGATGAGGGAGAATGTGAAATGATAATGGATATGAAATGGAGGGACAGGACATTCGGGGGAAATAATCAACCTACCCATCATTCGTCTGGCGACTCAGTAAGATCCCCGAGAAACCCATGGGTCAGATAGACCGGCCACGGGAATCGAACCTCCCGAACTCGGGCCAAAGACGAAACCCCTGAGTCATTATTAAATCTATTCCAGGACCTGCAATGAGCAATTCTTGCTGGTAAAATATTAAGATTAATATTAGATTTATTGTGCATATTTTCCAAAAGTTTACAATTTACAACTTTTGGCTACATTTATTTGTCTTTACCTTGTTGCTAACTTGGCTTACATGACACACTGGTTTTCTGCTCTGCCAGGTAGCTCTTAACCTCTATGCCTCCTTGTTACTTAATTAGCCCCATTCTTCCCCCTCATCTTCCTTTCTTATATTCTTTACATTCCTGGCCCATTTTTATTTTACTTTCTGCAAGAACTCACAATTACTTCTTACCTTCTTTTCCTCCCTGCCAGTTAACATTTTATAGCTACTATTCTCTTCTCTACTTTCTCCCATTTTTCCTCCTAAACCTTTTTTCTCCACATTGCAACCTCCTCGCATTCTGTTACATAGTGGTCTATGCTTTCTTTTCCCCACACAATTCACAAATTTCCGCATAAACAGTTTATCTATTAAATATGATATATAACTCCATTAATGCTTCTGTCCCTATATAAACAAAATCCCGTGGTGCATACTTCTTATCAAAGGCTGCAGACTGATTTAAACCCTTGGTGCTGCAGAAAATACTCCAATAAAAGGCACTTAGTACATATATCGGAGGCGTTAGTCGCTTCTGTGCTCCCAGTTACAATCGATACCTATCGTGACTATCTTCTTCTTCTAAATGTCTCTGCTTCATGGTCTCAGTTATATTGTCAATTCAGCTGCGTTTGGTTTGCTTTCTCCCTCTCTCCCTCTCGCCCTCCTTCATTCCACCAATATCCGTTTATGTAATTTCCGTCGTATTCGATCATTTACTCTTCTTAGATGTTCAAACCGTATTATCAATTGTCTCTTTTGCGTTTTATTTGATACGTTATTTTCCATTCACATCACAGTTCTGAAGATGCTGTATCGTGGTGGAAAATTTTGTTCAAAGGTATTAATTAATACGACGTAACTGTAAACTGACACCGAGGTATGATGATGGGCACATCTCCCAAATACAGGGGCCCAAGTTCGATTGCAGGTTTGAAGATGGGAATGTTTATTTAACTAGAGTTGTTTTGTTTCTTTTCCCTCTAGAATCTAATAATATGGAATAAAGTCTGAATGGGTACGTGAACTTAAAGAAAATCTAAGTACCTAATAATTGAAACAAACAGTAATGTTGCGTACTGTAACAGTTGCAAAGGTAAAGCCAGGGACGTATTTAAGGAGGGATCCCGGGGGCCCTGAAAGCCTCCCAAATGAATTATCATTTCAAACTTTTAATAAATATTTGAAATAAAACTTTGTTTAAAATAAATCGAAAAAGTTTGTTCAAGCTTCTCATCTTAACGTCTCTATTCACTGTCAGGAAAACATGAAATTATTTAAGAGATAAACGAAAGTTTACTGAATAGCAGCTGTAGAACTCGTTAAAATACACAACTAATGCCAATTATAATAATGTATTATAATTTGTTGATTAGAATTCCCAGATACTTAAAGGTACGTAATTTTAAACTTCTAAGTTCCTATTCCCTTTTTCATTCAAGGAGAACTAATACTTCAAATGCATCAATCAGTGGTTCGCTTTTCAAATATCTGATTACTGCTTATGTTACTTTATCCCAGGTATAAGAACAAAAAATGTACAATGTGCAAGGCCTTTCTACCGACTTTATCCAAAGAAACAAGACAAAAACAAACTTTCCTAAGAACAATTTGTAGAAGTTTGGGTGGAGATAGTCATGTGAATATAATATATTACATGATAAAAACACATCCCTGATTAATTATTTAGGCCGCACTGTGGCTCAGTGGTTAAACCGCTTGGCTCTCACCAAGGCAGCCCGGGTTCGATCTCAGGCGACTGCAAAGTGAGATTTGTGGTGGACAATACGGCACTCGGACTGGTTTTCTCCGGGATCTCCGGTTTCCCCCGCCATCTCTTCCACCGGTGCTCCATCTTCATCTCATGTATCATCAGTGTCATCGCCTGCGGTGACGTATGTAGTAAAAGCAGACGTTAAACGCCACACATTGGTTAATTATTTATTAAAAGAAAATAATTGAACGCAGATTTTTGGACCCCCCGACGGAAATTGACTTTAAATACGTGCCTGGGTGATGCCATCGGTATGATCTGAGATATTAAATACAGATGGCATATATAGTGGTGGGGATGGGAAGCCTCGAGTTCTATGGGACGTCGAAAATTCTATATAGTTTTTGTTACACATAGTTTCTATCCCACACAAATAATCAGTCAATTTGATTCCAAAACAATAGGCTTGCTTTTAATTCTTCCAACAACAGAAAACTAGCCAATCAGCATTAATCAAAGTAACAAATGGCGTGCGACGTTTGCGACGAATAATCAAAGCAATTTAGCACTAGTTGGCTATACGTGTGCTTCTGTTTCAAAGATGAGGAGTGAAAAACCTGAGCTATAAGGCAATTACTGTTTTGACAGAGGCAATTCAATTTTGTGTACAAACGAAACGTATCAATTATCACAATAGAAAACATTTGACAGAAAGTGGTGTTGTTTCGGCATATACATAAGCTCGTACGTGTGCGTGAGTGTGTGTCTGTAATTTTACTATACATATTCAGTGGTCATTATCGACAGTGGTTATTCTGGTTTGCCGAGGTGTAATTGTAGGTGCTTGTAAGGGTAATCGTATTTCACTCTGTTTAAACTAGCATTTTTTGGTACATTTGTTCTCTTTGTTAATGCTCAGTAAATTCTGTAAATGTCATGGTCTGTCGGTTCCATAATTAAAGGTTCGTCACTCCATTGTGGTTTTTAAACTGAAATCAATTTAAATATCGAGTTTCGTTTAGGCAATACTGTGTCATATTGCTTACTGTACGGCGCCTCCATTTCTGTATTAATCTTCCGATATTTTTGCACCATACTATCGTCTCTATTCACATTTCATGTATTTTTACACTGTGTAACTAATAACTTACCGTTATTGTTGCTATGCATCATAAGTTTCCGGCAAGTAATTTCTCCATAGCAACACGTATGTGCGATATACGTTCTAAAATGTAACATTTATCTTCAGTTATATTTATTAATATTTCAGCTAATATCTTAATTACTAAAACTCAGATGGATATAAATACACATAGTGCAAAAATAGTATGCAATACACATCTAATAAGCACCTAAATTGACCTGAAAGAATCTCGAATGTAGGAGGTGTTCAAGTTATAACATCTCTGTTCTTTTTTAGGACAGGAAGTAGATAGGAGCTTCTGTTTTTTTTTAAAGATACATGTGGACTCTTTGTGAATGCGTGAGAGATAGCAGCACTGTGCACTGCTAATAACTCTAGTGGCAGCGACAAGAGTTAGGACTGCTTTGACACTTAAAATGGTGACGTTTTCATTGCAAGAACAGCGTGTAATCATTTGTTTTATCCATTTTCGTGGTGTGATACCTATTGAAATTCATCGCCATTTGAGTGAGGCATATGGTGATTTGTTGTTGTTGTAATTTACGTCCTCCAACGGTAAGTCACATCGGACGATGAATGAAATGGGTGAAATGATACTCAAATGAGTCCGGGGTCCATAGAGCTTAGAGTTACCCAGCATTCGTCTTTCAGGATAAAGGAAAACCCAGGAAAAAGCCTTATACAGGTAACTCACTCTGACCGAGATTCGAACTCGGGACCTCTTGAACGTGAGGCAGACATGCTACCACCACGCTACCGAGGCGGGCTATATGGTGATGGTACCATGGATGTGTCTAATGTGCGTGTCTGGGTGCGACAGTTCAATGAAGGCAGAACATTATGTGACAACAAACCAAGACAGTCACGGCCTCGCACCAGCCGACCTGACAATCCAGCGAGTGAAGAACGTTGTTTTGGAAGATCGCCGATGGAGTGTTGCAGACATCGCCTCCAAAATTGTCATTGGCATTGGTGGGATGTGTGCACACAATGCATGTAGATCTTGGTTTGTTGTCAAAAGATGTTCTGCCTTCATTGAACTGGCACACCCAGGAACGCACATAAGACATATGCATGGTATCATCACCACATGCCTCACTCAACTGGCGATAAATTTCAATAGCTGTCACGCCACAACACTGGAGAAAACCACTGAATACACGCTGTTCATGCAATGAAAACGTCACGATTTTAAGGTCAGAAACAGTCCTAAATCTCGTCGCTGCCACTGTACAGTGCTGCCATCTCTGTCACGCCATCACAAATAATAGGTGTTATTAGTTGAACGCACATCTTAAATGAAAATCCCGGTGTTTTTCTTACATTTTGTATATGCATCAATAGCTGTGCTCCATGAAACATATACCATCGCAGGAAACAAATGAGTAAACAGAAAACAGTTTTGTTAAACGCATATATAACACTAGCTCCGTTGGATAAAAATAACGAATGTGTGTACTGATGCCATGTTAACGCTACAATGGACCACACTTCAGAAAACATGCAAACAAGAAAATTCAAATTCTCTTTGGCAGAATAACACGTTTATATCATGTAGATTCGAGAGAAGCGGTGGATAATACGCACGTTGAGTAGAGGTTTTCAAACTGAACGTGTTTATTCCTTCAGGGTAACTCTGCAGCTCAAACTGTATGTTCAGTTGGAAGTGTGTGTGGGAAGTATTTGACCAGCCACAATATTCTAGCTAGACCATGTAAATTGATTCTATATGAAACGTTTTGCCACTAATTAATTAACAAGTAGATAAAATATTTATACAGTTATCCAACCAGTTATCAAGAAATGTGTTGCAAAATACTGAATAGGCGTGCGGAATATTTTAATAACGATTCAGAGGTGGTAACACAAGTATTTAAAAATAGGATGCAATTTTAAAGGGATAGTGCATTATATTAATTTACATATTATTATTATTATTATTATTATTATTATTATTATTATTATTATTATTATTATTATTATTATTATTATTATTATTATTATTATTATTATTATTATTATTATTATTATTATTATTATTATTATTATTATTATTATTATTATTATTATTATTATTATTATTATTATTATTATTATTATTATTATTATTATTATTATTATTATTATTATTATTATTATTATTATTATTATTATTATTATTATTATTATTATTATTATTATTATTATTATTATTATTATTATTATTATTATTATTATTATTATTATTATTATTATTATTATTATTATTATTATTATTATTATTATTATTATTATTATTATTATTATTATTATTATTATTATTATTATTATTATTATTATTATTATTATTATTATTATTATTATTATTATTATTATTATTATTATTATTATTATTATTATTATTATTATTATTATTATTATTATTATTATTATTATTATTATTATTATTATTATTATTATTATTATTATTATTATTATTATTATTATTATTATTATTATTATTATTATTATTATTATTATTATTATTATTATTATTATTATTATTATTATTATATGCCAATCAAGTTCTGAATATTCATGGACATGGATCTTTGCTATTTTGTTATCCACGTCTCCCTAACATGTTCATATGTAATAGCAAAACGCTCCAAGCTATGAGCTCAGCAGTTAATTACGAGCAAACAACATATTAAAATAAGTATTTTTAAACATAAATTAAACATATTATAATTAAAAGGTATTGGGTCATCATCGTCATTTAATATCGGATTAGTTAACACCCAAAACAATACATCTTCGTGGTTCATCCTGTTGTGTGTTTCTAGTTGAACATCTTAGAAAGATTAATAATAGGCACTGAGCTTAAACGAAGATTTTATTTTATACTCCAACACTTTATCTCTAATACATAACACCAGGGCCGTAGTGTAGGGGGAACACGGATATACGCTATCCCCCTACTATTTTTCGGAGAGAAACGCAGTCCCCTTACTAATAATATTATTTATACATTTTTAAATTCATTACCTTTCAAAATAGTGAAAAAATACAATATATACACAGTCAAAATACATTCAAATAATGTTAATGACTATTAACGGACCTCCAGTACATATGTGGAACTCAGAGAATTGCATAAAAATTGGATAAAAAGTCGTACGCATGCTGAGTACGACCAAAGCAGGAAGGCGAATCTACAAGTGCAGAATTCTTATCAGTTCTCCAGCATCTGGAAAATTTTAGGTGTGCGTCTCCCACTTGTTTTGTTAGGAATACGGCCCTGCATAACACACTGTACTATGTTTATGCGGAAAAGGGATGAATGTGCACGCTAGCACAAGGATATGCAGCACACTAACATGAAGTGACCTAATAATCCGGATATTGAACCCTGCAGCATATTCCAAATTAAAATATTACATTTTTCCATAACTTCTATAGTCCCCTTTAACTGACGTGGATTTTGACTGAAACGTTTGATAGCATTTATTTAACTTTTTTCACTGCTACAGTAAGTTTTTATTATTTTAATTTATTTTCCAGACTCTTTGGAAGATAGAGAATAATCTTAGTTGGAGATAAATTCCCATCCCCGGGACATTCGCGTAAAAGTGTACGTGCTGATCACTCGACCAAGGATGGAGTCCGTGAGTTCATTTGGAAAGAGAGCTTTCAACCAACAGTTGTTACAGTCCAAGTGAAGCAAGCAGCTACTGGGCAGGGGAAGAGAGGCCCCTGCTGGAACTACAGACAGCACATCACTTCGTTTAGTGATGTCTGTTCGTACGAGACTTCGCAAGTACATTCCGTCCAGCTGCAGATCTCGGCTCCATATGTTGTGGAGAGGGAACGGGTTGCTTCTAAACTTTGGGTTTCCACACATTTTACTGAATGTGATCTGAAACTTTATTTGGTTGCTTAAAGCACTCAGCAAAACTAAATTCTCGTATTGCTTGGTACGAACGTCATTCAACATATTTAAAAAAGAAATCACATAATTATTTTGTGGTTCCATTCGATTTCTCCGACGAGTGGTAGTTCTACCTTTGGATATTTGTAACGTGCAGTCATTTTTCAAATGTAAATACTCTGAATAACTTTGTTGGTAATTTATATGAGTGCACACGCACGCACACAAACACACACACTTACATGTGCAACGAAGACGCTGATGTATAGTTTTACATTTATTGTCAATTGAAAGTAAAGCAATGTAATTTGAGTCAAAGGAAACAGTGTATAAAATTATACTAACCAAAGTAGTTATGTCCTTGTGTTAATTTATATTTTTATCTTCCTAAAATCCATTAAGTAGCAGCTTTAGATTTGTTTCCATTTTCTATCCAGATAATTTTGTTCACGTTAACTACGAGGTATCTCGTAAAGTTTTAATTATCACCCGGTAGTTCTTATGCTAGTATGTTAATTGTGTAATCTCCGATCTGTACAAATAAGTGATGTAGAATATATTCTGATAGACAAATCAAACATTGATTTACATTGAGAAAGGTATATGAAAATTCGAACCAAACACAAAGAATATCTTGGAAATGGTTATCTACACAGGTCCACAAAACATATTCTATTTTATATGAATCGTGTGCTTTAATACAATCTACATATTTGTGTAACACGGTTTTTGTATATGCATTACAGTTATATTAAAGTTGAATAAAATACGGGGTTGGGTCAAAGAGTAATGCCTCCTATTTTTTTCTCTTTCAATTGCCAAGAAAATTGAATCCAATTTACATAGCTTGAAAACTACAACTATGACGACTAGTTTGTCACTATTCAATATAATCTCCGTCCTTTTCCACAGTTTTGGTCCAACTTTTAACTAGGGCATATATTCCAGTGTGGTAAAACACACGGTCTTACCTCCTAAGCCATTGACGCACGGACGTTTTCACAGCCTCCTCATCTTCAAAATAAATCCCACGATGAGATTCCTTTAGTGGCCCGAACAGATGGAAGTCTGATGGTGCCAGGTCAGGGTTGTATGTGGGGTGAGGTAAGACTTGCCATCCCAATTACTGCATAGCGGCAGAAATTGTCATGCAAAAGAAGAACATCCGCCATAGTTTTTGTTGGGCGATCTCGGCGAAGACATGCTTTCAGCTTTTTGAGAGTTCTAACGTATTGGAAAAAATTTATTGTGCATCCCTGTTCCAAAAAATCAATCATAAGCACCCCCTATGCATCCCAAAACACTGTCGTAATAACTTTCCCCGCCGACCGCTGAGTTTTTAACTTTTTTTCTTCGGTGACGTTGTGTGATGCCATTCCATTGACTGCCCCTTTGATTCAGATTCAAAAAAGTGAACCCACGTTTCGTCTCCAGTAACAATTTTTTTTCCAGAAACTCCTCTCCCTCCAAATTGAAGCACTGCAAGTGTTCGGAGGCTATTGTTTTCCTTGTTTCTTTGTTTTGGGGGTTAACATTCTTGGTACCCCACGTTGTTGAATAATCGTCATCACACTGTCTTTACTGAGGGAGGTAATGTGACACAATTCATCTGTTGTTACCCGGCGATTACCACGAATGAATGTTGCTTGGAGTCACTGCAGTCACCGGCCTGGCGCTTCGCTTTTCATCTGCAATGGTGTTTGCCCTTCAGCTTCGTTACAGCGAGGAACCCATCGTCTAACAGTGCTGACATCCACCTTTGCATCAACATACACATTTTTTAGCCTTTCGTGAATACGAATTGGCGTTTTGCCTTCCTCAGTCGGGCCCAAGTGACCTCGTTGTCGACGGGCCCTAAAACACCACTTACTCACTCACCCCCTTCCGCAGTCAAAAATTCAATCACAGAACGCTGTCTAATACGAAATTTCGATGTCAGCCATTCTGCAAGAGGATGCAGTGCTGCTGCCTGTTGACTTAGGAAGTGACTGCAGGGGATTGGAGAAGAAGGTTTGAGGAATTGCTCCAAATTGAAAGTTTTCACATAACTTACTTATTTAAGGAAAAAAAATAGGGGGCATCACTTTTTGCCACACCCACGTACTACCCAGACTATTACCAGAAAATTTAAGACATATGTTGAATTAAAAGATATAGAATTAGAAATCATTTGATTCATGGAGTGTCTCAAAACGTGACTTCCAGTGAAACCGATATCGAATTTTTGGATGGAATGCAGTACATTCTTTACTTGCTATAGGTAAGTAGTAGTAAAGGCAAAAATAACTTCGCTGACGCTTTTTTTAAGTCCCTTTATTTTGAGCACGTATATGGTCCTAGAAGACAAATATGGATAAGAGCTGAGTTGCTTGTTGTTTTGCAAAATTAGAATGAAGAGGAAGGGCACCATTACAACAAGTGGCCAGAGAACGCCCCTTAGCACGAGGTCTTTGTTTGTCTACGGCTAGAGAGCATGTCGCCATTAAACAAGAGAGATAACAAAGTGCACTTATTGACGTTTCTGAAAGGAGCTCGGCAAGGTTTAAAGCGAGGTCAAGTGTGAGACTATCTGAAATCAATCGTGGCTCACCGCAACATCAGCTTCTTGTAGAGTGCTGCTGCAAGACAGTGCCTGACTGCGCACTATTTTGTACACAGGTGGTTAATTATGTGTTCACATTTACCCCTTTCTTCTCTTCTGAAGGGCTGACAGCGATAGAGTACGATAAGCCATAAAGAAAGAACGCTATCTCCTTTCTCTTCATTTATTTTTAGCTTCGCTATTTTTTCCCCATTTTGTTCATTCTTGATTTGACCTCTTTCAGGCCAACTTAGAAAACGTACTTTCCCAGCAGTTTTTATGTTACGAATAACTAGGTATTAGTTTAATTTAATAAAGTAATTCGGGGGAAGACGCCATACTTAACGATTATGTCCTTTTTCATTGGAATGGGAATGGAGGAAAATATAAAAGGTATCTCAAGATGCTGCCTGTATATTTAATTGTTACTGGGAGAAACAGTAATCAGTGTCCTTAAATGTGAGGAGATAAAAAGGTACAATTGAATAGTTTATTTCAGAAACCACATAAGAGAAAAAGTATCAAAAATGTGTTTTTGGTGGTACTGTACAATTTAAGGGTAAATACATCTTTTAGTGCAGAAATAACCTATGTTTCATATCAGCAATGCTATTTTCAGTCTTGAAAATAATCAGTTTATTTCAGAAAGAACCCAAGCGCCGTCGCTTAGGTTCTTTCTGCGGTAAATTTTACTCGTGACGGTTGGCGGCCTTGATGACATCACGTGTTTTGTGACTCGCTGTGACAATAACTCACAACTACCCTGTACGTGGCCACTCATTTTCCCCATGTGACAGAGATTTTGGAAGCATAAAGCGTCTCTTGAGAAAGATGGACAGGATTTATGCTCCTGATGAATATGCAGAGCTCATGCTAAAAGCTAGTAAGTCTGGCCGATATATCATCTTACATCAGACGATGTTCAAAAAGTGGTGGCCCAAATCATATAAGAAATGCCAAATTCGGACGAAACATCAGGTAGGAAAGTACCCAAAGAAAATAAGCAGCTATTCAAAGTGTCCAAGTACAAGCACTTTCTCTACAACAAGGATACTCCAGGAAAAGTGGTAGCAAGTAAATTCATTGGAAGAATAACAACATATACCTTCACATTGCTAAAAACTGCCAGCCCTCCGGAACTACCAAGAGAGGAACCTTATCCTTTGAGGAAGGTATGTTTACTTTTATTTTACCAAGGTTATTTGAAGCGTTTATACTTTACTTTTAGCTAAACAGTTTTGTAAGCTATAACAAATTTTTAAATTTATCGGGTTTTGCACACTGAGATTTTTGGTTTTAAGTCCCAAAAAAAAGATAATATAAAAATGTTGATGGAATACACTGCTGGATATGAAACCTTCTATGACAGTTATCACCCAATGGCCAAGAACTGACGAGGCGTTGCCAGAAGACTTGACAGAAGCTGAATAAGTGAATAAGGCCAGATCTTTGTATACAGACATACTGTAGCGTGTAATCTACTTGTATTTTTCGATTTAGGCCCAATAAAACACTCTTTTTATACTTAAGTGTGTCTATTACTTACCTTTTATACAAAAACAGGTGAAAAATGATGGTTTTACTTAATTTCAATAATAATTTTAAAAAATCACTTTGGATACACTCATTTATTGCAGAAACCACTAAGTGCAATTTTTTTCAAACATTTATGACTCAAAAACTTACAGGAAGAGAAACTAAAATAAAAATACATTATTTCAATGACATGTTTTTGACTTGGTAAAAATATTTGAAGGAGACCAGACCTATACTTAAGCTGCAAAACAGCTGCAAAATTGACATGTTAACGTATCATTAGGGGAAGATGGGAGTTAACAGGGGGGAGATGAAACAACATGGCAGAAGATGCAGCAACATGAAATTTGAAATTAAAAAATAAAGTAAATTGAGCATTTGTATTACAACACGTAAGACACTTTATAAAATGTAAACTTAACGCATGTTAGAGAAATGATGCAATGAAGAAAGGAGAGAATCAAACTGCAGTCCTGCAACTCCCCGGCCAGGGTTTGAATGAATCCAAGTATTCAAAGCTTGCTGCCAAAATGTTTTCAATGGTTTGAAGAATGATCGGTGAAGCCGTCATGATCGGTCATATGTAATTTATCAGTATTCTTTAAGAACTTTCAAATTCCCCCAAAGCCTGAAGGTAGATGCAAGTGAACCTTATTTTTCGTATACGCTACCAGCCATATTGGTCCGAGTTACCATGTGCTCACAAAGACGTACATGGCAAAATACCACGGTTAGGTGAAGCTCCATGCAGTACATCAAGTGCAAGGAAATATTACATTGCTTGTGCTTACCAAGTTTACAGATAGTAGTTTCTTGTTTATCACTGGATGAAGCAAGATATAAAACGGAAGAACACAACAACACACTTCCAACTGGATGCTCCTATGCCAGGCTGTGATAAGTGCTGCTATCTAGTCTGAGATGAACAAAAGATTACGAAACTTACGTCTTCCCCCAACTTTCATCTTCCCCCAACTTCCATCTTCCCCCCCCCCTTAACTTAGCATTTATGTTATTGTGACTACTATCACCTTGAGGAAGGGATGAATTGAAGGAACCATAGGAGGCTGCAAGTCACAGATGCAACAAAGAAGTCCTAACAGTTCCAAGCTGAAAAATCCGTCCCAGTGCCACAGCTTCCGAGAGAGAGGGAGAGAGAGAGGGAGAGAGGGAGAGAAAGAGTAAAAGAGAGCAATAAATGACTGGGACCAAGCTTCGTTTCGGCACTGCTTAACGACAGAAAATCTAGAAAAATAAAGGAAAATAATAAAAATAAAATCGTGATAAATAAAAAAACCACCATAGCATTCACTTATGGGCCAGTGAAGAAACGAAATACTGAAAGAATTGAACCCGGAACCTCCCAAATCGCGACTCACATTTGCCGCAGAACTGTCTTTAGGTAGAGAAGTACCTATTGTATTCTCCCAAAAATACGATAGCGGTATTAAATTAGAAATACATTTTTGAAACTCTAAACAAATAATTTAGAATAAATGTCCATGTACATATGTCTCTATCTGTGAAGCAAATAACTCAAAAATTTAAATCCTTTAAAGGCAAAATTTGGCACGTAAGCTCAGCATTATAGAGATGCATTATAGGATATAATACGAAGATTTGTAAAATTATTTCCCCCCTAAATCACATTACACACGAAATAATTCCGTTGATATTTGTTATTTTATCAAAATTGGTGTAATTAATTTAGTTAGAATACACATTATTAGGATAAAATATAATCTTGAATTTTTATACATGCTTAAGATAAAATATAATATCCTAAATTTTTGGTTTTACCATGTAAATCTTTATTCTGAATTATTTTTGATAAGTAGATAAACCGTAAGAGATATATGAAATCTGACTAAATACATAATGTAGGAAATTAATTATTCTTTCACACTGGTCGTGTGTAGGCTAAATTGTGGAAACGTAGAGTCAGACTCTACGTTTCCACATAATGTAGGACTTCTCACAATTTACGTCCATTGCATTTATGGAATCAACTTTTTCCGAAGTATTCCTTGCATTGGTTTGAATTTTCAAATACAATTTCAGATAATCACATAGCGACATACTCTTCAAAAGCCTTATCATTGCTATATGTGTTGTATCACATGAAATATGTAAATATGAATTGAAAATTTATTTGGATTTATAATAAAGTGAGTAGAGAAAGTGGGAGATGCAACACACTACAGAGCTCCTGTTATTTTTTCAGAACGCTCTCCAACTTTAAAGCAAACCAGTTTACACAGATAGAACGAATGAACTTCAACTTAATAGCATTTGCCTTTTACAAATGGTATGCTTTTATATGTTACTCTATGTTGCCTAAAGTATTTATGTCTTTGAAAATATATTTTTTCTAGTGATTTTTCCGGTTTTGCAGGCTGGTTTACCGCCTTATCTGCACAGCGAGAAGGTCTACTTTAAAGGTGAAACTGAGCGAACCACAGGCTGCAACAAAATTGTAGTCAAACCTTTAGGAATGCACTGCTATCATGTACGATACCGTAAAAAGGGTAAAGTTGATGTTTTCCTGTAATTACCCGATTTCTGTTTGAATAACCAGAACAAATATTGTCTTCTAATGATTATGGGGTACAGAGACCTTTATACTAGTTAAGCAATATCTGTAAAGAACAAGATTTTAGGATTTCTCTGGAGAAAACTAAACTATCATCTTAAAAATCATAAGTACATTCTAATATTATCCAGAAGATAAAATATTAAAAAGGTAAAACAATTAATTAGTTTGTTATATTAGCATATGCAATGAATCAGAAGAGATAAGCTTGCCCCATGTTTCTTAACGCTCACGTGACCTATAATTTTTGCAGAAGTTAAAGGCATATGGAAGCGGACTCTAGCCAATCCTAAGCTTGCGTCGCCTAGCAGCGCTGCCGAATGTGGTACACGCATCTCGCGCGCCTGAAACATTATCTCATTAATTACGCTCGGATAAATGTTTGAAAAATCACAGATGCCAATTTTTTAATAAGAAAGAATTTTATTTTCTGATCATGACGGTACAAAAATTCTGTGTCTACGATACCTAGAACACCAGCGATGCACGTTTTATCTTTCACATGTTTTAGTTAAATGTTACGGATAAATATGTGAAAATTACAGATGCCAATGTTATAACAAGAAAGAATTATACTTTCTGATCATGACCGTACAAAAGTCCTGTCTCTACGATACTTAAAACGCCAGTGATATACCTTTTATCTTCACCAACATCCATATATTCAACACAGATAAGCCTGAAAAACAACACCATACTTTCCTCACAATATCTCAAGCATAAATAATGCACCTACTATGAAAACAAAAGTCACGCAGTTTGAAACAGAGTTAATTTTCAGTTCGTTTTCAGAGTAGAGGTGTTGCTTTGTTAAAGTAATCGTTAAGTTGTGTGTTGAACTCGAGCTGAAATATTGTTAATATTACATTAAATTATTATTATAAATATACCTTTTTTCCATTGTTTTGTGATCCGAGTGCGTGAACATGTTCCTCAAAGCTGGGAAAAGTGATTTTTCTATCAACTCACATGAAGTGATTTATTCTCAGGGCAGAAAAGTTATATTTAATGTGAGCAAGTTTCTATGAAAGCTCTCCAATCCAGCATATAGGGCAACTGTAGAATTTTTAAAATCCCAGAAATTAACTATTTAACCTTGTGGTGTAGGTAGTGTGCACACACTGCCACGAATTTGTAGTGAAGCAGCTTCATCCTTAGAAAAAAAGAGCGTACCTGTGTTTCAATCTCCGGGAGAGATCCATGAAGTCGGAAACCGAGTTACTGGATTGGAAACCATGCTTGCTGTTCCACTGCTTGACATGTGTCAAGGTAAGATATTAATGTTTCAGGAATATTTAATGTGTTGTTTAATTACGGGAAGAAAGCTAAAGCCTTTGTTGGCGGGTAAAACTTGTAACAGTAGTTTCGGGTTATATTTAGAAAAGGTATGAAAAGTTTATAAATTTATAAAAAAATGATTATGTAAATCTATTTAGTAATTTAAATAAATAAAAATATATGTAATTTTGTGATTGGCCATAGTAATAATTGTATGACGTAATGTTGTGACGTGGCATTAAATCGGCCAATCACTGAATTAAGATAGGAGTAACGATAGTTACGAAAAATCAATAATCTTGGTAGAGATGTTCGGTAATCTGGGAACTGAAGAATAGTCGTGCAGGTGTAAAGAGTATTATGTAATAATTGGAACTGTTTTATTAAAAAAAAGTAAGAATTTATCGATAGGCTGGAGGTAACCTGCAAGTGACTGGGAAAGGAAGTCCAAGTAAAATGTAATCCAAATAATACAATTAAATTGTTACAAAATTTGACTTCTCCGAAACTTTATTCCGAACCATGCCTGAAAACTAGATGTCACATGACTCTTATTTAATCAAACACAACCATCAAGAAACAACTCAAAATACAACGAATTAACTCTGTTATATCTGGCTTCTCGACTTGGGTCTTTGAAACAGTCAACGTGCATTCCATCTCCAACATAGAAATCCCGCACCAAACTGTTCATATGTACACGGAACCTCTACAGGTTCACGTACTACGCTTGGCAACAGCGCTCCGCTTGAGCATTGGCCTTTAACTTTTGCGAGCGGTATAATCACCTCTCATTGGCTGCTGTCGTGGTATAGGCTGTTGTGTGTTAGTTCATTATTTAACATGATGATATATCTTAATATGTTCCAAGAGAATTGTCAAATTCATATTTTCATAACAGTATTAATTAAATATATTTACAAGTGTTAATTTATGTGGAATGCTTGTTAATTCTTAAACGACATATTTGTTTATATGCCTTTTATCGCTGACCTTACTTTGAACTGGATTTGTCGTACAGTGCACCGTCATTGCGCCGAAAGCATTAGCAATTAGGGTAAAGGTGAAGGCAGTAGCACGTGGAGGGATATATCTCAGCGGAACAAGGTTATTTTGAACAAAGCTCTAGTAAATTTCAAATGTGTGACACTACACATAAAATAAAACAAGGAGAGAAACTAAAACTAAAATGTTGAAACAATGGCTGTTCATCTTTCTTATTAAAATTCGGTAAACAACTTAATTAAGCATGAAATATAATTTCCAAAATGACGTTTAAGTAAAACAAACTAATAGATCTATTGATTTCGAAGTAAAGGAACTATAAAAACATTAGAGATTTACAGCGCAAATAAAATAACAAATACAAACGTTTGCAAATGCTCATCGCTCTGCTACATTGCTTGCTTTCAGAAATTAAATGTTCTCTTATATAGACGTATAAAACATCTCTGCTTCAAATTCTGGTTACGTTCCACAATGATTATGATTGCTATTTTCTTCCAACGGGTCTAAATACTAGCCTGATGCTCAAATCGCAACGTTATCTCTGTTCAGTCACGTAACACAATCCCCCAACATTTTATCTTGATTCCGCCTGAATGACCCACGAAACATTCATTACCGTATGCTTCTGTTCAAATTATTCATACCTCTTCTCTATCTCATCTTTCTACCACGTCCTTATAAAGCCGACACGTATTATCGATTTCTTTATACAGAACACCACTTTATTCACCAGCTTTCAGTGTAAAAGTTGCCCATCTCTGGAAAGCTCGGTCACGGCATGTCAGACAGCCATATTTTAACAGATTTTTGGAAAGACTTTGGGAATTACGAGACTGCATTGCTCTTCTCTGTATCTTACTGCGACTTTACTTTTTATCTTTGTGATCTCTATTTTTATTTTTACCATAATTGTCATCGGCAACTTTCTTAACGTTAATAATCTTGCGGCTGTTTATCCATAGCAGCGTCTGATTTAATTTATTCAGATTAGGACATTGAAATATTATTGTGTTTTATTTAGACTATAGGTAATATTTATCGTGCAGTTCGGAACACAGGGGACATCCATCCACCAGAGATATCTATTAAGAATGACGCAAACATTCAAAATGCTAACAGGCTTTTCACACACAGGAAGTTAATGAACTACACCGAAATAATTTCAGCGACTGTAGACGTCACTGATATAAACAAATTGAGGTAGGCAATGCATGATCTGCGGCTAAACATAACGTAGTTAACTGTGTTAAACCTAACTGGCATCAGATGCTGATAATTATTAAAACAAGGTGTGCGAAATTATTGGATTAAAACGTCTTTAAAACTGTTTCCCGAGTTAGAAATATTGATTATGAATAGCTCGTTATTGGCGCACTTAGGATTTCATGCGTCAAAATAATCACCTGCCAGTGCGACACTGAACAGAGATTAACTCCTTCTTGCATCATGTAGCCTGTCCTAGTAGTGTTTCTGTAACTGCACTGATAGTCCAATCTGTAAAGCCAGAATGTGGTATTCCGAAGGTCATGAATTCGGTTCCTGCCATGTAGTTAATTTTTATTCTTCCTATATTTGAAACATAAATACTAATGGGAAGAAATGGAGTGATTCGTAACTAAGAACGTGAATCTGATTGGCCAGTGCCAAGAAATTTACTCATCACCTTACGTAAATTAAGTTACAAAAGCGCACAGCCATAAATTACTAAAAGAACTGTATTTGCTTATGTTTATTTACGTTTTATATAGCGTACACAAATATCTTCTTACGCTGACATCTAGCGGTTGAAAACGGAGACTTTTGGTGCTCCATACTTTTACCTTAACCAGTAGATGGCAGCATATTCTAAAATTTATGTTTAGGGTAGAAAATGTGAGTATATATGAAACTTTCATAGTAATTTTGTTCTCTTTATGACATTTGGCTTTGGAAATGTAATTGTTTAAGCAATTTATGGTTTTAAGTAGTTCTGTCTCAATTTTGTCAAATGAATTAACGAATTTACTGGTACAATTCACCTGTAAAGTCTATGGAGTTTTATTGATAAGTACAATGAATACAGTTATGGCGTTATGTTTATCCCAAAGTATACAGGGCAAGTGTTTCTAATGATGAACTGGATCAATGTTATGAAAATCTTTCACAAAAACTCTATTTGTTACGAAATTGTGGAAGCCTTATATGGAACTGTGGATTTGGTAGATTATGTTAAATGCTAAGCTTTTTCGATGAACAATTTTCTGTATATTTCCGTTTTCCTTTTTATCCCTAGCGGAAACTAATCCTAATCACCCGCAATAGGATTGTCATAAAAGACGAATCGGAATGTGCAAGATTCAATTTAATGTAATCATGAGATCAAAACACATTTCTACACTTGTATAGTCATATATTTATGGATATCACATTTTCCACATATGAATTGCTTCTTCCCCACAGCGAACATTTTTGGGTTTTTCTGAGCATCATTTCATTCATCGTCCGATATGAGTTAACGTTGGAGAACGTAAATAATAATAATAATAATAATAAAAAAAATTGAATCCTCTACCTTACGTTAACCCACTTCGCCAGATGACGTAGCGGTGTTTACTGTTGGCAGCACTGATTAAGCAACCATTATAACAACAAGGATTATGGATGTTAAAAAGTCTATATTTTCTTACTCTACAAGAATCTGGAGCAATTTCAGTGCATATTCGTTATAAATTTATGTTAAACGAACTTAAAAAATAACAAAATGCCAGAAATGGAGCAACTACATATTACACTTTTTGTGGGTCACCTCAGCTCTCTGGTGTATGAAGCACCTTTTACCTCAGAAGAGGACATAACTGCCTAAATAACAGCAGCATGTGCAATTATTCGACACACACACAAGGACTTTTGGACTGAGTACCACAGTCGTTCCTTCACAGCTGTCAACTTTGCATTGAAAACGCAGGTCGCCATTTCGAGTAGTTCCTATAAACCTGACGTAAATAATTGAATTTCCTTTTTATTTTATATAAATTTGATCACCCTTCAAACACCCCCCCCCCCCCCCCGAGTTAGACGCACAGCATGTGGCAGTATTAATCAGGATGCAACCTTTGTTAAAAGGAATTGCATTTATTGCACTGACGGTGAAATTACATCGTAAAATTCATTCATTTATATAACAATTAAAAGCTTAGACAAAATATTGAAAAAAAAAGCCGCACAGACTAAGAAAACAAAAATAAAAATAACATAAAAATTAAGGAAACTCGAACTCGAACTTTTGACTCGAAAGCTAATGTCATAACCGTTACACCACAGGGAGTGCTCCGACCCATCTCCTCATTTTCGTGTGTGTACTCAAGTGTTATCAGTGACGTATTGGCACTTTAGAAACGTATAAACTGTAACTGCCACATTTGAACCAACAGACTCTAAGTCTCTCATCAACAATCTGTATGTTCTAAAGGAAACAAGTACTAGTACCTATATAAATGCATACATTATATTTTAATGCATTCAGTAACATTCAAAATCACATTGAAAATACTAAGCACTCTTTCGAAACGAGCGAAAAGGCAAGTGTATTGACAGATAAATGCCATCAGTTTCTTTTCCGGCAGCCAGCCAGGTGAAAAGATGATTAGATATCAACGCTTTGGGAGTGTGCATCTCTCCCATCATCAGGATATTTATAAAATGTTATAACCACAGATAAAACATTTGATATAACACAAATATAAAAAAAAGACAAAACACTATCAAAATTCGCATTACTAAACAAAAGACTGTTTTCAGTAAATTAAATGCGAGGTCAGAAGATTGCATGATTATAGAAAATTGTGTCAAAGCAACGTAACTACTTAACTTGATTATCAAGCTCTATTGATCTTTGCTTCTTAAATCGACGGATTTCCGTTTTTAAGGGTTGTTTCCAGGAGGAGCTGAACTGAAATCCAGCATCGCGATTAAGCGTGCTCCTTTGGTTATTTCCTCTGAAAGCAGCACGCTTAATCGCGATGCTGAATTTCAGTTCAGCTCCTCCTGGAAACTGGCCTTAAAAATGGAAATCCGTCGGTTTAAGAAGCCAAGATCAATACAGCTTAATCATCAAGTTAAGTAGTTATCGGTCAGGGTGAGTTACCTGGATAAGGTTTCTTCCGGGGTTTTCCCGTATCCTTAAAAGAGGAATGTCGGGTAGCTCTATGCTCTATGGACCCCGGGTTCATTTGAGCATCATATCACCCATTTCATTCATCGTCCGACAAGACTTGACATTGGAGGACGTAAATTACAAAAAGTAGTTACGTTTCTTTGACACAATTTTCTATACTCACGCCATCTCCTGACCTGGCATTTCATTTACTGAAAACAGTCTTTTGTTTAGTAATGCGAATTTTGATAGTGTTTTGTCTTTGTTTATAGTTGTGTTACATCCAGTGTTTCATCTGTGGTTATAACATTTTATAAATATCCTGATGATGGAAGAGATGCACGCTCCCGAAACGTTGATATCTAATCATCTTTTCACCTGGCTGGCTGCCCGAGAAGAACGTGAGTGTATTCTTCGACAGGAAAGCTTCAGGTCTTATTTTAAATAAATACAGTTTATATGAATGTGATTAATGCCTGACATACTCTTCAAGTAAATTCGTAAGTATTACTGAAGGATATAAAAACCTAGAATAACGGTGGGCGGTGTATACAAAGGTTAAATGGTAAAAGGTACACAGTAGTGAGGTGAACTCCTCGCACACTGCGACCTCCTTACAGATTTTTTGGGGCTACAACTCCCCAGGAGGAAGCAATAAAGTCGGGGAACTGATCACTGTTTTCAATATAATATATTGTTTTCTTTTGTACCTTCTCTTTTTTATATTGAATACGCAAAGGAAAGTTTTTAATGTAAAATATTAAATAAATAGTTTACAATATTATTACCCACGCCTTGTGTGGATGTTGTTGCCTCAGTAAGAGACATCATGTTTGGCAGGCCCTTAACCGATGCAATCCCTCATAGAGATACATCTGTTTTATTCTCAGTTTATGTTTGGCTTTACCGTGTGTTATGCTTAGCTGGAGGCGGACCTAAAACTAATGAACTCTGTCCAAGCTAATGTTTTAAATTAATAATGCAGACAGCGCTAATTAGCAAGGCGGAGTGAACAGCAGAGAGACACATTAAAGAGAAATTCCTGACTCACAAAATGCGAATTCGTTTCTGTCTATTGCTAGGTGGAAGGCGCTAACTGGTGAAAATAGCATGTAACAAGGTGTTATTTAATCCAAGTTAATATCCCTTTGGTTGTTTTGGGACTAATGAATAGCTGATATTCAGTTAGACTGTTTAATGTGTATATGTAGAGATGATGAATGGCAAAAGGCACTATAGGAACTTGAAATATCTTGTGGCATATAAAAATACACATTACACTCTCTCCTACTACTAAAATAGGGTTTTATTAAAGTTCTTGTCATACATTTGTTTGATTATTACGTCATTCATTACATAACTGCTTAAAAATGTAAATATTTTAAAATAGTTTATATATGCCACTGGAAAATATAGCCAATTTGAAGAACGATATAAACCGGAAATAATCAGAGGTTTTATCAAGTGGAATCACACTAGAGCACTTTTATTTCATCTATAAATCTGCGAGTGGAATACGACCATGATCGAGTGAGATGTAAGTGACTAACAAATGAAAGTAACGAGAGACCCAAAAACATCCGAACAGTGTACTCGGTGTTTTGCCTGTACGCGATCTCGGTGTTCGTTACAGACTGCCGCTAACATTGAACTGCCGCTAACATAGAACTAATTTTAAAAGCTTTACTTATTCATGTTATTCTCCGTAGGGGAGGGGATCCGTCCCCTTCAGCTGCCGTGGTGCGGGAGCTGTGGACCCTTAGCACTCGTGGTACCTCTGACGTTACTAGAGGAACCTCGGGCCGAGCATTGGAGCCCCTCCCTGATTGGGAATTGTTCGGATTGGGTTGGACTCGAGGGGGCAGTGGTTCCCTATACCCGTGGGAGATCGGGTACGTCTCCAGACAGGGTTGAGGGAAGACATATATTCCCGCGTACTAGCCAGCATAACTAGTAGCTGTGCCAGATCACCAGGCGGCACTACCGAGGTCTAATCAGTAGCCTTCCCCTTTGGGGTTGGCGCGCGTAAGTGGCGTATTCACTTCCATCCCGTCTTGAGTCCATAGGACCAGAGGGGGCTTGTTAGTCTCTAGGTCTTGCAGTATGGAAAGACCACGGAGGCGCTGGGTGCCCTTTCGGGACAGCTCAGAAACTCCCTGGTCATTAGAGCGGAGGTCAGTCTTCACTTTGTGTGGACTGCCCTGCTAGACACCTTTTTTCTTATTTTTTTAAAGGTGAATGTAAAGAAGGAAGTGGATGGGGCTTTATTGCAGCCTGTAGGGATCCCGCTATGAGCATTCCCGTCAGTGGGGGTAAAGTTACTCTGCGTGCTGCCTATGGCAGCAGGCGGGTAAACAATGCTTGCCAGGCGTCGACCATGACCAAAAGGCCCTGATCGAGGCTCGTGGAAAGTGATGGAGGGCGTTCAAAGGTGAGGAGTGGAAGTTGAAGTCTTTATTGTGAAATATAATAATTGCATTGGAGGGCGTAAGTTCCTGCAGTTAACTCCGGGGAAGTGTTGTTGAGGCGTCAGGTTTGCGATTGAGGGCGAGGTGGTCTCCAGATGTTAGGGAAGTGAGTCTGGATTCTCCTGGTGTTTTGTGCGTCGTAGTCGGCGAAGATTTGCCTTTCAAATTTCAGTTCGTTGAGTCTTGTGTGTAGGCTGCTGTCCCTTTCTGCAAGTTGTGAGTGGAGCTAATCGAGTCTACTATTTCTTTCTGCTCGCTGGCTAAGTGTTCGGTGCGTTGAAGTTGGGAGTTGATGGCCTTGATTGTCTGCTGTAGTTGGATTACTGAAGAGGAGAGTTGGTCCAGTGAAGTAAGTCCGTCAGTTAGTAGTCTGTGTGTAGTTGTGACTTTGTCTTGGAGGTCGAAGAGGGCGGCGTGGTTAGACTTCTGTTGATGGGCAGCGGCAGTGACGGTTTCTTCCAGGTTGCCCAGGCACTGGTTTAAGTTAAGGACCTCTGTGGTAGATACCCTCGAGCTTATATATATATATATATATATATATATATATATATATATATATATATATATATATATATTATTAAAGGAGATGCTGAAAGCCCGCCTCGGTAGTGTAGATGGTAGCGTGTCTGCCTCACGTTCAAGACGTCCCGAGTTCGAATATCGATCAGCGGTCAGGGTAAGCTACCTGGATAAGGCTTTTCCGGGGGTTTCCCTTATCCTTAAAGACGCATATCGGGTAGCTCTAAGCTCCATGGACCCTGGCCACATTTGAGCATCATTTCATCCATCTCATTCACCGTCCGATATGACTTAACGTTGGAGAACGTAAAATTACCCAAAAAAGAAGATGTTGAAACTCACGGTCGTCGTTGTTTATATAGTCCAATTAACTTGAACTGGCAGCTGAGTAAGGATGTACACTAAATGAATTAGTCTGTTACCAACCCTGAAAGATGGCTTAAGATGATTTATGCATATGGAGTAGTTGATACATGTACCAGCAATAACTTCAAAGGTATAAAATAATCGACAGACTCCATTTAGAATTGGTAACAGACTGATTCATTTAATGTACATCTGTACCCAGCTGCCACCTCAAGTTAATTAATTGGAGTACATTTTTGGCACTTGTTTAGGAAACAATTCATCAATCACCGTATTTCACTTTGAGAAAGTGATTAGGTCGGGAGATCGAAGGGGCTACAAATCTGTATTAATTATTGTGTTCATCGAAAGATTGGCTGTATTAGGTGTTGCAGGGTCTTGTTGAAAAAGGCGAAAGCACACTCCTTGTCTGTTAATTCTCTAAAATAGAGGGGAGATCGTTGTATTCACGGATGTACGGGCATCAACTGTTGACTCCAAAAAATTTGGTATATAGCTCTTTCTCTGTTAATGGAGAAATGCCAGCATTTCTCTGCCTGAACTACGACGAGTAGTGTCCTAAACAGGCAATTCAAACTTATTTACTTATCAAAGTAATGGCTCAATAACATCAAAAATAATTAATTATATAATCACTAAAAGAATCATGAAACAAAATTTCCTTAGCAAAACAACAAATAGCAAACACAATTAAATAAAATCAAACAAAAGCCTTCCGCCGCCAAACATGGGTGGACAACGGCGATGGACAGTTTCAGCATCTCCATTAATAACATGGGTAAGTAAAGCCTTTAGAATAGATAGCCAAAGGAAAAATTCAATGCCATGGCCGGATTTGAACCACGGATCTCCTGGTTTCCGTCCAGCCGCTCTTATTCATGAGCTACCATAGCCAACATGGGTATAGCATATTTATGGACAAATAAAAACATTTCAAATTTCATATTTTATTTAAAGCTACATGCGTTTCACTTAAGAGTATCATATCAAAGTATGCAGACTCAACACAGTCTCCACACCTAATATAAGGTCCGCACTTAATATGTCATATGTATTATTTGGCACGCTTCCCTGACTGTTAGAACATACAAGGAAACTTGACATCCCCAAGAACTCATCACATCAAGGAGATAACTACGTAACTGTCACATACACAAGCATACAAGTGCTTTCTACTCTCATTTAAACATCACATAAAAATTAACAACTCTACATTTTGTAAGATAAACATATTAGATCTTTCCTGTCCAACACTTGAAGAAAAGGGATAGAAGCCATGAGAATATTCAGTGGAACTAGCACGTCTATCAGAAGATTTATATGAAATGTGAGAGATCTGATATGAATAAGACCATGTGGCATTTCTTTTAGACAATAAAAGATAAAATATTATAAAATATGTTCAACTTATAGAAATAGAATATATACAGGTATATATTAAAATGAAAAAGAAGAATGGTAACCAAAATGTTTTAAGAGGTACACACAGGATACAGCTAAACCTATAATTATTGTTATTATTATTGTTATTATTATTATTATTATTATTATTATTATTATTATTATTATTATTATTATTATTATTATTATTATTATTATTATTATTATTATTATTATTATTATTATTATTATTATTATTATTATTATTATTATTATTATTATTATTATTATTATTATTATTATTATTATTATTATTATTATTATTATTATTATTATTATTATTATTATTATTATTATTATTATTATTATTATTATTATTATTATTATTATTATTATTATTATTATTATTATTATTATTATTATTATTATTATTATTATTATTATTATTATTATTATTATTATTATTATTATTGTTATTGTTATTGTTATTGTTATTGTTATTGTTATTGTTATTGTTATTGTTATTGTTATTGTTATTGTTATTGTTATTGTTATTGTTATTGTTATTGTTATTGTTATTATTATTATTATTATCATTATTATCATTATTATCATTATTATCATTATTATCATTATTATCATTATTATCATTATTATCATTATTATCATTATTATCATTATTATCATTATTATCATTATTATCATTATTATCATTATTATCATTATTATCATTATTATCATTATTATCATTATTATCATTATTATCATTATTATCATTATTATCATTATTATCATTATTATCATTATTATCATTATTATCATTATTATCATTATTATCATTATTATCATTATTATCATTATTATCATTATTATCATTATTATCATTATTATCATTATTATCATTATTATCATTATTATCATTATTATCATTATTATCATTATTATCATTATTATCATTATCATTATCATTATCATTATCATTATCATTATCATTATCATTATCATTATCATTATCATTATCATTATCATTATCATTATCATTATCATTATCATTATCATTATCATTATCATTATCATTATCATTATCATTATCATTATCATTATCATTATCATTATCATTATCATTATCATTATCATTATTATTATTATTATTATTATTATTATTATTATTATTATTATTATTATTATTATTATTATTATTATTATTATTATTATTATTATTATTATTATTATTATTATTATTATTATTATTATTATTATTATTATTATTATTATTATTATTATTATTATTATTATTATTATTATTATTATTATTATTATTATTATTATTATTATTATTATTATTATTATTATTATTTTGTCACCACATTGGAGATACATGGAGAAATATCTACTAGAGAGAGGCACGGGTAGGAAGAATTGAAGAGGAAGGAACGGAGAAAGTATAATGAGAGGGGGTTTTCGATTTACCTTCGAGGTTTGCTACAATAAACCGTATTTCTCTCCTTTTTATTTTAAAAATCTGGTAATGCTCTCCGCCTTTGGGAGATGCAGTGGTGCTTAACGGAGCTAAATTCAATTAGGTAAATACGGTATTCGCTATGTACTGCAGCTTCTCAGTTTACCATTGGTGATATCTATATCCTTGTAATGGTATGGTATGCCTGCATCATACATTACTTTAAATTTATTTTGACATCATAAAGTACTGCAGGTGTGAGATGAAAGAAGGTGCTAATGTTAGCGCTAGAGGGCACTTTTATTCGGCTGTAATTTGCATCCAATTCTTTACGACTTCACGAAAGGAAAATAAAATAGAATTTCTGAACATCCATTGGATTACCGATTTTTCTGTCACGTACAAGAAGCGCAGCTGATTATTTTCGATTGACGCTTCTGAGTGAAGTTAGGGCCAGTGATTTCATTTCCATGCGCGTTGTTTAGTGCTGGAAGCGATCCAGAGCCCTATGTGGCACACCGGATAGAACGCACCCTTGCTTTTCACTTCTTTATTGCTTTTTTATGTATGCAAAACAGGGTTACGTGCCTTGAAATCCGGAAAGGAAAGAAGTGGGTGGTCTATTATTTCACCTTACCAAGTATAATACAACATTTTATTTAAAGCTAGGAAGTTATTATATGTTATTGTATGTACATACTTATGTGTGAATGTATTAATCTCAAAGCATTCAAGAATTTTTAATATTTTTCACCATTACAAAGTTCTATTTTTCTGACGAACACGAACCTTAATCAATAACTTGAATTAACTATGCAGAAACCAAAAATAATTTATGAAACCTATGTAATATAACATGAGCGCAATGGAGTCGAAAATACGGTTGAGTTTCCCATGAAAAATAAAATAGTTATTACTGCATGGAAAAAGTGTGAAAAATAAGTAAATAACGACTCTACTTCATTCCATTATAATTTGCTAAAATGACCTCACAGAGTGTCGCAAAATTAGGCCGACAACCTTTGGGAGATGATAGATACCATTGTTTTAAACAATTTTTGTTAAGGAAAGTTTTTAGCTGTGGTGCTTCGTTTAAGCACTAGACGAGTTAATGTCAAAGCAAATGTTGGAACGCTGGCCAGGCAATGGATCCCTACCTCTGCCTATCCAGTGATTGCCGTATGAATGCCGTAATATGACGACGTACTTCTACAGCAAAGTGAGCTGATGTTCCATCATGTTGTTCCCACGTGAAGGGGAACTGTTTCCATTGGATCAGGCAAAACTTGTTGCAGAAATAATAAGTAATTGTAAGTATTGAGTCGAGCCAGCAAAACGAGTGGTCTTATTAAGAAGTTGTCCCCAATACCCACTAAATCTCAGTTGATGTGACCTCTCAAATATTGCATGAGGGTTTTCGAAAGCCAAGTCTTGTGAATTCAGAGAGATAAATAACTGCTCAGTGTGAAAATTTCTTAATCTGTGAACATGATATTGGATGCAAACAGTACATGTTTTTCAATTTTGTCCAGATAATAATATAATAACCCATGGCGTGACAGCCCTTAGAGGGCCAAGGCCTACCAACCCGACTGCCGGCCTCACCTGCCGGCCTCACGCCCACTTACGGCAGAGGTGGACGATCATCCAACCGATACGGGGAGATGTGGTCAGCATCTCGGCATCCCCCAGCCAGAATGTTGGTTTCCGTGACCAGGGCCACTTAACTAGCGTAAGCTCCTCACTTTCCTCACGATGCTGAGTGGGCACCGGTCCTATACCCGGGACCTAAAATCCGCACCCCATGGGTGGGATCGAACCCAGGCCGCTTTCCGTGGCCAGGGACCAAATCATGCTGCCTTAGCCCGCTACGCCAAGGCGCAGGACAATCTTGTCCAGATGCCACTGATAAAAATGCTGTGGTACAGGATAGTGTTCAGGCATCATTGCGTGAAACTTTTTAAGATGTAAAGGCTGCAACAATATTTTCTGAAGAATTGATTACACTGTGCTAGGACTTAGGTTGCGATTGTCGAGCGATGGTGCGAGTAATGGCTCAAGGATTTTTCTCAATGCACCACAAGGTTCCGTACAGAACATGGCGGTCTTTGATCTTCCGCTCGTCTATCCAAGGAGAAAGGGCTGGTGTTTTTGCGAGAGTACGCCAGAATATGGCACACCTTTCACTCTTTGGTTAATCGCAATGGCCGTCAGTGTCAATGGGAGTCTTTGACTAATGTCAAAGTTAATTTGCTTTGACATTAACTCGTCTAGCACTTAAAATGAAGCACCGCAATTATAAACGTTCCTTAACAAAAAGTGTTTTAAACGTAATCTGTCAGCTCCCAAAGCTTCCGGCCTAATTTCGACTTCAGCAACTAACAAAACATAGTAGAATCGAATCTGATAATATCACTACGATACTTCTATTGCAGAAATATTTAATTAATCCTTATGTAAATCTTGTTCCCTTTGGACTAATATTATGATCAAGCTCGTTAGAGGCCATGAAATTTTTTTTTAAGAAGATAAAACATTAGAAATCAGCAAATCAATCAATATTTCATAATTTACAAATGGTGAGATTATTTGTTCGCAGGCTTATGTGTCTATACGAAAGGAGTTACTTTGATGGTCTGGGAATGTGAATGTCCATATTCATTAGTTTTATCTCCCTTTTATTGTCTAAGCTTGCAGTTAAGAATTTCTGCATTACATGGAAAGTACGAGTATGTAACTTTCAGGTTAACCAAAGAAAAGGTATAAACGTTTGAAAGCTGGCCGATTATATATACATAAAAGCTACTTGATAGTTTTCGACAAATGTTTGCTCCACAATCAAAGGGTACCTATAGCCTGTTGTATGTTCTTTCCTTCACCGTTGTTTCGTAGAATTCGCAAGACAATATTTCTTGCTGCTTTACTCTCTTGACGCTTGTAACAATATATATGCAATTTGTATCCAATCTTGCTGAAAAGTGACACTGAATTTGCAGGATTGTTTTTCAGGTGCCTCATTGCTGTTGACTTCGGCACTCAGTTCAGTAATTTTCGGAATGTATATCTACATTATCCTCAGTTCATGATAAATCAAAATCACTGATCTCACTATCACTATCTTCTAGTAAATTCGCTCGGATTTTTTCACTACATTCTTTCACTCGGGACTGGCAACTCTTAAAAATATTTTGTAACACAAACGTCTCACTGCAATAATTAAAAATGAAAGGTATGTTATAACCCCACAGCAACGCAGAAACACAAAACTAACTACATGTAAATCCCAACCACTAATGCATATGGGGTGACCGCACGCCCCCGTGTGTTCGCCAAGTTCAGAGGATGATAGGAGAGTTATTAACTAATATACAGAGCTGATGTTTAGGTCGCATTAAGAAGATACAGCGATGAATGACCCTTATTGAAACATATACCTTTGACATTTGAGGATGCTCACACATTGTTTATTGTTTCATATGTTTCATGCATATTCACACTGGGAATCCTTCCCGTAATGTGTGCAAAAATTGAGTTCCATAATTAACTCATAATTGAGTCTCAGTTACTAAACGTGCATGATAGCCGAGCATAGACAATGTGTATGAGCTAGACCTACAAAGATTCGAATCCTTTCTTTAATTGTAGAAATACGAAATGTGTGCTACACACATTGTAATATCATTTCCAGTTAGTAAGGTTTACTTCACTTTATGGCATTTATGCTCACAAATAAAAGCTGAAAAGCTGCTCTGTTTTTAAACTAACTGAAATAAATATGTTATTCCTATAGATAAAATAAAATAAAATGGAAATTAACTTATCGGGTGTGTAAAACCTATGCTTCTATTACTGCCCTCATTCTACTGGGCCTGGATGAGACCAAACGCCTAGTTAAATTTTCACGACAAGGATACTTCGCATTATGTGCCAGCTACATTCAAAATAGTTGAATGAGCTCCAGTGTTTACACAATCAAAATTAAGGCAAATTTCTAATAACATTGCATTTATTTTGAAAACGACCAGAACATGTTATTTGTATGTTTAAAAACGAATGCATTAAAAATCTTATTAAAGGCATTGCTTTTAAAGTATAAAAAGTAATAAAAAGAAAAACACAAAAACACAGAAAGGCTTATACAATGTATTGATGCATTAAGAAAGGACCACTGTCCACCAGTGAGAAAAGAAGACTTCGCCCCACGAGTCTGTCCTATTATATTACGCGCATTCAAACTAAGACTTCAACTCAATGAAAGGGTTTTAAAATCAGAAGTGGCTAAAGAAGTCCTGAAAATTATGGCTTTAGAAACTATAAATACAAAGTATAAACACACAGAATGGCTACATATGCAGGATGTTTCAAAACGACACCGAACGAATATATAGAAGAAGTTTCTCAGCTTCTATGGGGCACATATAGGTAGCTTTTATTACTAATAGAGCCGCATTAAGAAAAACCACCCCAGAATGACCTTCGATTAGGCAGTGACAGGAACAACGTCACGTGCGTCACGCCATCAAAGGAATCGCAAGTATGTGACACCGTGCCGCCTGCTGCAGCTGTTTGCAAACATACGGGCACACTCCACGGTAGCTTCCTACTATTAAATATTTATTTGGCTTAAGAAACCGCAATAAAAAAGTTATTCCTTAGTTATTTGTTAATGGGTGTTAAACGTGTTTCAGCATTCCGTTATAACAGCCGATGACAGCAAATAAGCTGGTGGACATATGCAACTTCAACCTTTTAGGGGGAAGTTGATATTAGTGAGGTTAAATGATAAAAAGAACACAGGACAATATCAAAGAACTGTAGATAAAGTTAACCAAAACTAAATACCTTATGTAATGAGACAAGCATTTTATTTCACCGTGTTTAATAATACTAAATAAAGCATTTGTAACTTAAAAGGAAGCTGATGATTTTACAATAACTAGTTGAAAGTACTGTAGAATTAAGACCACAGAAAAATGGGCAAGCTTGGAACTGTCCGAGTTATTAGTAGACTTTTTCACAAATAACTACCCTTTGCCCCATTATCTGAAAGGTAGGCTAGGGTCACTGATAAAGAGCAAGGATCAATGTTTTCGTTTTCGTGACCAATGCGTCCCAATAATAACCTTTGAGGTTCGCACACCAGTGTTTCCTGTGCTGCCTAATCACAAAATAATGTAATACTTAATGCTGCATAAAATTATACCTAAGAGAATTTCGAGGCTCCGACACCGTAATTAGGACCAGTTAAGTTATAAAATACGCAACGGCTATATTCGTTCGGTGTCGTTCCGAAACAACCTGTATGAACAGATAGATCTTTGAGTGAGGTCGATGGTGTTGCTGGTGCTGGAGTATATAGTGAAATACTTTGCTTTTACAAGTCTGTCGGACAGTATCGTTCCCATTTTGATTGAGAGTTGGAGGTAATAAATCTGGCACTAAAACAAGTCTTATTCTGCTCCAAAGACCACAGAAAGGTTGTTATATTCTGTGATTCAATTTCTGTAATATAGTGGATAACATCCGTTCAAACACATATAAGTGCTTGCATAAATGAAGTAAAATCCCCCATTTTCTCAATTACCGAAGCTGGAATTGAAATAGATTTTCAGTGGATACCATCACATACAGGAATCCATGCGAATGAAGTGGCACACTTATTGTCCATAAATGTAACGAAAATGTCTCTTAACAAGTTGCCCAAAATTATCCTACATCTCAATTTAGTGTCATTAACAATAAATTCAAGAAGACCTTTTTTTATGACCACTTGACGTCGTCAAGGAAAAGGTGTGACGGCCGGCCCGCTTCACACCTTTCACTTCCTACGCAGGCTAAAATTTGAAGAGGACTTTAGACTCTACAAACCCTAAAGCTCAGAGGTCCAGGTAAGGGTACACGACGTACAAAGAACTGCTTTAATTCATTATTACAATCCCTGATTATAAGAAACATAACTTATTCCTTATAACAACATGTGCTCTCCTTAGATAGTACAAAGAAACACCAATCATCACAGTCTTTATAAAATTACTCTGTAATGAACATTTTCTGCTGAAAGAACAATAATAAAGTTTGAAGGTAACCAGGTTCCCAGAAAACATTTAAATTGCCGATGGTGCTAGCCAGTAACTGCACAGAAAGCATTTACCCAAACAAATAAATGAGTATAACAGTTACATGAATAACATCCCAAAACCATTGAATACGTAAGTGACTTCAGGGTAAGCCGACAGTAAAATTCTGTTCCCCACTTAACGATGTAGAAATTCCAAGCAGCTAGCAGCCACCCCTTTGATTTTAGACCCAGAAACATAAAACGGAAAAAGATAATAATAATAATAATAATAATAATAATAATAATAATAATAATAATAATAATAATAATAATAATAATAATAATAATAATAATAATAATAATAATAATAATAATAATAATAATAATAATAATGATAATGATAATGATAATGATAATGATAATGATAATGATAATGATAATGATAATGATAATGATAATGATAATGATAATGATAATGATAATGATAATGATAATGATAATGATAATGATAATGATAATGATAATGATAATGATAATGATAATGACAATGACAATGACAATGACAATGACAATGACAATGACAATGACAATGACAATGACAATGACAATGACAATGACAATGACAATGACAATGACAATGACAATGACAATGACAATGACAATGACAATGTCAATGTCAATGTCAATGTCAATGTCAATGACAATGACAATGACAATGACAATGACAATGACAATGACAATGACAATGACAATGACAATGACAATGACAATGACAATGACAATGACAATGACAATGACAATGACAATGACAATGACAATGACAATGACAATGACAATGACAATGACAATGACAATGACAATGACAATGACAATGACAATGACAATGACAATGACAATGACAATGACAATAATAATAATAATAATAATAATAATAATAATAATAATAATAATAATAATAATAATAATAATAATAATAATAATAATAATAATAATAATAATAATAATAATAATAATAATAATAATAATAATAATAATAATAATAATAATAATAATAATAATAATAATAATAATAATAATAATAATAATAATAATAATAATAATAATAATAATAATAATAATAATAATAATAATAATAATAATAATAATAATAATAATAATAATAATAATAATAATAATAATAATAATAATAATAATAATAATAATAATAAAGCTTATGGTCCCGGAACTGAAGGGAAGAGTCCATAAAACTATCACGGCTCACCAAAGGCGATCATCTACACACAGAGATTTTTTAGCAAAACCCAAAACTCGGAGCACTTACCCCCAGACTTAAACCCGTCGAGCACCAAGCACCAACTCCCTTCACAATTCGAGGCAGTGCACACAAGAAGCTTCGGGAACCGCAGCGCTGCCAGCGAGCAACGGCGGGAAGCCAAAACGAACCCCCGAAACAGCAGCGCCTCAAACCGGTAAGGCGAGGAAAAGAAAGAACGTCCGGAGGAAAACAAACGGCATGGATTATACTATTAGAGGATAAGAGCGCACTTCCTAAATATCCACGAAGGGAAACGGTGGCAGCGTTCCGGAAAATTACTGGCCATGACTGTCTTGCGGAATACCTGCACAGAATTGGAATATTCCCCTCACCGAAGTGTGTTGTATGCAAAATAGAAAATACCATCATGATCTGGGAGCATCTAAGAATCTGAGAAATACTGCAGTATTGTGACAGGATGTCAGATGGAAAATTGTAGTAGGAAGTCAGGAGACTAATGACTATGTATAAAATGTCTGAGCATTTAATAAATAAATAATAAATAATAAAAAGAACATGTACATCAAGGATTTGAATTCAAGTTGGTCTACTTACAAGACACGAGTTTTACCGCTCGGCTACCATGCATCCGGCCAAGGCCCAAATCAGCCCCCTATCTATCGCATAGCTTTGAAATGAAACCAGAGTGTTAACAAAGCAAATACTAAAAAAATTAATTGTTCTTTCACACTAGTCGTGTGTAGGCCAAGTATGGAGTCAGACTGAAAACTTTAATGCCATAGTCGGGATTCAAATCACTGAACTTTTCAGTCTGATTCTAGCTTTCCAAAGCGTATGTTGTGAACCCACGTCAGCGAATGCTTCCGATGTTTTCCGAATCGAACTTCGTTTCTGGTAGCTGCTCATTTTTTTGGGTCAAAGTGTGTAGGAATATTAAAACATACGAACATCTGAACAAGAATGAAGGATGCCTAAGCATCACGAGTTTTGGAGAGAGAGAGCGAGAGAGAGGGAGGGGGAGGGAGGGGAGGGAGAGGGGGAGAGAGTGGGTTGGAGGGGAGGGGAGGGTACGTGGGGGAGAGGGGGAGAGAGGGAGGTTTACACAAATTTTTTAGTCATTCTAAATTATACTGTGGAAGACATTATCATATAATGCATAAAAGCATCTCATATGATTTTCTCTACTATTCTTTATACAAACTGCTCTTAAAACGCTTATTTCTCTACACTTTAAGCAAATCCAGATAAATATTTTTAGTAATGGATTTTATATATTTACTTCCAGGTACAATGGGAATACAGTAGGTTTACACAGGTCTGTATATGATGCTTTGAAATTCTGTTCTCTTTGCATGACAGAAGCAATAAACGCCAATAACTTTAGAAAAGCTTAAGTAGTGCAAAAATCAAACAGTAACAAGTAACATCTCGGAAATTGTTAACTCTACGAGCTATTCGTAAAAAATTGCGTGGTATAACTAGATCTACAGTTTTTGCACAGTAAGAATGGTTATCTCTTACGGTTTGCCAGTTATAAAAAAGCAATTCGGAATAAAGAGCATTCCAGGACTTTGCAGGGAAATTGAAGTTCCGCTACATGTCATTTGTCATCAAAATATCTTAAAAGTATGGTATTTAATAACAATAGTTCAGAATAAATTTTGAGAAAATAAATTTTTGAAAAATATTCTGGATAAAGGGTAGCTGGAGAATGATGATTTTCGAAAGACAAGACTTAAATATCAAATTTTATATTTAATTGACTATGCGTTTTGAAACCAAGCTGTACATACACACATACAGACACGAACCTCTTTCTAAAAATGCTTTTTCGCATTTAGGGAGCCTTAAAATTCATATTTTGGTGAAATTTCAATAGAGAATTTTTAGATGAAATGCAATACCTGTCTCTACGTGGTACAGAATTTAAGAATGGCTTTACTAACTGTTTAAAATAAATTTGTAAAAGCTATAAAAAAGAAGCTAAAAAGTGGAACAAGTTTTCCAAAATGTAGAAAACTAGTTTCTTAAAAATATTTCTCAGACGGCAGATCCGATAATGGACCCGATCAAGGAAACGGTGTTACATTATGCATGGATGACAACAAAGTAGAAATGCCCTATGTGTACCCTGCTCTGTAATTTCGAAAAATGCTTTATACTCACATCTTAAGCTGTTCTTTGATTTAAATTTATTCTCTTTTTCTTAGAAGTATAATTTTTCAAATTTATTACCAAGCCCTGTAAGCTAAATTCACGAAAACTTTCAGTGAGAACTATGTACATATTGTTTACTACAAGAAGGCAAGCGGGGCCTGAAGAGGGAAAGGGACTCGAACTATTTATCATTTCTGGTAGCTGATGTGTGTACTACGGAATATGTGTATGAGAATGCACATGAGTCATTCATGCTGCCAAATCTAATGCTCGTTTCATTAACCCCAGTGATAGATATTATGCATGAGTGCGTTCTGTGACAACACTGTATTTTACATGAACCTAGCATACTTATGATATCCGGACGGCAAGCATAAAAATCATACGGACAGCGTAAATTTTTTATGTAATTTACGTCCTCCGACGTTCAGTGTCATATATGACGATAAATGATATGGGTAAAATAATGTTCAAATGAACCCATGGTCCATAGAGCTTAGAGTTACCCGACATTCGTCTTTCAGGATAAGGAAAATCCACGGGAAAAACCTTTTCCCGGTAACTCACCCTTACCGAGATTCGAACTCGGGACCTCTTGAACGTGAGACAGACATGCTACCACCATGCTACCGAGGCGGGCAGGACAGAGTATAAGTGTTCACCCTACACATTCCTTTATCTTGCCTTCTTGCCTTCTATAGTACCATGTGCAGCTAATTTGTATCAGCCAGTCATTTTCTTTGTCCATTGCTGGAAAAGGAAAGATTTTCATATCCATGGGGTTTTATAATGACGTTCTTGCAATTTGCTGATAGGATTTAAACGAGATATTTTCCCCAAAACGTTAACTGTTGTATTAATGCAATTAAAAATAAAAATAAATCCACTAATGTTTTATTTTCATATGTATTTCTCTACCATTTGTAAACAAACTATTCTTAGAATGCTATTTTTCTATTTCACTTCGTGTTGATCGACATAAACATCTGTACAAATGATTGTATTGCCCTCTCAATTACAAGCAGAAAAGGGAATGTAGTAGACTTAAGCAAACCTTTGATATTTTAAGGGCTAGTGGCTATGTAATGTATTTAAAATTCTGTTCTTCTTTGCAGCACCAGCAGACAAACACAAAGAGTAACTCCGCATTTGAGAAAAGCATTAATATTTTAAAATTTAAACCAACAAGTAACAAGGAATGTTTCAGAAAAGTCTAATTGAAAAATACGAGTTTTTACAGTTTAAGAGTTATGCAAAAGGCTTTTAGAATAAAGAGCACTTCAGAGGGTATTCCCAGAAAATTCAAGGTGCACTTCATTGTGTAATGAGATCTTCTTCAACATGATATTTAAACTATAATTTCTGAGGCATTTTTTGAGAAAATATAAACGTTAAAAAATTGTTCATTTAAAGCGTAGTTTGGGGTTTTTACTTTTCTTAAGAAGCTTCCTGTCGCATTCTTTAACTTAAATAGTAAATTTGGTGTTTAACCGCCCATATGTGCGCCCACAGGAAAACACACGGACCATTTTCAAAAAAGGTTTTTATGGTTTAGTTGCCCTCACAACCTATAATTAACGTTTTGGGTAGCATACAATAGTATGAGGAAGTAACAAGAAGCGAGGATACACGAAATTAATTAAAAATTGTACACTTACAAATAGAATAAAGGAGTATCGACATAGAAGAACTAAGGAAGACCGTGTCTGAAAATTATTAATGAATATACACCTTGTAATATGAGACGTATGGTCACTCGCAAACATTTGGATAGGTTTGTTTTAACTTCCATTAGACGGATCATGCCAGGAGGTTTAATCCCTGGAATAACGGCTGCACTAAGTAGTCTAAGAAACTCATATTTAAGTAAAGTTCAAAGTAGCATCCTTGAGCAATAAAATGAATATTAATCCGCAGAATGAGCTTCAACATTTGGTACAAATGGGCGAAAATATCCCAAGTTTCTGCACAGATAATGAGGAAGAAGATAAAAAGCGCTATCCAGAAAGTAGTATGGGATACGTGAAGTTGCAACTCCCAAGCTAACCTAAAGTTTATGGAAGATTGATACATTAAGCGATTTTGCGTTCTTCCACTCTTACGTATACCCATCAGGTACTGATTTATAATATTTGTAAAAGAAGAATTGTCTAGTTATTAAAAGTGAGCTATATTTCATATAAATGTGAATAGCTCTCATTCTTAATTTGTAAGATTACTAACTCAGCGCTTTGGAGGAAATGGTGAACATCGACCAGTCTGAGTGAGTACAAATTAAGCATGCCAGCTACGCACATTTACTGATTTACAAGTTTTTCTTTTATCTCAATTGTTTTGTTATATTTTCGTTTAACATTAATTTTCATCTTAATTATTATCTACTATCTAGCTTAACCTTTATTAAATTTCAACAATAACCTGTAAGTTTTCATTTCACACTGCAGAAACATAATTTGTACGCAGAAATTTGTATTTTCTTGGTTTCGTACATTACAATAAGTCCCTGTAATTTGAAATATAGAATTTGCTTTCCTTATTCTACTAATTTTCCGGTTGATATTTGTTATCCTGGTCCTTTAACTTTTACTCTCATTTGTGTATTCATTTGTTTTATGAAATGATAAAATAGTTGGAATAGTTCATACACGTGGTTGATAGACCGAAACCCGGCCTTAGGTTCAGTCACCTCTCTGACCCATATATTTTAAAACTAATAGAAGTGTATTTTTTGTTATTATTGATATTGTTATTATCATCGTCATCATTATCATTTGCCCTCAGTCACCTTTTCATTAATGTGTGTATTTCTTTTCTTGTGTAAAGCAATACATATAGAAAGGTTATTAAATGCAGTGCATATACTGGAAAACTCGGACGTGAGGCAGTTGGGATCCTGTGCACACACCACGAATCTTTATTCCATTGTCCAGCAAAAGCTCATTTCAAGAGGGAATGAATAGCCAGGCAGCATCTTGTGGGAGGGAATGTAACAAAAGAGGGGGGTATATCTTTATGAAACTGACATAAAGGAAGTGAAAAGTGGGAAACCGCAGTGCATCATCGGCATACTTCTGCTGCTGAATGGGGCACTTGATCAAAAGTGGCCTTAAGCAGTGGCGGCCCGTGACACAAACAGCTGATGACGGCGTGCTTTCATTCTTTTTAGCGCCTGCTTGTTCAGGGTCAGTGAGCAATAAAAGTCGCGCCAGTTCTTCTGTGAGTAATGGGCTCTGCGGTGGGAATTTGGAAGCCAGGTTTTAGGTGTGATTTTAAAGAGTTTTACCAGGGAAGCCCTTATTGCTTAGGTGTTAAATTTTATTAACTGGCTACGTTCGTCACGTGTGCACTTCTAGCTTCAGCACCATCCACGGAAGATTTTTCTTCTTCGTCTGTTTTCCATCACATGTATTAAATTCATTTCTCACGAACTTTGGGCAGTTGTATAATCCATAATTTTACGTTTCTAAACCCGATCTTTTATAACCTTACTCAGCTAACTTGTATGCTTCCACGCTCCCTTTTCCTCTCCTTTCCTCTATTTGGCTAAACTTCTGGATGGCGATTTATGACATTAGACTGGTGAAATGCAAGAGTAGATGGCAAAAGCGATATCAAAACTGTCATGGTAGATGTCAATGTTTTTATGAACCTGACAGGCAGGTTTAGACTGAAGTATTCTAACAGCGCTTTTGCTAAGAAGTTACGTGCATTTCAGAAGCTTTACTCGTTACATTCGATTCATACAGTCATTAACATGTACATTTTACACATACGAGGGGGTCAAAAAGAAATGCCTCCTACTTTTTTCTCTTTTAATTGCCAAGAAAATTGAATCCACTTTACATAGCTTGAAAACTACAACATTGATGATTAATTTGTCACTATTCAATATAATCTCCGTCTTTTTCTACAGTTTTGGTGCACCTTTTAACTAGGGCATGTATTCCAGTGTGGTAAAACACACGGTCTTGTTTCCTAAGTCATTCACGCACGGACGTTTTCACAGCCTCCTCATCCTCAAAATAAATCCCACGATGAGCCTCCTTTAGTGGCCCGAACAGATTGCAGTCTGATGGTGCCAGGTCAGGGTTGTATGGGGGTGAGGTAAGACTTGCCATCCCAATTTCTCAATTACTGCAGTGGCGTAACGGCTAGTGTGTGGTCTTGCATTGTCCGTCAAAAGAAGAACATCCGCCATAGTTTCTGTTGGGCGAACTCGGCGAAGATGTGCTTTCAGCTTTTTGAGAGTTCTGACGTATTGAACAGAATTTATAGTGCATCTCTGCTCCAAAAATCAATCCTAATCACACCCTCTGCATCCCAAAACACTGTCGCCATAACTTTCCCTGCCGACCGCTGAGTTTTGAATTTTTTTTTTCTTTGGTGACGTTGTGTGATGCCATTCCATTGACTGCCTCTTTGATTCAGGTTCAAAAAGATGAACCCACGTTTCGTCTCCAGTAACATTTTTTTTCCGGAAGCTACTGTCCCTTCAAATTGAAGTGCTGCAAGTGTTCGATGGCTATTGTTTTCCTTGTTTCTTTGTTTAGGGCGGTTAACATTCTTGGTACCCAACGTGAACAAACTTTTGAGTAACCCAGTTGTTGAATAATCGTCATCACACTGCCTTTACTGAGGGAGGTAATGGGACACAATTCACCTGTGTTTACCCGACGATCACCACGAATGATGTCATCGACTCGCTGAATGTTGCATGGAGTCACTGCAGTCACCGGTCTGCCGCTTCGCTTTTCATCTGCCAATGGTGTTTGCCCTTCAGCTTCGTTACAGCGACGAACCCATCGTCTAACAGTGCTGACATCCACCGTTGCATCACCATACACATTTTTTAGCCTTTCGTGAATGCGAATTGGCGTTTCACCTTCCGCAGTCAAAAATTCAAACACAGAACGCTGTCTAATACGAATGTCGATGTCAGCAATTTTGCAAGAGGTTGCAGTGCTGCCACCTGTTGACTTAGGAAGTTACTAATGCAGGGGATTGGAGAAGAAGGTTTCAGGAATTGCGCCAAATTCAAGGTTTTCACACAATTTACTTATTTAAGGAAACAAAAATTGGAGGCATTACTTTTTGACCCACCCTCGTATATTAAAATATATTTAGGCAATGCTTATTTAAATAAATAACAATATTGTTATATTCATCGAACTTACCGGGTCTGTGATTTATATTTCATTATTTGTAACAGAAATTGATAAAGTGGTGTCAAACCAGCACTACTCACTCTTGAGCCCAAGGGAGAGCATAGTATTGTAACGCGAGCGCTGGAACACCCTGTGAAGCAGCTGGGAGCGGGAGTTGGGGGAGGTCCGTGTGAGCCACACCTCCCCCTCGTCTGTGGTGACCAGGCGGCGGTCGGGAGAAAAAACATGCTCGTGCCGTCTGTTTCCTTACACCTGGTTCTCGATCTTTCTGTTACTGGAACAATCCTGTAAACACCAGAAGTCGGCGATATTCCTATATAAAGGGGGTTACAGACAGAGAGAGAGTAGAGTCAGTCAGTTAGTGAGTGAAGAGACAGTCGCAGTTCTTGGTGTAAGAGTTAGTCAGTGACGTGTTAATGTACGAGAAGATTGTGCAACGGAAGACTGTACGTAACTGTGAATGTGTACCGGAGCTTACGTAACCGCGAGGCCAAGTGAAATTGTAACGGACGAACTGGTGAATTGTAATTGTGTGCAGCACGTAATACTGTGTAATTGGCAAGAGTTTAACTGTAAGTCGGTGGAAATAAAGAACATTGTTGAGTGGTGTAACTGGACTTTTCATTTCACGAACCCACAAAGTCACACTGGTGTCAGGAAGCGGGAAAACAACATAACATCACCGAACATTACAACCATGGAGGCAGCATTAGAAAAGATTTTAGCGGAACTGAAAGAAATGAAGACGGCAACTGAAAACCTCGCTGCAAAAATAGAAGCGGCAAACAACAACCTCATCGCCGAGTTGAAACAAATGAAGACGGCCAACGACAACATCACCGCCGAATTGAAACTAATGAAGACGGCTAACGACAACATCACCGCCGAATTGAAACTAATGAAGACGGCTAACGACAACATCACCGAGAAGATGGAAGAAATGAAGGCCGAATTAACCACAGAAATGAGAGCAGCGAACGGCAGTCTGGCCACGGAAATGAAGGCGGCGAACGAGGCTCTCGCCGCAAAGTTTGAGGAACGGTTGGCCGGCGTGAGGGATGACGTCACGAACCTGGGCAAGCGGAAGGGTCAAGTAGACGACCGCCTTAATGATTTAGAGGAAAAGGCCGACAACATCGGAAAACCCCTCACCCGACTGACGGAGGAAAACCGGCCTTATGTGTGGACGGAGGACGCCGAAGACGCTTTCCAGCACCCGAAGGAGACCCTGTGCAGTGCTCCAATTTTGGGTTTCCCACAACCGGGTGGCGCCTTCATTGTGGACACCGACGCTAGCGACCATTGCATTGGAGGTGTCCTATCGCAGATCCAGGACGGCCATGAGCGCACAAGAGTGGAAGAGAAGGAGCGTGCCGCAGCAGTCCGAGTAGTTGTGGCAGTGCCTGCTGAAGGCTGGGATAGCGCAGGCCTGAGGAGGGAGCAGCTGGCGGACGCAGACTTGGGGCCACTCTTGAGGGAAGTGGACGCAGGGACGAGACCAACCTGGGAGGACATCGCACCGAGGAGCGCCACCTACAAGTCGCACTGGGCCCAATGGGACTCGTTGAAGGCCAGAGAGGGCGTGCTGTTCCGGGTATGGGAGTCACCCGATGTGAAGGCGCAGAGAGGACAGTTGGTACTTCCCCGGAGTAAGGTCCCGGAAGTCTTGGAGGAAGTGCACGCCGGTACTTCAGGAGGACACCTGGGAGCGAACCGTATGATTCACAAACTACGGCAGCGCTACTTCTGGCTGAGACTCCGAGCAGATGCTGGTGGTACACCTGGACCGCCTCGCACGCTACGATGGAGCTGTTCGGGGCGAACAGCTTTGAGGAGGGAGCAGTGTAACGCGAGCGCTGGAACACCCTGTGAAGCAGCTGGGAGCGGGAGTTGGGGGAGGTCCGTGTGAGCCACACCTCCCCCTCGTCTGTGGTGACAAGGCGGCGGTCGGGAGAAAAAACATGCTCGTGCCGTCTGTTTCCTTACACCTGGTTCTCGATCTTTCTGTTACTGGAACAATCCTGTAAACACCAGAAGTCGGCGATATTCCTATATAAAGGGGGTTACAGACAGAGAGAGAGAGTAGAGTCAGTCAGTTAGTGAGTGAGGAGACAGTCGCAGTTCTTGGTGTAAGAGTTAGTCAGTGACGTGTTAATGTACGAAAAGATTGTGCAACGGAAGACTGTACGTAACTGTGAATGTGTACCGGAGCTTACGTAACCGCGAGGCCAAGTGAAATTGTAACGGACGAACTGGTGAATTGTAATTGTGTGCAGCACGTAATACTGTGTAATTGGCAAGAGTTTAACTGTAAGTCGGTGGAAATAAAGAACATTGTTGAGTGGTGTAACTGGACTTTTCATTTCACGAACCCACAAAGTCACAGTATACATAAGTTAGAGTTTAGATACAGTCTAACTGCTGTGATTTTGTTGTATAATTTTTAGTTATATTACTTTAGAAGTTTAATCTTTCAGAACATAGTATCCCTCGAGTTCTTAATTCGGAAATATAACGCATTAGCGTACACAAAACACTTTAACATAATTATATATAATAGGGCAGTATGATTACTAAATTAAACACCCAGTTAGTTTCATTTTTAAGCTACATAAGCAAGGTAATCCTTTAAAACAAGGTTCATTAACCTTGATGAATCGATAAAGTTACGTTTAAGAACAAATAACTGCATAGAAAAAGGAGTATGCATATCTAAATTTATTTATAATAGAGTTTTTGCAGCTAATATATGCTGAATTTGTAGTATCTTCGTTTTTTATGTAACTTATCAGGATATTGCAGCCATTCTATACTTTGAATTGCTAAATTTATAATTTGACGTTTTAGTGCTAACTAAACCGTGGGGGCGGTCACCATACAGTTCTATAAGCTACATGTATAGTATATTAATTACAAATCATGAGATGGAGTGCACCATTGCGAGAGTTCCAGCTATATTGCACTGTAGGCTGTCCTGTATATAGCATTTTAAAAATAATAAATTAAGATTAAAATAAAACTTATTTCTGCAAATGACTTGACAGATAGCGTTGTTTGTAGTTTGATGTTGTTGCTCTATAAGAACAAGTCATTGTTTTACTGTCGCGTTATTTCGAAGGTCTCTCGCTCCTTCTGGCTTCGAAGCGACGTTCCGTTGCCTTCGTCATACTCGTCGATGTGGCTGAGGAAGCGCTATTATCTCAGGGTCCGCCTCGACGAGTATCTGTATCTCTAATAAACTATGGAGTAGAATTTGGACTGGAATTTGGGGTTTCCTCAGGGTACTTGAACAGGTAAGTCCTCAAACACTTTTGAGTCGGTGTCAAGTTACAAGAATGTCTGAAGGTTTTCAGTAATTTAGGTGCCACTTGCGGAATATACACGTAAATATATATGCTCGAAGCTTTAAAATATTTATCTTAATCCGAGAATACTCTAGTTCTCGTCGGATGCACCCCGAACACTGGATGCAAATTTCCTAACGTCACCTGCTGCTACGGCATAACACTTCTCCCTACCCTAGACTTCGCCAGACTGCCCCGATTCTACTACAATACGGACCTTTTCTACCACTCTCGAGAAACCGTAAATTCCTTTCTTTGGCTACAAAAATGGGAAGGCTAGTAACCATTATCACCAACGCTAAGGAGTAGCATTTCATGAAGTTCTCCCGTTACTTGCCCTGCAACTTGGCAGATATTCCTGAGAAAACTAAGCCTATGTATTATATTGTTTATAAGTTTCGCCTTTTTTCATTTTTCTGCATATTTTATACAAATGCTAGTCTCTTACAAATAAAACTATGAAAATAATAGGTATTGCTATTGATAATAACTGTTTACATAACTGTTGATAATTCTTGAATTAATAACATCTAATAATTTATTTCATATTTGAATGGTCAGACGGAAATATCGCTACAAAACAAAGAGTGTATTTCCGAATATGGTTTGTAGAAGGAAGTTGAAATTTGTTAATAAGCTAAGGATAAAATTGGTGATTATGACTTGTCACCATAATATGTATAATATAGGCAAGTGTTGGAAATGTTTTCCATTTAGGTTGGAAATGAAATGTGAAATGTGTAGTGTTTAACGCCCACTTTTACTACATACAGCACCGCAGGCGGATTTAGGTTGGAGAAGTGTGGTATTAATGTCTTTGAAACGTGCATCAGATGTTAGGAATTTTGTTGCTCTAAATATTTAAAATTTGTACGCAATATCCGACTGTAATTGAGTTTACGCCCAGGAACGTTACGATCTCAGAGAAGTTTTACATTTCAGGCAATACCTGTACTCCTAGAAAGGGTCATCACACAGTACAAGTGCAGTAAGTTTTAAATAGAGATTCCTCAATACACTGTGCTTTCTCATTGTGCCAACGGTTATCACTTGTCTGCAGTAAGATCGTGATCCAGTACACTCTGTCAGTAAATATGAACCTGCTCTACGAGGACCAATAGAAAAGAGGTTATGGCCACTATTGCTGCTGTCCAAGCTAGTTTTGATAAATTTTAACTAGCACATCTAGAGCGAAACATATTAAAAATAACTGCATTATTGTCAACCTGTAATGTGCTGTAATGCTCATGATCAGGCATAGGAATTTCTAAGCACTAAAGAAATAAAAGTAGTTCTTCCACTAGGCAGGAATATACCACGCCGTAGCCCCCTACAGTACTTTGAAGTTTGGAGAGACTGCCTATCAGTGAACCTTAGCTAGTGTTGTCCCTATTATTTCTGTGATAGTAATTTGACCATTGTTAACCTGAAGTCAACTGCTTAAGAATTCTTATGTTTGCTTATGATAACATGAAGATAGATACAAAGACGCAGTTCATTTCAAGGTACATAAGGTATGTTATAACGGTATGCCTAATATACTGGATTATTTCTCTTTAGCCATTCTTTGGCATGTACGGCACATGCAAAATTCACAACATATAGGCTCTTGGTCATAATAATGGTACATTACGCAATGAGACTATAATGGTAGTAATGAAAATGCGAAAGTTATTATTAACCGAGCGACGCGAGGTAATTACTATTACAGTCAAGTTTCATACGACTGTTTATGCTAGATCATGTAGCTAAATTAAAGATTTCATTTCAAAGTCCTCATTTCTGGTTTAAGTGATATGTTACAATCGTAAAGTGAGACGTAGTACGTAGTACGCAGGCGCAGAAATATTGATTACCTCCCTAAACAGCTATTAACGTGTGACACAGTTTAACGGAAAAGAAAGTATAGACAAACTGGTACAAATTGAATTTATTGAAATATCATTTGCATTTAACGCTAATGGTAATATGAAAAGAACGGACTTTATTGTTATTCAAATAGAGGTTATTTATCTGACTATTTGGATAAGTAAATTTGGTACCTTATGTTGAGTGTTGACTTCAAAATAGAATAGTGAGTCCACAAGTGTTCTGAGAAAATTCTTCGAAATATACCAGGAATAAATGTTCTTAGAACGAATTTATACCTGTGGAAACGTAGAGTTAGACTGAAAAATTCAATGCCATAACCGGAATTTGAACCATGGATCTTCTGGTTTCCGTCCAGCCGCTCTACCATTGAGCTACTATGGCCAACGTGTCGATATGACATTGAATTCTCCAACTGACTCGTATTTTCCCGGTAAATCACTTAGGAGTTCTCATAAACACATGAGACAACTACCCTAATGGTGACTTACTACATGTAAGTACTTTAAGGTGCGGTCTTTATAGTTAACCACTATTAGGCCAATTAATGGAAATTGTTCTTTCACACTGGCCATGTGTAGGCTAAACTGTGGAAACGTAGAGTCAGACTGAAAAATTCAATGCCATAGCCGGGATTTGAACCACGGATCTTCTGATTTCCGTCCAGCCGTTCTACCATTGAGCTACTATGGCCAACGTGCCAACATGATATTAAATTCTCCAACTGACTCGTATTTTCCCGGTAAACCATTTGTAGCTTTTACATACAGATGTATTATTTTATCTTGACAGGAATCCTGCACGGTAGGGATGAGTAGCAACTCTGGTGGGGATAGTGCACCTATCGTCAAAATGCGTCACACACGTAAGATTACGAGAGGGGAGGGAAGTGCATAAGGTGTCTAAAAACGAATTTCATTCTCGAAACCAGTTTTGCAGCACTTATAAACTAAGTTGTAATTCTTACTATGGTAGTAGTCTCCATGCTTTTGTTGGATCTTAAATAGTACATAGGCATTTGGAACAAAACCCTGTTTTCCTCCAGCAGGCATGATAAACAACTGTTGGCCTTTCAATATCGTTGCAGAGTCCCTGTAACGTATTTCACTCCAGGCATATGGTCCAGTATGTGCTGTATTTAAATAAGTTTCATCCATATAAACTATATAAACTTTACTCCGATATCTCCGAATATTTCGTAAATGCTTAAGCCTTTTTGCACATATGGTGCGATGTTCCATTAAAATTTGTCTGTCACGCTTAGTGTTTTTTTTTTTCAAATAATCCTAGCTTCAAAAGAACTCTTCTTAATTTTCAGACACTGCCTTGGAAGTCGGTAGAATTTTTAGCTTCATAAGCACTTTCTTCAAAGTTGGTCTTTGTTTTCCTCTGCTTTAAAAGTTATTCATAGTTCGCCTAACTACTTCTGAATTAAAACATCCAAATTAGATTTTGTGCATGTTCTTAATCTTTGTTTATAGGCATAGAGAAGGACTTTGTTGCACTAGCACCAATGGCTTTTCTTTTCTTAATAACTCTCCTAAACTACTTTCAGACACAACTGTTGCCTCAGATACCCTTCCACAGATTTTTATAGCTGGCCCAGACCATTGTTCCTTTTTTATAAATCTATGGATATTGGTTATTACTTCTCGTGTTTTAAATGTAGCACTTTATTTCCTAATGTGCTGCTAGGAGGCGTCATTTATAAATGCTCTTTTGGAACCAGAAGACCAGCACATATTGAAACAAGCTTTAGTGTTACCGAGTAGCTCTGCACGTGTTTAGTTGCTCGCAACTGGTACGCGACTGACCTGCCCTCCCCTCCAATTGCAACCGTTCTGAGGTAGACTCGCCCAGATACCACTGCGCATCTCTCTGCACCTTTTAAGATAAAAAAATACATCTGTACTTATTTGCAGCTTATCCTCTCTGTCTTGTATTAATGTCGTATCATCCGCAAAGAGTAGCACATTAACGCGTTATTTTTATTTCTTTTTATTGTTAATTGTATTTCATCTTTTAATTTTCTGAGAGTATCGTCCATATAAATATTAAGCAATAGCGGAGATAAACTACATCCTTGTGTTAAACCATTATTAATTATATTTTTGATAATCGTCCATTTCCTAAAACTTGATATATGTTCCAGAGTACATGTATCAATTGTTTTGGATATCCTTTCTTGTTTAATATTTGCCAGAGTCTAGTCCTCCTCACCTTATCAACAGCCTTTTTCAAATCTACGAAGGCTATTTGTGTTTCCAAATTATATTCTCTTCTCTTTTCAATAATTTGGTTAATACAACATATTTTGTATTCACAAGCTCTTAATTTTCTAAACCGCATTTGGTTTTCTAATAAAACGGTCCTGTAATTGCACTTAGACGTTTGTTTATATCTTTGTATACAACTTATAGCCTGTATTCAGGAGACTTATACCTCTGTAATTATCGCATACATTTACTTTACCCTTTTTAAATATATGAATAACATGTGCATCGTACCAGATTTTAAGAATTGTATCCGTTTTCCAGCATTTGTTGATAAAATTGAGTAGTCTGACATTTAATTTTACTCCTCCGTACTTTATTAATTCTGCGTTTATTCCGTCTGGTCCTGGAGCCTTTCTATTTTTCATGTTTTGTAAAGATAATTGTAATTCTTCTTTAGTGATTAAATCTACAGATGTTTAAAGTATTACTTCATCCTCTGTTGACTTTCCATTTTCTCCTGATTTATACCATAAAATATTTCAACCATTCTTATTCAGATATATTGTTTATTCTCACTCTGTCTTTCTCTTGTTTCGTTAAAGTCTTAATCACCTTAGGAATTATTCTCTATAAATCCTCGTTCACTATATCGGGGAAGCTCTCTGGGTCCCGGACATCCTCAGAGGATGTGTAAACCTGCAGGGGGAAGGTTAAAATCCGGAGAATATAAATATCTAGTTAGGGACCCTGTCCTCTGCTGTCATTCCTCCTCTGATCGAACCCTCCTTATATTCTTTCCTCGCCCCTCCCTTTCTATGACCTCCGTCAGAGCCACAAAAGAATTTCATTGGTTGAAATGCTAAGTTTTCCCGACAAATCTTTTCAATCAGTCATCTACAGTAATTCTGAATGTAACCATGATTACATAACCTTTAATTATAAATCCCTTGCTGTTAAGTGTTTGTTACCCATTTATGTCTGGATATTTGCTCTTATTATGAAGATTAAGTTTGGAGTATATCTAAATTGTTTATATGTATAATAATATTAGTATGCATTATGTATTCTAAAATACTCATTATCTATCAATACACAATCTCTAATATCTCAGGCAAAAAGCTTCTTCGTAAGAAGCACAGAGACAAGTAAAGCCACTAGTTAAAGCACTTTAGCCACTAGTTTGCCTGGTGCCATTTCATTCTCTCGTGTTACTTGGTAATTATCCTTCTGTTAATGTCTGTTACTTATCGATCTTTCCTGCACACAGTTCTCCCACACATGGGCAACTTTCTCCATACGCTTGCCTGCATTGTGCTTTCCTGTAACATTTTCTTTTACTAGTTAGACACATTATCCTACCAGTGCAGTTCAGATGCAGATAAGGTGCAGGCACTGTTTCCAAATGTTGCTCTGTTTCTGTGATATTGTTTCAATGCAGTTTAGCTTTTGTAACCTTAACTCAAAAGTTACAATCTTCTAATAAAATACTAACCATATATTTATTTAAGGCTTTAATTAAAATGCGTTGTATTTGCATGAAATAAGAATTTCAAAGATATATTTGGCTTAATTGGCGAACAAGATTTCCAAAGAATGATTTTTCGCGTCGGCAGTTTAAGGTGAATTACATGCTCAATAATTGTAATAAAAACAAAAATAAAGGATTTTTTAAAAATAAATTTAGAGTTTGAGACTTGAAGTTTAAAAAGAATAATAATAAAAGAGAGAAATATAGTCAAAATTGGGAAACGTTGCTAAGGTAATTATTCCTTCACAGAAGCTGTTTGTAGGATAAGGTACAAAAGGAAACTGAAACCTTCAATTTCCAGCGCGGATTTGAATCATAGATTTTTCATTTTTCCTCCACTTGTGTGGCGTTTAATTTTTCAATATGATTTTATTTTTCTAAACACTAGTAACTAAAATTAAACTTTTGAGATTTATAATAAAATATACTGAGCATTGTATCTCTGATAGAGCTGAAATCTTCACAATATTTAAAAGCATTTGTCGTAAAATAATACAATTTTAAAAGCAATTAAAATAATTAAAATATTAAGTGAAAAACTCTTCGGAAATTTCATTTCATTTTGCAGGTTCATGTCGATGCCACCTCTATGTTTTAAAGCATGGTTTTATTCATACCGTCCGTTTTACAATGGAAATAATTAAACAGTTCTCTGAACGATCGTATGGTATAAATTGCTGAATGTCTGGAATAATGGATACCAATCCATTAACTTCTCTGGAAAGCGTGACTCATGTATAGCCCTTTGTGATTAAACATTTGTTTAATAATTCATTGTCTTGTTAAGCCAGACCTACTACTATATAAAGCTCTTTTTAAAGTAACTTAACTACAACGTTAAACTTATACGATACAGACATTTTAGAACGCTGTTTCTAGCCATATATTAGGTGAACCAAATATGAAAGAACAGGTTCACCAATAGGTGGATATTTTGTAATTATTAAAAAAATAATATTTACACGAGTCAGTTGGAGAATTTAATGTCATATCGGCACGTTGGCCATAATAGCTCAATGGTTAGAGCGGCTGGATGGAGACCAGAAGATCCATGGTTCAAATCCCGGCTATGGCATTGAATTTTTTTAGTCTGACTCTACATTTTCACAATTTAGCCTACACACAGCAAGTGTGAAAGAACAATTAATTACAATTAATTTCAAATAATATTTAGAATTACTCGCTGATGTCAGTCATGGAAAGAGGTTTGTTCTAAACGACTCAGTAGCCACTTAGCCACTTGTATACTAGGACATGTAATTTGGCTTTCAATGATTGGCTTCATGGGATACTTTTGGTATCGTGGCCCTTAAATACGATCAGATTCTGGGTTCTCCCCTTTCTATTGGTCAACCCTGTGCCACGAGCAATGCCATTCAGAATGGTATAAATTATATCCAAGAAATAACCATATTATGGGTATTTCTTTCTTCATTGCAACAATAATAGTTACATAACTCCCCATTGTATATAATTCGTTACAGAATATAAATGAGCAAAGCTAATCTTATTTCCTTAAAGAAGCTTGACTAACCTATTCTTTCCAGTATACCAACTCAATTTCTTAGTATATTGGTGACAAATACAGTTTTTACTCTTATATGTTATTCTTATTTACCGAGACAGAAAGAAAATATGACATGAAGATAACTGCAGATAAGTAAAAATCAAGATTTCGAAGAGCAAGACAACGCATCTCATTTAATATTTAAGAAACACAATCACTGCATCACGTGCGAGAAAGTCCGAGAAATACAGTGAGCAAAACTGCTTCCAACAGATAGAGGACTGTACCAACAGTAAAATTCCATTTGCGCTGTCGAAGAAGCCTCTAAAATGCTACTTCTGAAGTGTAGTCTTACGTGGAGCTGAATCTTGGACACCAAGGAAAATGGAAGGAAATTAGAAAACTTTTAAGTTGTGACGCTGGAGATAAATGTAGAAGATTTTGCGGATGGAAAGAATAACGAACGAACAAATTTCCAGAAGTGGACAATTAGGTTGCACGCTGTATGAAAAAAGGAAAGCAACTGGTTAGGAAACATCATGAGAAAAAGAGAACTTCTGTTAGATTCTCATTTAATGAAAAATAAAAGGAATAAAATGGTTGGATGGAAGGGTGAAAATACTAGATGACATCAAGAAGAAAGTGGGCTATTAAAATTTAAAAAATGCAGCAGTAAATACTTTTGAGTTTCAGAAGAACTGTCGTTTAAACGGAACTGGGATGTGGGATCCAGCCTTTTGCTCTTCTGATTGCTTTGCAATCTGCCTTGCGCTTGAATTTTTTTGGTGTAATTTACGTCCTCCAGCGCTGTCATATCGGATGATGAAAGAAGTTGGTGAAATGATGCTCAAATGAGTCCGGGGTCCATGGAGCTTAAAGCTACCTGACATTCGCTTTTAAAGATAAGGTAAAACCCTGGAAAAAACCTTATCGAGGTACCTCACCCTGACCGAGATTCGAACTCGGGACCTATTAAACGTGAGGCAGACACGTTGCCTTGCCATCTACGCTACCGAGGTGGACACTCGCACTTGACCATTTTCCATTTCTCTCTAAGTTTGCCCAAATAGTGTCCTTACAAGGTTTCCCGTGCATATTTGTTGCAGAATTTTCTGCAATTTAAGAAGCGAATATTAATCATAACCCATTACTTCAGGAAGATATTCACTACGCATAAAGAAATGGAGATAGTTATTTGGAACTATCTAATAAGTAACGTTTTATATTTTTTTATTTCTTTAAAATATAGGTAAGTTATTTTGGAAGGTTCCGATTTTATCGAAGAATTTTTTGTTTAGGAATTATGATCAACCATAACACTTGAGTGCATCGTAAATGAGTCATGTTCTATATTTATACTCTCTCTCTGGCACCTACACAATATGATAAACCATTTCACATACATGTATGCAGAATTACTACTTCAGTTGACGTTTCTCTACTGGTAATCAATAAGCTGTTGCTTGTTTCAAACGTCAAATTACTATTAGTGTGTAATTACGGATTTGCAGTAATACACCTTACTAGGGTTACACTTAATATTATTTACTACTGACCCGCTTAACCGGTGTTAGGTAATATATTCAATGCACAGGTCCCATCGTGATGAAACTATACTATAAGAAGGCCATGGGTAAAATTGCTAAGTTTTACGTTTTAAGTGTTGGATATTTGTTTGAGTACATAAAATTTCCATATAGTTTGGTAACACTTTTAAAAGTTTCCTAAAGGAGAGAGTTTTTTATCTTGAAATTTATCTACATTCTTATATAACATGTGTTGAAGCCTGGAAAATATGTGAAATAATTGTTATGATATAATTTAGCAGCAGAAGAATGATTTGACTGCTAAAAATAGGAAATAATGGAAAATATAAATTAATAAAGTGGATTTGTAAATATAAATTTTGACCTATAACATTTGGTTTATCTTAGGATTACGGTTTATTTTACCATTGCATTCAAAATACGCATTGCTTCAGGCCCATAGCATGTAAATTATAATACTTGCATGTATTTAGGTATATTAATTTTAAACGGCACTTTCAAGAATCATAGGCCTCTTAAGTTTTGTCTAGGCTATGCACTAGACTACTAATTATTAGTATACAAATGGAGAGGTTTATTTTCCTCTAAAAGTGATCAATATTTCACTATAACTTCCTTTTAAAAATAATGACCTTCATTCTCTACATAGATGGTTTAAATCGGAACTGTTATGATGTACGATACACGCCCATAAATAATTTTATCTTCCATCAATTACAGGAAAATGTGCATTTTTATCAATCAAGTGGTTAAAAATATAAGAAATCAAAGTCACAAGAGATGTTGACACATTTTGTGTGACAGTAGTTGAAAGTATGATGAATTTTGGAAAGGCGGACTCTTAGAACAACGCTGAGTGAATATTTTCAGAAAGCATAAACATGCAAAATATGAGTAGGTTTGGATTGGCAAAGTCAGACTGAAAATTTCAATGCCATTGCTAGTATTTGAATCACGGATCTCTCGTCTCTGGTTCAAATCCCGGCTATGTCATTGAATTTTTCAGACTGGCTTTAGGCTACACAGGGCTAGTGTGGAAGAGTAATTTCGATGAAGAGGTTTAAGTTAATCTCTTTTTTGTAATGCCCAATAATTCGACAAAATTTCTCTTTTTCATCACATTCGCCCATCTATAAAGTGTTTGTCAGATTTAAGTTTATATTCCTTCACAATTCACTGCAGTAACGCGCTACATACAAGAGTCTCTGTCAGACTGAATGCTAAACATAATATTACACAAGATGGATGCTCTTCACCACTCTCAAAAATGGCTGCTCGGCATTCGTAATTACACGTTCCCTCTGTGTTGAGTGCTGAATGATGTTTGAAAGCTACAACCAGAACAAAAATTTCACAGAAACCATCACATTCTCGACCCTTTCCCCGGATAAGAGGCAAAACATGTTTTATGGCATGTTGTCGCTGTATGCCTCTTAGTCATTGCTCGTTGCACATGCAGCAGATTCCTACTTCTACTTCTCACTAGAAACTAGGCTGCTGTACGGCGGGGGGGGGGGGGGGGGGGGGGAGGGTGAGCCACCTTGTAACGTGATGTTTTAATTTGTTTACTTTTAAATACTACAGCTCTACGCAATACAAGAAGAATCAGCTGCCAGTGGATGGGTTGTGGCCAATAAATAAATAATAAATAGTATAAATGGAGTATTGTAAGTATAGGGACACCGATGAAATATCAAATAAATTCAATATTATTTTCAGACAAGTCCTTTTTAGTGGATATATGGGATGCATTACAAGCTAAACCGAAACTTCTAGAAAAGACTGAGATCAAAGCGCAGTGAAACTAAAATGTTTATAAGCGATTCTGTAATACAAAAATAAATATAGGTGTCTCAGAAATGAAATTGAATTATACAACCTGAATTATCATATCCAAAGCAATCTACGTCAGTGCAAATGGATACATGGATAAATTAACAGTTATAAATACGTGGTATTAACAAAATGAGCCTAAAGTAAGATGGAAGCAATAGAAATGAGATTAAGATCAATTCATAAATGCTACCAGAAGTATAAGAAGTTATGTAAGAAAAACATCAAATCTAAGCATTACCTGATATAGATGTCCGAAGTAATAGAAACCAAATATAGGATCCTAAGTGATCGACTACTACGTCCAACATTGCTGTATGAATCTGTTGGTAAACGGAGCACTAGGAGAGAAAGAAAATATGGAAACATTTATAACCTTGAAGGAAGTAGAACATGTTAATTATTTACAGGCATTAATATGTCTAACTCAGATATAATACTCCTGAGAAAATTCGTAGTTCAATCTAAAATATAGGTTTCAAATAAAACGTGTCAATAACCGAATGTAACTAAACAATAGATTTGATAAAAAAGAACCTCGGGCAAAAAGGGATCGAGACCATAAAAAGATATATCAAATTGTACAATGGAATGTTCTCTTAATATTAAATTAGTCCTCAATGATCTCAAATAATGTTTGATATATTATTTTTAATAGAGCAAGTACCTAAGACCATCTAAATAAGATTTATGGACACATAATTTAAAACCTTATAAAGTAATCTTTAGTGTCTTAGTAGGCCACAATATTAATTTGTGCTCATTTCACCCTTACATGGATGAATTATTTTGCTATTTATGCCACTCTTGCTATTCTTGCTAAATCGGTTTTCATACCGCTTTCTACAGTGCCTCAACACAATCGATTCGAATAACCATGGTCGTTATAGTGATAAACAATGGACTGGCCATCCATTCAAAGCTAAACATCGTGAGTTCGAATATCGGCAACTGCAGTCAAATGTGTCTGTGCTAAAGGATGGAGAGGGCCCAAGAAAAATGATCGGTGTGAAGGCACGCTTGGATGTTGACGGGGTATCACATGATTCCATTTGCTTAGATTTTGCCTTTTTATACTAAAAAGAACAATATAATATAATTGTAAAAATAATATAATATTTAAAATACAAAATACTCAAAATTTTATGCGTACAACTGACAAAAATCAGTGCAGTATTATACTAAAATAAACGCACTAAAACATTTTTATGCTGAATACAGCCTAATGTAGCTCTAGGGCAAACCCACCCTTTAAAGGGTTAGGGCGAGACAGTTATCTTATTGTATTTAGACGTTTTTGTACTAGAATTCAATATTATATTAGCCACATGAAATAATTGTCTGGAAAATTATGAAAATGATTAAACTCTTTGTTATTTTTATCATTTATTAGTATTTTGACAAATGCATTTGGTGAATTTAAAACTTGAATTTCTTATCTTACCGAATAATATGCTTACTAATGATTACACTATCTCAAACTCCGCATACTTTGTTGACTGTCTTTGTAGTAAACAACTTACAATGTAAGAAACAACTTACATCTTGCCAGGAACAATTGCTCCCCACCGAGAAGGATCATCTCAATATGCAAGATAGTGACATGTAATGCTCGACCATTCAATGATTCAAACTTTTCGTCTGCATTATGATAAATCTTTTCTAAGCGACCGAATGTATCCTTGCATATTAGCGGGTCACAGCCAAGTCAGGGCATTGAAACTTGGAGCTTTTCATTTCCAAACAAATTATCTGAGCCAGCCTCTGTAACGTAGGTGGAGCATGTCTGCCTATGTTCAAACGTCCTGAATTCGAATCTCGGTCAAGATGAATTATCAGGATAAGTTATTGTTTTTACCTCATCCTGAAAGATGAACTCTAAGCTCTATGGATCCTTGACGCTTTGAACATCATTCCACCCATTTCGTTCACTGTCGATATGACGTAACCGGTTATAAAGATGCCAATTTAAAAAGAGTTTTTATCTGAATATAAAAATTATTAAGAATGCCCTCGGGAATACATGTTCAATCAGAATGATAACAATTTCTTGCATGTTTTGCTGATGGTGTTATTGTTTTACCCAAATACTTCGAACTGTATCAAAATAAAGTAACTTAAATGGCTAAGAAAATATACAAATGGTTCAAATCCTCAATACAGTACCAACCGTGATAGGAAAAAAAAAACCGTAGAAACACAAATAAATATCTGCTAATTCAACTATCATAAGAAAACATATTAAGCCAGTTAAATCTATCATAAACATAAACAAATCGGTGTGTAGAATCGATGATCAAAATATTTCAATCTTATTTCACACATTTTTACAATTACTTTATTATAGTCATCGCCTTTTTTACACCAGCTTTTTGCCTGACGCCGACAGGGTCAAGATAAATGCTCGGTTTCAAGTTACAGTCACTAAAAATATTTTATTTGCTGTTTTAGGTACCGCTGTGTATACATAACTAGACCAGATCATGTTTTGATGAGGGTAGAGGTGAAATAATTGTCTCTATTGCAGCTAAAATGCTGAAAACCGGACGTACTATACTGCAGTGTTTTCTTGCCAGCTGGGCTGTTCCTGTCTGTTGAGAGCGCCAATGAAGTCTGCAACTGGCAATTTGCTCCATCGTACCCAGATTTTAGATTTTTACACTGACATTTGTACGAATATGTAACATTCAACAAATATTAGAGAGATTTAGCAATTCTCCCTGTATCTTATAACCCTCGGTTCCAAGAGTGATTTTAACAGACAAAAATTGAAGAGTATGTTGAAACTGTTTTTTCCCCCTTCGAAGTCAGCAAGCATTTCATAACACAGGGGACACGCATCTGAAAAATGTACATTCAGTCTTTGCCAGATCCAAGGACATTAGTTGATCTAAATATCGAAATTTCAAGGCAATAATTATAAGAATATTAAATGTATGGAAAGATAGAGTCAGACTGAAAATTCAATGCCATAACCGGTATTTGAACCAATTACTGAACTTTAGTGTGAAAGAACAATTAATTTTCATTAATTGACCTAATAGTGGTTAACTATAAAGCCCAGGCCTTAAGGCACTTACATGTTGTAAGTCGCCATTAAGGTAGTTGTCTCATGTGTTTATGAAAACTCCTAAGTGGTTTACCGGGAGAAACACGACGAGTCAGTTGGATAATTTAATGTCATGTCGGCATGTTGGCCATAGTAGCTCAAGGGTTAGAGTGGCTGGACGGCAACCAGAAGATCCGTGTTTCAAATCCCGGATATGACATTGAATTTTTCAGTCTGACTCTATCTTTCCATACTTTAGCCCACACATGGCCAGTGTGAAAGAACAATTAATTTCCAAGAATATTAAAGACAGCTTAAATGGAAGACATACAAGGTTTCCCACTTTTTCAGCTGTACAGTTTAGCAAGTGATAGTACTTAAATAAACTCTTCTAAGATTAATTTAATTCTATAACACATTTTTGTTTAAATAAAGAAAATGATCTCAAGTGTTGATAATTAAAGAGTTTAAAATACTGAGATGTCCATATGGAGGATTAGAGTAAGCCTGGGGAGAATTTAGGAAAATCAAATGATGAACTTTGCAATGTTTTAAACAAATATTTTGATATTAAGTTTTTGAGTTTTGTGGGTAAATATTTTAGAGTTAAAATATAGTATCAAGATGTCTCGAATTATATGACTCTTCGATGATAGCCTTAGTGTGTGGAATCGTTCGCTTTCTTTGAACTAACACAAATTGCTGTACAAGAGCTTGGAGTATCAATCGACTGTAAAAATGTAACCCGTTCAAATCTCTTTCTTAAAAAAAAGACAACTTAGTACATGAATTTTTACATATGTCGGAAAACATACTCATTCCCTTATAAATACAGAATATATTTTCATTTGGCTGTAAATGTTTCAGAATGACTATATTTGATCCAAAAATGCTCCTACTTCACTTTAGACCGATAGAATTTTGTGACCTCTTCACCACTGTTACATCCAGATCAGAAATTACCGTTATTAGATTTGTCCATCTTTGGTTATGTATTTCAAACCTAACCCCGTAAAATGAGGTCTGAACAAGAAAATAAGTATCATAAACAGTAGTATTAGCTTACCTCCAAAAGACAAGGTTGTCATTCTAATAAGTAATGTACTCCTGATAACTAGATTTTATACAACAGACTACCCAGTAGTGCATGTAAGGTAGCCTACGTTGCTGCGGTGTGGGCTGTACGGCGTCGAAGTCAGGACGATAACCGCTGTCGGGGTTGTCTCAGAAGTTTAAGGATCCTCGAGTTTTGTCTGTATGATCAAGCACTCAGGAATATTCGTCAGCAGACAATCCGACATTTGAACAGAGGAGTGGATAGGACACTCACGAAGAGATCTCCTTAATTGCTACACAAAGGAGTACGTAATGCATTGATATAATTACATTTAAGTCTGACTGTAATATTGGTTAGCAGTTCCAGCAATAAGATTTGAATTTAATCCTATCAGTCAAGGAGGTCTACAGTACTATATTACCTTTACAATATGAGGAAGGCTTAGATGAAAAAATGTGTACCTTGGTAAAACAAAAGATTACTCCAATGATAAATACTATCTAGACTAGACTGTGGTATTTGGAACTGTTAAAGATGCTCGTAGTACCATTTCCAAGTTCTTTGCTGATACGAGGTTAGCGTTACTCAAACATAGATATTAAATCGATCGGAATGTCTGCGTTGAACCAATTAAGAAATCTCCTTATTTTCATTTCTCACTTTTTAAACTATATACATACATATTCACAATACATCGACATTTTAATTTTTTTTCGCCATAGACATTTGTGAAATACTAAAACTTCCCTCAATTTTTTTTGTTATCTAATTGTATTACTACCTTCTTTTAACGTTTTTTCGTTGTATGACTGTTCACTTTTACTTCCTATAAAACAATTTATTCCTATTCCTATTGGTAACTTTGTATTTGTTGTGCTTAATCCAGAAAACCTCAATAGAAACCTTTAAAATTAATAATAATAATAATAATAATAATAATAATAATAATAATAATAATAATAATAATAATAATAATAATAATAATAATAATAATAATAATAATAATAATAATAATAATAATAATAATAATAATAATAATAATAATAATAATAATAATAATAATAATAATAATAATAATAATAATAATAATAATAATAATAATAATAATAATAATAATAATAATAATAATAATAATAATAATAATAATAATAATAATAATAATAATAATAATAATAATAATAATAATAATAATGATAATGATAATGATAATGATAATGATAATGATAATGATAATAATAATAATGATAATGATGATGATTATAATGTGATGATAATAATGATGATAATAATAATGATGATATACTGAATACGACCTGCTCATTATCCTTCCATCCCGTTATGTTGTTCATAATGGTTCTCTAGAAATGATTATAAATTAAACAAAATTTTTAATTGTATAAAACATGCTGAAATAATGTTCAGTTTTTATTAGCAGAGGTTTACAGCAGTGCTTAGGACATGTAAGAATGAAGTGTTTCCATCAGGTGATTTGCTTTAAAATTGGAAAACGGAATATAAGAGGTGTGCCTCAATCGTACGAAAAAAATTATTTGGCACCATTTGCATAGTTTAGCTAGTTTTACATTATTTTTTACTATTTATTATGCTATAAACTTGGTATATATTTGATGGTTTCCCAGTTGTTTAACTTTTTAAAGAATTGAATGCGAATGAGAAATTCGTTCATTATTCACAGAGACGTAAATGTATAAGCACTGTTAGTCATGTCGGTATCTTTAACCTATAGCAATATTAATGAATACAATAAATTAGTGAAGGCTTTCAGCCGCCGTATTATTATAGAGTGCTTTGGAATTTCATGTAAATCTGAAAAATTGAAAGAAACGGCTTAAAATACAGAGCCTTCCTTCTCTCTCTCTCCCCCTCTCTCTCTCTCTGACTTCTCTCTCGTGTACACATACAAATGAACATCATAGAACCTTTTGTAAAAGTGATTTTATTTTGGAATCGGTGAAAACTCAGTACCATTTTTATTAGAATACAATAATTCTCCTATTGTCAGTTTTAAATTTTAAAACCCTTATATTTGGGGAATAGAACATGATTTGGAGTAGGCATGCTTATGTAGAAATATCTGAAAAACACTAAAAGGCTTTTCTGAGACCAGAATAGGTAAGAAAGGTCCAGATACATTCCCATGTTGTTACCAAAGGTATAGTAATCGACATAAAATTTTAAAATGTGCGGAAAGTCAAGATTATTAGGGAGCAATTGAGAGAAAAGAATATAAATTACAGAGAAAACGAAGTTTGGAGTAAATTAAAAAACCAAAATACATGATACAAACAAATTTTCTTGAGGTGGAAGCTGAGTAAAGATCCACATTAAATGAATTAATCTGTTGCCAATCCTTAAAGCAGATTAAGGATAATTTATACATGCGGAGTAGTTGATGCATGCACCACTAATGACTTTACATGTTTAAATGAACCTCAAAGTCCTCTTTCAGGATTGGTAATAGAATGTTTCATTTAATGTTCACCTTTATTCAGCTGCCACCTCAAGATAATTGGATTATTAATGGGAAACTGGGCATGAACTAAGATGATGAGAAAAATTAGTAAGCAAGATGAGGATGAAAGTTAACATTATTTCCTAGATATAAGTAGTAGAAAACGCCCAGTAGTTCGTCAATCAGTATTTAGCCTATAATTTCTACATTGAATGATTAAGGATTCTTATATAATTGTGATATAAGCCCATAGATTTATATTTTAACTAAAGAACTACCATGTACATATTTATAGTGGTTAATGTAAATTTTTTTTTAATTGCTACAGGAAACAACACGCGCGCGCGTATACGTGTGCAGCTTGTGATTGAATTTCCACCACTATTTGCTTAAGAGATTGTCTGAAATTGAGTTTTCTTCAGCACTGTTGGGTCAAAAGAGGTATTAATGATTAACCAATTATCAGCCTGGACGAGTGAAGATGTGCTTGGCTGCAGGTATGGCCAAATTGGGGCGTGAGAGATGTTGGAAGAACATGAGGATAAAATAGAGAAAATAAGGTAACAAAGTATATAAATCCAATAACGTGTTCCTTCTGTCTCAGCAGCGGAACACAATTCCCTTAAAAGAAACCAGAAAAGTTGCATTACCTCTAGTTGCTTTATTTCAAACTCGATGCGACATGTTGCTCGAAGAAGAGCACGGAGAACTGCTTATTGTTTTAGTCGATGGTTTAGCAGAGCTTTATGTTCTGAACGCACCCTTCGCTTTCCATTATCACTGCTGTAATGGTGTAGTCGGGGACCTTCGTCCCTAATTGCATTTCTCTGGAGGGCTCGAACATGCTCCAGCTGCTGCCGGACCGGCGGAGCAAAATCCCAAATTTTGCAGCTTGTCAACCGTTTCCTGTTGCTACATAGTACTGGGCTCAGGGCACCCTACCTTTAACCATAAAACCAGTTCAATTAATGGAAATGGAAGTGTGATGTCGCCTGAGGTTTGTTTTATGACTAGTCACCTCAAGAAGGAAAATTAACCTTATTTATGTCATTTTGGTTTCACATATAACCACTTACCTGTAACATCATCCAGAATTTAATGTCGAGAAAGACTGTTTTCAAATCTTTACAACACTTTTAGGAACTTATTCATGCGCCTGCGAGTAACTCAGAAAATTCGGGTAGGATGATTACCAAACTTTCTAAGAAGTGACCGGCAGGAAGATTTTCAGGAAATTTCCACATCCCAAACGCCCTTTAACTCTCGTGTATTTTTTTTATAAAACTGCTGCAGTAAAACCTCGTTAATCTAACCAATTGGGGCTTAACGTTTTCCGGATTATCAGAAGTCCGGATTAAGTGAAATAAACACCGCAGAAAAAAATTGTGAATGAAACTACAGTATATTCTCTATACTTTTATTATAACTTAAGACACAATAGGTCCACCTGATTTTAATTACATATTATTTGTTTGGTTTGAAGAAACTATCCATTTTATTTTGTGGTTTATCACACGTCTTAGTATGCGGAAATCTGTTTATTGCCAATTTCTTTGACAAAAGTCTATTACACAATTCAAATGCTGTTTAACCACACTTAATATCACATTCGACTTTCCGAAATCCAACCTCAGCCTCAGGTTCGCTACTAGTGTCGGCTGCATTGCTTACACTTTTCACAATTTTTTCGTCAGTCATTATGTGATAGCCTACTTAGATCATCTTCATCTGCGTCAAGCCAGTCTTCGATCTCGTCCACTGTGACAGCTTGAGCACCACCTAAACCAGGATTTGGCGAAAGTCATTTTCATCATACAGATGTTTCTTGCACAAATTAGGCAATGTGGAGTTCGAAATGCTGTTCACCGCAATTGAAAAATTTAAAATCATATGACTGAACAAGGCAAGTGTTAAACTAACTCTTCGGACAAAAACTGAAAGTTCTATCGAAGGTACAGCAAGAGTGTGGGAAGGAGAATAGCCTAATGTATCATTGTCACTAATATATTCCTGGTATTCCTAAGAAATTCCTATTGTGTAGTCTTTGCAAAAAATAAAATTGACAATTTCCTTAAGTTTGTCTTAGTGCAGTACTATAATTTAAGTTGGTAATCAGCAGATATTTTTAAGGATCGTATTCGGATTAAGCGAAATAAGGTTTAAAGGGCTCCGCATTAACGAGGACACTAACTTTTTTGGAAGTGTCATCACAAGTCTCTCCTTAAGCAGTTGCTACTGGTTTTAAGTTGTTAACATTTTGTGTAACTCCGGTAATCTCCTTGGTGTATTAGACTTCGTTACTGCAATTTGTTTCTAACTTCTCATTTGTGCACGTATTACATCTCATATACCTATACGTCTGGTAGGTCATGTAACACCATCCTTTGATACATTGTCTTGCAGCCTTTGAATGAGCGAGTCTTACTCTTTTGCTCAGAATTATTCACGTTGTTCCTCTGTTAGATCTCTCCTGCTCCGTTTTGAGTTTACTTTGGTATAACCTTAATACACCCGCTGAAACTCGACCCGTGGTATAGATTTATTTTGTTGAATATCGCCTTTCTCTTATGCTCACAGTAACCAAAGCCAGCCTATAGAATACGTTGACACAGGATATCGGAGAATGAATCTTAAGAGCTATTCATAAGCAAGTATTTTATATCAAAGAAATGCATAACGTTGTGCTTTCAGAATCCTTTAACTCTAATAACAGCAACATTTTCTGGTTGTCTTAAGCTCAGATGAAGATGCCGTTTCATAAGCGAATAGTCTCATTTCGTATCTGCCAACTTTGATGATGGAATGGAATTTTTCGATGCGGATTTGCATCTAAAATGTTGTAAGCTAGTTTCCACATTTCTGTTCTAGTAAGGCCGATTAATGTAGACTCAAAACTAAGAATGACCTCCTCTAATTCTTTTTCGGCTTCTGCTGGCAGAGTAATTTCCTTCCCATTTACTGAAGAATAAGGTTGGCACTTAGATCCTCTCATTACTTCGCCACGATAATGCCTAAGAAATGTTAGTGTTAATGTTTAGTAACTATTTAATTTCATCTAAATTTACCATCATTGAAGCTCGCCTCGGTAGCGAGGATGGTACCGTGTCTACCTCACGTTCAAGAGGTCCCGATTTCGACCCTCGGTCAGGGTGAGTTACCTGGATAAGGTTTTTTTGGGATTTCCCTTACCTATCCTGGAAAAAGAATATCGGGTAACTCTAAGCTCTACGGACCTTGGGCCCATTTGAGCATCACTTCACCCATTCCATGCATCGTCCGATATGACTTAACGTCAGAAGACGTAAATTAAAACACTCATTCAAATTATTTATTGCCAGCTTCATATTTTCTGCCGTCCGCTTGCCGTATTCTCTCTTCCCGCCATCACAAACTGCAATCATATGAACTATAATTGTTGGTATTAATTGTCTTAACATAGCTCAATGGTAGTGCGATTTGAGCAAACCGAAATAGTGCGATTTCGGCAACGCAGCCATTTCATGGTTCATCCTCCACTACTTCTCCCAACGTGTAATTTCAACAAGAAATTTATCGTAAAACTGTTGCTAAAGCAAGCACATGTTACAAGAAACATAGTATGAGTATGATAAACTTTTTAACAGTAGTCAGGAAGCTTAGACAGTTACTGCAAAGACTGCAGAAACACAACAAAAAATGTCAGATGTGTGCGGAAACCAAACGAAAAATACCGACCACACCAAAGTACTACACAAGCTGGTGCAAGGTATAGTACTTACAAAAGTAAGTAGCTGAAACTTGCAGATAGACCATTGTTTGAAATGAAAATAATGCGATTAAGGCGTGGTACGATTTACGCAACGTTACCCTACTAGTAGCTTAAGTTAATATTGAACGTTTAATGCTTTATCACATTAAACTTTTTGTTTTATATGCAATATGACTCGTTTATAATTGCATAAAATGACTTTTTTCCTCATAATATTGGACTTCTTGAGGGTGATAAACGTACACTTTACTATTAAATACATTAACGCGAATTTTAAATTTCACCACAAAACCTCTGTCACTATATTGATTTATAAATGCATATGTATAGTTTATCTTTAAAATATTAATGCCCGATTTCACCAACAGATGTTAAGACTTAACACGAGTTTAGCAATAGTTAAAACAAAATTACATTTCACCATCAAGTGTTAGCTTAACACTCGTGTTAACCTAACAAGTTGAAGCTGATATTGCATATATGGACATATTTATTAAACATAGCCATCTGTAATTCAACGTAAGTTAATAACCAAGCAGACCATATAGATGATGTAACAAATGCTTGAAATCCCAAATTGTGACGTAGGACCAATCAGAATTAAGTATTACGGTAACTTAGCAATCAAAACATAAAAAAGAACCAATGATGTTATTCTTAAATTTGTTCTTCTGGTTTGAACTCTCGAAGAGGGTAGACGCGTTTTCGGTAAAAGACTTCTTGTAACTACGAGAAGTTATTGGAGTTCATAATTTAAGAACGTTTAGTAAATGTTTAAAATATACATCGAAGACGCGACGCTACGATAAATAATTTAAGTAAAAAACCGTTGCATCATTTATAAATAAAAGGAGAAAATTAATATATAGTAAAGAGCTATATACATCAGTGGAAAAAATCGCATGTAAAGAAGAAAATGATGTCGAGAAATATAATTCCAAGTAAAGTAAAAAGGTATTAATTATTTAATTCCATAGTTGCGCAAAAGTGAAACCCCTTTTGTATCGATACCACGCCAGAGATGTTTCACATCTCATCGCTCGCAGAAGCTGTCGGAGAGAGGGTTTATAGAAATCTTCGAGAACTTCATCTTCACGGCTTTTAGACGAAAGGTTCATCGCTTCTACATCAAAGTAAGGTTTGGCTTCTACATGCGTCGCCACACCGAGGGAGCACCTCTCACGAAGGGGCGAATCCAACATCAGATATGTCACCGCATCGTGTGATATAAATCCAAACCACATGGAGGGGAACCGCTTCAAAGTCAAATTTCTGTTATTAAGTCCTTAACAATTGTAAATAGTCAAGATGGCGGGCATGAACTTAGCTGTTGATGTCGATTTGCTATATTAAAACCGTGTAAATGGCATTCGTAATAGAGTACGACCTATGAGGAGAAATGATTTTGAGGAGCTATCCGAAGAAAATTGTATACAGAGGTAGACTGTCGAAACAAGATGCTATGAAGGTTACTGCGGAAGTACAAGAGAGGTTAGAACATGCATCGAAAGGAATATGCCGATCTCACCATTGCTTCAAGTATTAATAACTTTACGATTTTATAATTCACTGAATTATGTGGATAATACATTGTCCACCTCCCGTCTTGAAACGTTTAAGTCACTTGTCCTTCTTCGCACCTCGTCTTAAATTTGCGTAATACTGACCAAGTTGTTTGGTGCTTTTAGTAGTGACACATGCATTTAAATTAAATTCGTTTCCAATATTTTCCCCGTGACATCTTTCTCTTTTACATTCACTGTATCCGTCATCTTATTCTCCACAATATCCTTACACTTCGTCACCAATTAAATTAACAATTCTTTCTCCGTCGATGAGAAATTTTCTCACGGCTTTATTTACGATTTTGTTCATCTGCCATTTTTCAGCTTGTGCAGACGAAAATGAAAACAAAAGCGCTTCGTAGTACTTTCAGAAAATAATACGACTCATCCATAGCCTTCTATAGCTGTGATATTTACAAGTTTCTTGGCGTTAACAGGTGTTTGTTAACATTTTCAGAAAACAGATAGGTGAAATGCAGGAAATTTATAATTAGTGTTAGCGATGTGCCAATTGTTACGTTACATTTGTTAACGTCGATTTTAACATCTGTTGGTGAAATCGGGCATAAGTGTTATTATACTCTACTTCCATAACATTGTGTTCAGATTTAGATGGATAGATATTGTTACGCTATTTACTGTTTACACTGTAGTTGGTAATGTATAATCTAATGGTGGTATAGAGTGGAAGAAATATCTTATTGGTCTTAGGGTTCTCACAGAAAATACCATATATGAATGGATGAATGAATAAACAAGCAAATAAATAAAGCAGCTTCTATTTTCATACCCTCTTATGTGTCTTAATGATTTGATCCGAAATATTTGCAGTATCCTATATAAGCATGCTATCTGCTTATGGGAGCTTCAGAACTCTTTTGCACTTCTTTTGTAACCTGTTTACTTTGCTAAATTTTTTTAAAGTAAGAAATAGGTAGATAAAATCCGCGGAAGTCTTATCCTACCGTTCTCATTACTGCAACAGAAAAACATTAAGAACACAAACAGTTGATGGTCGGAATTGGAAAGAATGGTATCGAAGATAGGCATGTAAGATTAATGGAGAGCAGAGCGGTCAAATAATAGCGGTTTTTTGGAAGGAAGTGAGAAACAGAGTACAAGACATAGATAGGCAGGAGATGTGGGAAAGTATAGAAGAAAAGAAATCTTTGAAAGACCGATCAATGTAACAAAACTGGAAGAGAAGGCATAGCATGGATGAGAGTAGGAATACTATATCTAAAAGGGTTGGGAAGTAACGAGGTAGAAATATATGAATTTTGTGGAGATGAGATAATTACTGAGCTTTTGTGACATTCATAATCTCCGGACTCATAAGACTTGTTTAAATGAAAGTTGATGAACGCCAGAAATGTACATCTATCTCCTATTTCTTAAAGCTACTTAAGTTTTGTTGTAGCTAGGTAGAAATTACAGCAATGAGCATCACTGTGTTACTCTCTTCTTAAATGTGTTTTAAAAACCAGGGGCAAAATAAATGCTTAAAAATATTCAAGTGTTGAAGAAAGAAGAAAAAGTCGCATAATCAGTACAAGAACATCATCATGTCTCCAAGAATGCTAATGAACTCCAGCGCTACCATTTAGATATCGTAAGTTTTACTTGTAAAATATTTTTATCAAGAAATGTCAACTGTAACAGTATTAAACAAAATTGGAGCTGCAATTTCAGAAAACTGAAAATACACCTTTAGGGTGCCGCCGCGATATGTACAGCATTTTCTATCGGTTTCCAAAAAGTTATTTAAAATATAGAATAAGCTCTCCTAGAGAGAAATTTGTTTATTACAGATATTTAAATATTGTTTTCGTACAAGTAACCAGTATTAATGTGATAGTAACAGGCGGTTATTCTTATGTGTCTGGCATTTAATAAAATCTGTATTGATAATGAAACTATTTCAAGGTGATTTATCCAAAGCATACAAGTGAATTCCAGGTATGAACAGAACGTAATTTAACTGATGGAGAATTCCCTTTGAGTTCATAGTGCAAGTTACCTATATTTTTCTCTTAGCTTCATGTATGGTACATTTCTAATTTAACTTCCATATAAATGAGCAACTTGATTTGCCTACTCTTTTATACTGTGCTACATGAAAGGCAACTTTTCAATCTGAAGTTAATTGAATGTTTCAGCTTACTAGACTGTCAATCGGCGTTTAAAGAGAGTTTCATACTGTGTGTTTTTCAGAGTTCCCCGTCAATCAATGCGGCAGGCAGTTGTTTGTGCCAGTGTTTATGAAACCGTTCTTACTCCATTGTGATATTGACAGGATGATGGATGCCTTCACTCATTCTTCACTTTCCAACTCGAATTATCGTCTCTTTTCTGTAACTTGACTAGGTTTACGTTACTTTTAATTCTCTTGCAGACCCGAAGACACAATGGCAACCAATTTTGAATGGAACAAAACTTAACATATATTTGGTTATTCTTAAACAAAATAAATCTTGTGTACTTTTACTTATGGATACAACAAAAGTCGAAATATAGTTTAATCCATGCAATTGCATAGTTAAACTTCTTTATCCTGAATCAAACAATGACTTTTTATTTGAAAATTTATTCTTCCCTGAAGTTCTGGTGCGTTCACTGATTAACTTGAAATAAAAATAAATATCTGTAAATAGCGATGGGCAATCAAGAAACCTATCAGAAGGAACAACGTTTGCTAGAATTAGATAAATAAGTGGTGTCAGATAACCCAGGTCAGGTCATGAGAGGTTCAAATATGCCTCGACTAATAAGGCCTCTCGTTCAATTCAGGAAAACAAGGAAGACTTCTGGCATTTAATTACCACTTAAAATAATTCCCTTCTACACCAACAATTTTTTTATAATTAATTGTACAAAAGAATAAAATTTCTGCAAACAGTATAAGTAACAAGAATTGTGTGAGTGACTTACAGCTGTTAATCGTCGTTTCACTTTGTTCACGATCTTGTGACGTAGTGAAATACGCACGAAGCAGCCTCTTCTTCCGAAAGCTTCACTCGTGTGAGTGTAGAGCACAAGACTTCTAAAATATCTCGCTCCACAGCACTCACTGTACGTCGAAATGTCACAACCACAGTCGTCATCACTCACTTTGTCACTCACTCACTCATTCACCGACTCACTCACTCACTCACTCACTCATGAGAGACTCACTTATGTAACCGTTGGAATATTTCACAGAAGACTAGTGTGATTTGCACACCTTCTGAAGGCGGAGGGGAAGGACACTTTCAGATATTAGTTATCTGACCATAACACTTTGGGGTTTACACTGGGCGAGAGCGCTACTTGTCTGACAAAGTTCAGAAAACCTAGTTGAAAATGCCGCGGAATAGAAAATAGTTTCTGTACTTTACATAGAACGAGTGTAGAAACAAATGCAAGTTACTAGCTTTTTATTCCTAGCAGTGATCGTAGATAACCATGATGTAACAAGCAAACGAAGGTCAGAGCATAAAAGGAATCACTCCTGTTTATAATGGTGTAGGAACTGTATGTTATACTTATCTCTTAATTGACATTAAAAGAAACTGTAGATATGTTAATAATGAAACAACATATCTGAATAACCTTTATCCCAATTTTATAGAACAATTAACATTTCTTGATGCTAGAACACATACCTCACCAAGAAAGTTTCACTTTATTCCCATTGCACCTAATTTATAATTTAGGTAGTTGGCATTGAATGTTAGGTATTTTATATAAAAATGAAATTTAAAAAATTAAAAATAAATAAATCTGTATCGTAAACTATTAACTACCTTTTAATTTTACTCCGTGGACGCAGTCTAAGTGTCTTCATCAAAAGTGGTTAATTTGGTGGCCTGGGGAGTGTGGAATAATCATATATATACTAGCTTCATTACTGTCTCTTTAAACATATTAAGCCTTCTGATTTATATGAAAATTATTTAGGTTATATATTAAATAACTTGAGATCAAAGAGATGGCAAAAGTAATGAAATTTAACATACTGTAATCATTTAAATAATTATTCGACTAATTCGGCTTATGAAGTTTGCAGCATTCTATTCATGTGCTGTGCAGAATTTTCGGAAATTAGACTGTATATAACTAATTTAGAATGTTAAGATATTTCTCAGTGTGTTCCGTCCTTGTGCATGAAATGAAGGGGATTTTCCACCTTTATTAGAAATGTCACTGATGTACGAAATTACAATTATAAGGGGCAATGGGAGGATTTACTCTAAAATCTTGTGCATGTTTGTATAGTCTAGGTTAGATTATTTATACGCTACCGACGGGAATCGCTCATTAATCTATTTCCACCAACCAGTACTTAAGAGCATTCGTTGAAGTATTTGTTTCTGTATTTGTATCTTCCCCATAGTTTACAATTAGGATCATTTTAGTTTGAGATGAGTTATACAATAATTTCATAAATAACCGGTGGAGGTAAAAGAAGTTCATTCTTCGTTAGTTTACAAACTCTACGACAATGTATTATACCATAACCATTATGTACACGTTTATATGCCACATATAACAAAACTTTACTTGCTCCATTGACTTCGTTGACGTGTGCCTGTATCTACCATATGTTTGGTGGCCTCAAGGTTAAAAGCCGATGGCACGACTGTGTTAATGTTGGAAATAACAAAGGTATAATTAAATTACTGGAGAAAGGTTTTAATGCTCCAAATGTTATTGCAGCGAAATTAGAAATGTTGTCAGCTGCTCATATCAATTTAACTTTTATACAACTCTAGAGTAATTTAGATAATATTTAGATAACGGCGAAAAATGTTTTAATAAAAGTTATCAACGATCCTTTATTTCAAATATATTCTTTATTATTTTCTGGTATCCTTTATTTCCATATATATTTATCATGTTTATGAAATCGTTTGTCATATTTTTGTTAATTTCAGTTTATTAGCAGGCGGTTTATCCTTATAAGTATCCAAGTTAATATATTCCCGTCCCTCTTTTTAATAAATAAAAATATTCCCTATCTTTTCCTTAAACTTCTATGTCAATTTCATCATATCAGATTCTAATAGTTTTCCCTTACTTGTTAACAGAACAAAATTTTATGTTTTGCGGATTACCTTTGTCATTGCTATTCTGACTTTTTAAAAACTGTCAACCTGCTCTGTTATTTTATTTATAATTTGCAACTGCTTTACCTATCTTATGAATGTAACATTCTGTATTTTTAAACACTCCTAATATTCTCCGTTTCAGGGAATCTTTTATTCTGCCAACTTGTTAGGGTTTGTAGCTTTTCTAGGGAGATATGAATGCGATAGCTTGCTCTTGCTTTTCGCACCTCATCTTGTAAGTTCTAGAAAGCTACGACTTGGAGGTGAGGGAAGTGAGCTTGAATAATTAGGTTCTGCAGTCTTAACTGACGTTCTTTGCAAGTATTAAATATTGTTTCCCTAAATATATGAAAATGTTTGAATTGATATACGTTTCCAACACTGAAATATAACTTACAGTTTGATTAAAAGGTGCTTAAAACAGTGCACTTCTTTACCAGTTCCTCATAATAAAATATATTTTAGAGTAAAAAAACTATCCTAAATAATTACGACGCGATTCAAGCTAGTACTAACATGACCTAGTTCCATAGCATATTAAACGCATGATCTGACTTGTTTAAAAACTTTAATATTATGATAATATTAATAAGGCTGAGTGTAACAGCCTGTTTATTCGTTTTAACGCCTTCTTTTCAAAGTCTATTTCAGAAATAAAGTTTACATAAATATTATTGCTGTTCTATATTTCGGCACCACAGATATTAGTTTTCCATCCTGCCCGATTCTTAAGTAATATCAAATTACTAATTACCCTATTTTGGGCTAGCCATCTCTGACTCTTTAGGTGAATCAACACAGAGCTTATTTCAGATTCTTCATTCGTAACAAGTGTGGACGAGCCACGTATTATAAACGGGAGAGAGGTCATAGAGTTAGCTCCATTAAATGATAAAGAAAATCATCTTTATTCATCATTCATACAATAAAGCTTTGAAACTCAAAGCAGCTTATTTTTTATCAGACTGGGGAAATATAATACTATTTATAAGCTTGCAGTAAAATGAGCAAGCGATGCTCAACACTATTTTGTTCAGTACTTGCAGTTATTGCAACATCTTCGTATGCTACCAATTATGAAAGAGCCCATTGTTCTCTAAGTTTTCTACCTGCGTTTGTGGAATGTAACTTGTAATTGTGTAAGATAGTGTACCATTACTAGGTTAGACTACTTGGGTGTTGCAAACGCTCTCGAGAAAGAGAGCGTTGGAGGTACCGCATGAGATTCGAGGTCAAGAATGCCCATACCTCACTTATCTACAGCATACTTATTGATTCACATTTGTTTCAAGATTTATATAGAGATGTGATATAGGTGGATGGAAACTGGCTTTTGTTGTATACATACGAAAACCTGACGTAAGAAGCATGCTATTGAGATTTAGCGGATCAGCCCGGTGTCAGTGTCACCCAGTGTCTCAGTGTTTTTGGAGACCCCTACATAACGTATGCAACGAGATAAAGAGAAATGCTGTTGAGTTCACGGGTTGCCGCACTGCGATCAAAGGCAGGGTTGCAATTCCAAGCAGTTAATTACAAGATGACAACCTTTACAGTTCATTACTGCCAACTCACTGGAGCAACAAAGTGACATAGGTTAAGAACCCTGCTTTTCTACCGCTCTGCTACTGTTTTCTGCTTCCACGATTCTGCTTCGGAAATGTGGCGCTCTTTGAGGAAGCCATTACCGACGCACGTCTAAGGATTTCCTTTAACTCGAAAAAATATTATCTTATTTAACTTCATAAAAGTTTTACGTGACTCCTCTTGATACATTGCCACTAATCATAATGCCCTCAGAATAATAATTCGTTAATAAATTAAGCGTTCTATAAAAGTGCTCCATTGTAACAGTGGATAAATTTAATCTTCTTCTAAGTACTGGGTTCGACTGTTGACTTAAATCTACACAGCTTGTTTTAAGTCTAATTTGTCTCTTAAATTTATATACATTTTTTAATAACTTCTGAAGCAGCTATTTTTAAAAAGGAAATGCATGTTTGTAAAATAAGTATTTTTGCGAGGAACAAAAATGGAAAAAAGTCATCTTTTTTCCAAGTTAGAAACGCTTTAGCACTAGCGATTTATAATTTGAAGAAAACCTTTTTATTCTGTTCTCTTAAAGTAATTTACTCCGTTAACACACCACCAGTACTTTTAATCTTAATAATAAAACGAAAATAAAGCAGTATATCTTCGTAAAACCTCATTCCAGTTCTAGTAAACTTCGTCTAAGCAGCGCAGGAGAATTCAGCTTCCTTTAGGGATGACATTGTATTCTGTTTGTATTTACTCGCTACAATCATAGTCAAAATGTGGATTACAAAATGCATAGGATAAATTGACAACTTCTATTTTGTAGTCAGCGTCAAACTTATTGGACAAGGAGTCAATAATACTCTAACACTCAAGTCGTTCAAGAGTAGTGTAACATAAATGTAACGTTAAGTACTTAAATTGTCGTAATAAATATTTTTATAGAATTTCAAGTGTATTGTAGAAGAAAAGTTTTGCAGGGTGTCCTTTGATTGACTTCCTAAGCTCATTTTAGCAAGTATGATTAAGGAAATAGTAATGGACGATTGTTGTACTAAATTAATAATTTTTGCGCCATAAATCGCCTAAATAGGAGCTGTAACATTGGTCTGACAGATGTGTCCTGTTTTTGAATTAAACGAGAAAATCACATCACTTAATGGTACAATGTACTCCATCATACCGAAAACAGATATCTTTCAAAGGACGAAAGAAGGTGCAACACATTAAACCATTAAACTAGCTCTGAAATGAAATAAACCTCATGGAGAATCATTTTGAAAGTTCAACTTTCACCTTAGGGGCTTTATTTGGTTAGATTTACATAGCTATTATAAAAATTGCTTTTGAGTAATTAGAGAAGAATCAGTCATTAAAAACACATTTGCTTTGTTTTTAATAATTACAAAAGGTGTTTTACATTACAGCAAATGAACATCTGTGTTATCAACACAACCTTTAATCGTCTACAGGATTGCTTCCTCCAGATGGGATATTTAGGTTCAGTATTATGTTCACGGAGGTTTCTACGCATGGGTGTTGCAAAACTTTGGTTTTATTATGAATTCATACAATTTGAAATTACATACACATTGTATTAAAATGTACAACTGGCATAAGTAAGTATGGCAATGCCATAAGTAACTGGCATTTATTAAAATTATTATGATGCACTTATGCGAAACATGACATCCAATTATTTCATTATTCGTTTCAGTTCAAAACTTCAAATTTATCCTTATTAAATATTAATGCTAATCGCTTAATAAAACCTATACATGATTTTATGAAAATAAACCGTAGAAAAGGCAATTTTAGTGTAAGCAATCCGGTGTCATTTACCAAACACTATAGTTTATCATGGTGTATTAAACGTGTTCAACTCTGTCAAGAATGTAATATCTAAGTAGTAGTCTATATTTCAGCTTTCTTTAAACTTGATGAAATGTGGCTGTAGATATGGGTGGGTGAGCATAGGTGCAGGTGTTATTGCTGAGTAGTATTTAAAATCATACTCGTGCAACGTTCTTTGCCCTTACCATTCTCAGGATCCATTATGTATTAAATTGTTAAACATATTTTCCTATTAACCTACTTTTTATATTCATTTCACTACAATAGTATAAACACCGGCTTCGAAATAATTTAAAATCGAGCAATAGAGGCATAGTTGATACTTATTCCTCCATGGTTGCATACAAGATGCAGAAACGTCTCAGTCGCTTTAATACGGTTGCTAATGAGAACAAAGAAATCCACGTGTTTTCTTGTGTGGAGATACATTTAGGTTTCAGCCAGAAAACTTTAAGGCATTATTTTAAAGATTGGTTTACAAATTGTATACCAGGTGAGTAAGCTACCCCTGTTGGAGAGGACTTGGAAAGTGGTAGTTATCTTAGGAGCGTAAATGACACACATACAATGAATTCTCACTTTAATCACTCTCCCTAGTTATAATAATATAACATCAGATGGCTTTATGGTGCGCAATCAGTTTTCCAAGTTCGGTTTCCCCACATCCTCCCCACCCTGTTCAGTTCCGATTTCCAAAGGAATGACCAGCTGAATGGGTCGGGCGATCTCAGAGCCGTTTGTTGTGCTTAGAATATCTGTTCTCGCTATGCCATCTCGGCCCAGGAGAAGGTTCATCACTGGTGCTAACTTCCACATGTGACGTGGAACATGATCTTCCTGCAACAGCATCACATCACCAATTTCAGCTCTTCCGGTGCGGGGGCGCCGTACCATGTGGAATGCTCTCAGCTCCAGGAGGTATTACTTCGTCCATCACCTCCAGAAGTCGTCTGCAATTTTCTGCTTCTGGTGGTACAGCTTAGTGAGACTAGTAGCTGGTGGTGCCTCACTGGGGATCGTAGTCAATTCCCCACCGGTGAGGAAATGAGCTAGAGTTCGAACTTCATCTCCGTACCCCATGGTTAGTGGCCTAGAGTTGAGGGCGGCTTCGATGCTCACAAGAAGGGGTTCGTCTGCTCTTCGTCTGTCTTATTTCCCAGAGTTTTCAGTAGAGAGCGTTTCACCGATTCTACCATTCGTTCCCACCATCCTCCCCACCGATGGAAACTGATACAAACTGGTTACAATAATATTACATCAGATGGCGTTACAGTGCGCAATCAGTTTCCCAAATTCTCACTAGATATCTGTTTCTCCACAGCCTCTATTTATTCTCATCTATGCAACCCGCAGCTTATAGCCTAATGTAAAAACATTTACCCTTTTAGCACAAAAACCGTCATTGCAGCTATACTCTTTTATTTGGTAATACACGCTCACAGCATTAATACTTACAGTCCTGAATGAGGTCCAAGAAGCCGAGAAAGGCTTAAATAAAGGGCAGGGGCGTGTTTAAAGGTGTATGTGTGTAAATATAAGCTAATAAATACAAGTTTGCAAACTCCTCTAAAGTTGCTACTTCAGCTCTCTGTGTCTGGGTATGATATTTTTGAAATCCACATACACATTGTTGCGTATAAGGTCTGAACAAGATTTGGGAAATATTTTAATTATAGGAGGTTCACATTTCATTTCGTGGTAAGCTCCAGGCTTTAGCAGGAATTAACAAGTTGAGACAGGTTGGATGACTCAGTGATCAGAGTAAGCAGTGGTATTGACCTGGCCAGCTCATATGTGTTCTGGTAAATCGGCAGAAAAATTAAGAACAGTCATTATTGGGTTGCACAAGATTGTACCATAGGATGTAAACTCTCTGTGAGGAACCGCTGAGTTGTATGATGGTAGACATTTTGGGAGTCAGTTCTATTTAAACGATTACAGCCTCTAAAGAAGACTTTGTCAGATCGTGGTTAGTTAGTCAGATCATGGTTAGTTAGTTAGTTAGTTAGTTAGTTAGTTAGCTAATCATCAGTTGGTTAGTCAGTTGGTTAGATCATTGGATGCTGCTACTTTATTCTCATCATATAACTTGTCAATACTTCTACAAAACTTAACTCATCAAAGTTAACCAGCCACCTCTTATTCAGAACTCTACGCTACTCTACATTAAAGGTAATATTTATTTATCATGCATTAATTGATGCAATGTCTGTCTTGATTGCACCCTTTATCTCTTCAAGATAAAGGAGAGCTTTGTTTAATTTGACTTCCCCAATCTTTAAAATATATTTGTCAATATTATGGAGAACCCATCATTTTAATTTAACCCTAATCATGTCCCTAACCTTTGACCTGTTTAGCTCTACCATCTGCTCCCTTATCCTTTCAGTAGCTACACCCCCAGTTGTTGATTGGGTTTGTAACTCCTTCACCTCCCTTAAAATCCTGGTTTACAACAATATTGATTGCTTGCCGTTCCATACAACACTTATGCACTGAGTTATCTACCGCCCTCTATAAACCGTTCTGTAAATCATCCATTAGAAGCCATTCAAGAAAAGCATAAGTTACATATGTCGCTTAGCATGTTGCATACATTCAAATATAAATAAGGGCAGGTGACTCGCATTCGATAAACTTCTAAAGCGGAAGATCATTTTATTTTGGATTCTCATTTTAAAATATGTGTGAAATTCCATGACAATGAACAGCACTTCACACATTATCCACAGAAACTTCAACTCGTACATTTGTCATAGCTGTTTTTGTATTATAATCTTCTAATCGATTGAAATAAAAAATAATTACTAATAAGATTAAAAATGTTAATTGCTATCATTACTATAACTAGACAGTTGGAGGTGTGGCTTACCAACTCTAGCTTTCCCCCTCTACCATCATTTCAGGTTGCCTCTCCTCCTCGCGCGGACTGCACTGTTCATCTGTTTCACTCGCGTTTGCATTCACTGTTACATTCACTCTTCACATTTTCTGCCGAATCACTGCATTGTTCCTCAGGGTTTAAAGAAACATTGATTCTATCTATTTGTTGATCGATTGTGAGGCAAGTCCGAGGTAATTATTTCCTGTGAACTTTGAAAATCAAAACAGCATTAAAATACACGCTTTTGGTGAGGTTTAAGCTCTGTCGTATGCAGGAAAGGAGGGATGGGAGTCACGTGTTTTTTGAATGGCGAGAAGGGGAGAAGGCATTCCTTGCGCATGCGCACACTGACTGCATTTTGTTTGCGGTCTACCTGTAGTATTAATATGATAATGGATTAGGCAAGTTGAGAAGAAATATTATTTTTGCATTCGTGAACATGCTAGATTTAAAAACGAATTTAATTTTCAACGAACGTTCTCGCTTTTTAATTAGTTTTCTTCCAGTTCTATTTCAAACATACACACGATGCGATTTTGTAGCTTGAGAGATCGCAGAACTGGACATATGATGAAATAAGTACCGATATATATATATATATATATATATATATATATATATATATATATATATATATATATATATATATAAACATCACTTCTCCCATTTACCATAGTAACGGTAAGTAAGTAATAATACAATTATTCCTTACAATAAGTAAAACATACTCTTATGCAAACCTATTAGCTCAGATTTAATGTTTCTTAGAGCATATTTCATTTTGTGATTCGTATAGATATTGTGACTTTGTGGGTTCATAGAATTAAAAGTCCAAATTGCCGAAATTCTAAATGTTCTTTATTTTCGTAGGAATACACTGTTCAATTCTCACGTAACAACATTACATCACATATCACAATCTACAGCACCAAGGCAGATGACAATAACAAACATTAGCTTTCGTTACAACACTTCACAGCTGACTCTCGTTTTACACACAACTGACTCATCACTAGCCATGACTTCTTTTTATACACCCATTCATGAATTCCAGACTGTCAATCACTAGATGTTTCTGGAATAAACAAGGCATCTAATGACGTATTCCGAATATTCTATCACCTTCCAGAAACGTGAAACCCTATCTGGGCCGGCAACTCTTTCACCTCTGTGATAAACTATCCGTCTCTTGTTTATCGGCGCTAACGTTAATTGTCGGTGCTTTGTGAACGCTAGCCGCCTATCAGTTCCTTTGTGTACACTAGCCTTGTGTTCCTTTGTGTTATCTATTTGCACCGAAATATTTATGTCCGTTGCGTGGCAATACGAAATTAAGAAATTTAAAACTTTTTATCAGGTACGATAATGAAAATCACAGAACTGAATAAAGTGTCTGAATATCCAAGACAATATATGTATCAACCAGGTGTGTTATGGCTATAACCAGTAATTATATCTGTCCACATGTGCAATTGTAGAGCGTGTTGATGAATTGGTTTCAGTTAAATCGTTTCAAATCCGTTCCGAAATCGGCGAGTGATGAATCATTTAGCGGGCTTTGTCATGGAGGTACAAATATGAGATTGCTCGTTGCTCCTAACACCTGCCAACTGCTTTAGGGTTACAATGTGCAGAAGTATAACATGACAAACAACTAATTGCAAATGGCTGGTGAGAGATTAACTGCGTTACTAGAAGGTCAAAAGTTCACATTTGTATTTCGTCGTATGTATGTGAAATATGAATCGCTCAGCATTAGAGATTGTTAATCAGTCGTGAAATATTTAGTTGCATACGCACAGTGAATTTCAGTATGAATTACAGTATTGTTAATTCGAGTGGTAAGTTAAAAAAATGGTTTACTAACGTGCTCCGAGAATTACTTACCCCTAAAACCCGTGAGTTTGTTTAAATATTACACATTTATTGAAATATCGCCTTTATTATACTACGTCTTCAAAGAGAACTTCAGCACAGATTAGAATGCGGTTTTAGTGTTGCCAGACCTGAAGAAATGAAAAATATTTTACCAAAATCTCTAATTTAAGAGGCGCTTGACTTATAAAACGCCTATTTGTTCAGTTTATTTTGTAAAGAGGAATTAAGATGAATTTCTGAGCGGCTAACTTCTAAAAGGCATATATTTATGAATTATTACAGAAAATGAATAGATAAAAGCCCGCCTCGGTAGCGTAGATGGTAGCGTGTCTGCCTCACGTACAAGATGCGGCAGTACTTTCTCACCACCTCAAGCAGCACGTACCTGGACTCGACGTCTAGGATGTCCACCTGGACAGTTCGGAAATATATATATAATTATTAAACATAATTAATTCAATAATTAATCCATAGTACCAAAAGTTCCTATTTCAAAGAGGTCTCGAGTTCAAATCTCGGTCAGGGTGAGTTACCTGGACAAGGTTTTTCCGGAGCTTTCCCTTATCCTTAAAGACAAATGTCGGGTAGCTCTAAAGCTCTATGGACCCGGGCTCATTTGAGCATCATATCACCCATTTCATTCATCGTACGATATGACTTGACGTTGGAGGACGTAAATAAATAATAATAAAAAAAAAAACAGAAAACGAAAGTGGTCATTGTTCAGTGCCGAATTTAATGTTTTATTAATCAATCATGTTAGCGTCGAGATAAAGAATCAAGCTACTGTTGTATAACATATTACATTATATTATAAAGATATATTACAGCATTAGTCAAAGTAATGGACCCCCAGGGGTTTACTTCGGCAGTCGGGAATTGTGCTCCCGGAGTCGTTTTCTACTTCTCCTCCAGGTCGGGGGTTGGGTTAGGTTCCAAAACCGAACTGTTTCCATTTCTGGAGAAGAGATCAATGACGTCAGAGGGAGAGTGCTGTCTTATTGCAAGATTATTGTGGTGCATGCTGCAGTCGTAGTAACAATGTGATATAGACTTTGGAATTTAGCAAGTGAACGTGAAAATTAAAAACAAAGGACGTTTTCGTGTGCTACTGTCTTCTCATTGTCCCAGAACTGTATTATATGATCACATTTGCTGTGGAAAAAAATTTGATGCATGGGTAGGGATCCCAGATTCTAAAATGAAAAGATTGGGACACCTTGAAATTATGTTATCGTAAAATCGAAAGACCTGTTACATATACAAATACGGTAAATAATGTATTAATACAGATATTAGCACATTAGCATTCGCTGAAATTTATTGCATTAACATGATCCATGATATCAGCTTTCCCTCCATGGCTAACGCTAAACACACTGTAGCAGAAATTACTCTTCAGATCCAGATCTAGTAATATCAGTACTATTCTCCTTAAAAATAGAGATTGCTCTGTAATAGAATCACTAAATGTAGAAATTGGAGTGCAACTTCCGTAAATATTGGACATACGCTTCGATACCAACATAACAATCAAATAGCGAAATATTTCCCTTTGGATATTTACCTGATTATGTAAAAAAGCATATTTCTCCATGCTAAGGAATGCAAGTGCAATAACATTAGAGATATTTCGTGTATTTAAGATGCAAAAATATTCAGTACTAATAAACTTCTAAAAAAATTGGGACATTTAGCGTCTCGGTTAGAACTTCTCGGTACACTGGGGCAATTGAACAAAGAAGGCTAAAATCCGGGACTGTTCCGGTAAAACCGGGACGTCTGGGATCCCCATGCCTGGGCAGAATATTAAAAGTTGTTGGATAAAATCGATTTGCTGACTCTTTTAAACACGTTAAGTTTAATTCTTGTACACGTTATACATTTTAATTTGACACAGCATTGATTGTAGTTTCTAATTCCTTTGACATTTCTTTTGCTTAATTTTTGTAATTATTGTGTTTATTGATTATTTTTGTAATACCGGTTTATCTCTCTAATTGCTTCGAATGTATTTTGTATCAGATATGAATAAATATATAGCCAGAGTGTGGTACTGCAGCAGAAAGTTTAGGTTTAACACCCTTATGAACTTCTACTCATCACCAACTTTCATTAGGGGAGAGTCGTGCAGTATCGGCCGGCATGCAGTACCGGCCACTACTGTGATTTCCCTTTTCGCCTCCATGTGGCGGAAGTTTCCAGTAAGCAGTAGCACGTTTGTGCATCCACGTGCGCTATAGTCGGATATCTTCTTCCTCTCTTCAGTTGTTTGTCTGGTCTGAGTACTTGATGGTGGTTAGTGTAGCTCTTAGCGCACGGAAGATATTCTGAGGCCTGTAGCAGCGCTATATTTGCGACCTCTGTAAACCAGTGAGCTAAAAATTTGTGAGCTGAGGAGAAATAGTGACAATAAGTTGCAATGCAGTTGTATGTTACTATTGTTCTATATGTGGCAGTGCAATGTATCACTGACAATCTATATCGTAACAGAAAAGGCAGTGACCGATACTGCAAGACACTTTCTACATGCTTTATAATTCTAGCTTTTTTCTTGCGATGTAATATAGTACTATAAATAAAAAATGGAAGTCATTACATTATACTATCTATAGATCATGTCCTGAGATAAGAGAGTAATATAGTAAGATTGATTAAGCACCACAGTTACAGATTAAAGTTAAAAAACTTAACCCGGCCGATATTGTACGACCTTCCCCTATCCCTTAGGCCAAGCTGTATGTTGGAACTAGGCAATAATCTATCTTCTGAAATTGATTAGGTGGATATTGCTCTGCTACTATGATAAATCTAATATTCTCTTTTAGGGAAAAAATATGCAGTGAACTTCTTTTCAAAATTGGCAACCTTTAGCCTGTATCGCCGCCTGTGACATCATCTGAAGAAATTGATAAGTTCTTTTAAGTACTCTGAATCACTAAAACAAGTATTTAGGAATATTAAGTGCAGAAGTAGTAATGGCTCTTAGCTCGAGTCTCTGTGTTTGAACAATTGTTCTCTTGACCTGCATGTTGTAGCTCATGCCTGTTGTTCTAGGTTCAGTATTGGTACATTATTCTGACATATATCCAGCATATTTTGCTATCACCGAACTAAAAATAGATATAAAACATTGAGTAGAATTATTAATGCAGTTACGATGTTAAAGTAGTTAACGTCCACTAACGTGCATAAAAAGAGAATAATTTCCACAGCTCGTAATAGTGTTTATTCCTCCTTTGAGTCTACCCATCCGATATCAATTCTCTATGCGTTTGGCCTGGAAAACAATTCAGACATAAAAGAGAATCAATAAACGATATTATAGTCGATGTGAAACGAGGAGATGGTTCGGATACCAGCGCTTTGAAAGAGTTTCGCTACGATTGGTAAACAGGAAAAGGCTTAACTAATACATTTCATCCTTCTACTGAAAGAGGTAAAGGATTATTTGCATGAGCGGTGTTTGCGAGAGCTTTATCAGCAATATGGAGACCAATGTTAAGTAATTTTTGCCATGAAACAATGATACGATGGTACAGTATTACAACTTATTTACGCTTATACTGTAGCATATTTCCGTCTGCCCATTCTAGTATAAAATAAATTATGAGATGTCATTAATTCAGGAATTATTAACTAGCTCACCCGGAGAACTTCGTACTGCCAATAAAAGTTAGCTGAACTTATGCATATAAATAAAACAAATACGGATTAGTTAATTATTTCTTCAGCAATTGGCCCGCCCTTGCGATTTATTTGTGGTCGTCGCAAAGGCCAAACGCACGGGAAATTGTAGACGCTTAAAATAAAAAGGTAAATTCATTGGAACCATCGGAATACGCAGGATCAAGATATCTTTTCCTTTGTAATTTCCTTTGATGATTGTTGCCTCCATGATATTATTCATTGGCTTTTTCACAGTTTGTCTCCTTCCATTGCACTGTCATGGCCGATTAATGTTACAAAGCATGATCCTACTTTTAATTTTAAAATTGTGAGGTGGGAGTTCAGGCAATTCTAATGAATTTAAAAAATCGGTGGGATAGTTGATTATATCATCCTAGTTTATAGCTGTGGCAACTAATTTTTAAGAAAACAACACCCCCCTAGAACGCAATACTGACATACCAACACGACCATTAGCATTATCTGCGTCTCACTGCTCATCAGTATGATCAGCACGTGACGTAGCTCGTCGCATATTTGACTAACTTCTACGACCTAAGTCAGGTGTCCTCTTCTTGGAACAGTAAAAAGTTTTCCGCAAACTTCACAAAGTCACAAAGAAATTGAATTAATTTTGTGTCAGTTCAATTCATATTCATGAATTCACAAACACAACTTACGAAGAAAATATCCAAGGATTCAACAATATTTTACAGCAATTGTCTGTGGTAAAATATTCAGAAATGAATAATGTCTGATCTTCGAAATGTATATCATGCACATAAAAGATTTTCAGTCTTGATAAGAAACGATTAATATTAAAAATATGGTAAGTAAAAGAGCTTTGTAGACTTTGGCAAGGAGTGGAATATCTTTCCACTTTGTAATACTTTTTTTTCTCGAAAATAAAGGAGTATGTGTTCCGTAAAAGTTTGCGTGTGTAACTTTTTAAATTTATTTATTTATATATTTATTTATATATTTATTTACTTATATATTTATATATTTATTTATAGATATATTTAGTGATTTAGCTATTGATTTAGTTATTAATTTATTTACTGATTTAGTTATTTAGTTTTATATATATAGTTTTATATATAGTTATTTACTCAACCTGTTCGAATCTCGTTCAGGGTGAGTTACACGGATAAGGCTTTTTCCGGGGGTTTCCCTTATCCTTAAAGACGAATGTCGGATAGCTCTAAGCTCCACTTACCGTGGACACATTTGACCATCATTTCACCCATTTCATTCACCGTCCGATATGACTTAACGTTAGAGTACGTAACATAAAAAAAAAAAACTTCGGCCTTCCGTATGTGTAGCCAAAGAAATGAATTTACCGTATCTCGCGAGTTGTAGAAAAATCAGAGTCGAGGTAGAATAGGCAGTCTGGCGAAGTCTAGGGTAGGGAGAAGTGTTGTCCAGTAGCAGCATCAAACGACGTTCAATAATTTGCATCCAGTGAAGTTCCAGGTGCATCCGTCGCTATCTAGAGTATTTTCAGATTAAGATAAATGCATTCCGCACCTAAATTACTGAAAACCATGCAGACATTCGAGTAACTCGACACTGGCACAAAAGGGTAAGAAGACTTTTTTGTTCATGAACCCTGAGAAAAACCCAAATTCCCAGTTATATTTACTGATTATTTATATTATTTATATCTTTTAGTTTATTGCTGAACTATAACACCTACCCCATAGTTTAGCAGTGATTTAGATACTCCCCGAGGCGGACCCTGAGGTATTAGCGTTTCTTCAGTCACAACAACGAGTACGACGAAAGCAAATAGATCGTTGCTGCTAAGCCCGACGGAGCGAGGGACCTTCAAGACAGTGCGACAATATTTAAGTGTACAAGCGAAATAAATAGGAGAACGTTTATTCTTTTTCTGGTATGTTTTATTTCAGAGCCACAATTCTACCATATGTTATTTTAAGGATAACTTATTAATCGGAACATGGACGAATTGTTGATAGTGTTAAGCTTTGGGTTTGGCTACATGTGGAGCTAAAATACCTGCCAGTCCAATGGCTAGAATTATGTTAGATAGGGTGGGACTAAAGTTATCCATATCAACATAAACATCTGCCTTCCATTATGTGCCACTTTTATGCATGTCAGCATAAAAGAAAGTGAAAAAGTTTACCTATTTGTAATGCACAATAATAACAATAATAATGATGGTTAAATGATGATAATAGTAAAACAACAATAATAATTTATCATAATCATTATTATTTATTATTATTGTTATTATTAATATGATGATACCTTCAGTAATGGAGTGCACTCGCTGTTAAATTACAGATGTTCAAAACGGCATTTGCAGCATCACATAGCGCCGCAACATTGCTGACTTAACGGGGGGGGGGGGGGGGACTTCGGCTCCGAGATAGTGAAAGCAGCTCACATTCCCGTTGGACCAGGCACTCACCTTCACTTACGTTTTTCTCTAGTTAGTAGAGAAAAGCTGGATATATTACATATAACTCGGAATGTTTCTGCCTCTATTTCCTGTCATTTCATTTCCACGTGCTGCAAAGGATCAGGCGAGTGGACGGCGTTTAAGACATGCGGCGGTATTGCTTTCTTTGGCGTTGAGTGTATTAGTGCCCTGCTAATCCCCCTCAAAGAACTCACCGTGGGGAGAAATAGGGTATTGTGGAAGTCCTCCCGGCGTTTGAATATAACATCTGGAGATGTTAGGGATTACATCTGTGTAAGAGTCTTATCGCACCGTCTCTGGTCGGCGTCGTGTCTTTCGTTTCACCCGATATTCTCAGAGGTTTACAGAAACACAATTGAACTATATGTGGGCTTAAGTCCCGAAATACTTCTCCGCTACTGTAGCGTCTGAAAACCTATATCTGAAGATGGTGCAGGTTTTCTAATTGAACTTGCTTTCATGTATACTTCCAGTTTTTTTAAATCGGTGTACTTGATTTATTTGTTTCGGTTTTGGCCTACTGATCTCAAGGTTGTGGGTTTAAATCCGGCTCAAAGCAATGGTTTTTAATGTGCTTAAAAGCAACGGCCCCATGTCAGTTTTACTGGCATATAAATGAACTATAACGGAACAAAATTCCAGCATATCGGCTATGCATTTATGACCATTGTTACTGATAGTTTAACTGGGGGAAGAAAATATTTATTTACACTTTTTGTTCCGTCGAGTAAGCTTTCAGAATGCTGATGAAACTGAACTGCACCCGGAAGCTAAGGTACAATTATACAACTTACTTTGATAATTTAAAAGCTTTAATAAATCTCTTATTCACACTGACAGCTTACTTGCACAATTACACTTAACTTAAACTTCCTCGAAAGTTAAACTTTGTACATATTATAATTTCACTCTAACACCTGCTATTACATGATTTTGAACTGCACCCGGGAGCTAAGACATTTATAAATCACCGTGCGCACGCCGTGAAAGGAGAGCCCCGATTACCTTGTCTCGTCAGCCCGGAGAGGTGTCCGAGAGAGGAACCAAAGCAACCTTCACGCGCTCACACGGAGAAAAAGGGAAACACAAAACAACTGAGGCACACGCCTCGTAAAGGAAAAGTGCAATCAGCACAAAACACTAAGACAAGAACGCCACACATTGTAAGGAATGGTTAGTTGTCGAAGAATTTTTACACTGAATTGTCCATTGTGGTAAGTTTTTATTAATTGGGACACGGTAGAATACGATATTGTATTCGTATGGAAATGTGAGGTGGACTATCTTATTCTGTGCCATCCTATACTTCAAGCTAGACCATCACAATCATGCCTTGAAACTGTTTTACTGCATTTATGTAACGACATGGAGTTTTTATTATTACCACTGAAATGCGTTTGTCTTTTGTTTGAAATGGATCAGGACTGTGATTACTAGATATCAACTTTAGGATGTAGGGAGAGAGAAAGAAGAAAATTAAGCCATTGAATAAAATGGAATCACATTTTCCGTGCGGTAATGTAAGTTTCTAGCCATTCATACGTAACTTAAAGTTTTATCAGGAAATGCTAGATCCGCATATGCTGTCTAACAAACGATTATTGTTATTTGATATTCCCTGGGAATGGAAAACGCTTTAGGATTAGATTGTCTTCTGGAGAGTAGTTTATTCCTGATAAATCGTCACCTCTTTGTTTCTCCGGTAACTGATTCAGTTTGCAGCATTAGTCTGCTTAAGGACTGCTGCAGTAGACAGATTTATAGCCGTTCTCTGTAACGGATGAAAAACTTCTGCCTTCATAATGTGTTAACACAGTGGCCGACAAAATGGATGACAGGTGTTGCGCAAATATTCTGACAGGGCTTGGAAATTATTCTTCAGCCGAGAGAAAACTTGGAAAACCACAATGCTCCTTTGTGAAACACGTGTTAACACGTGTACACTTGGAAACTTAGCTAGTTTTAAGGTATTAACGAACGAATACATGAGCTTTGCTTTGTGATGTCACAAATAAGTTTTTATAACTTGGATATCCGTCCGTTAAGGAAAATATCCGTAAATATAAAATCATAACTAGTTGTCAAGAATGAGAATAAATAAATGTAGTATTTACTATGTCAAAATGCAACTAAAATTAATTATGTTTAATTGATAAGTGGATTAGTATGTAAAATAAATACACAAAATGTCTCTATGCAATTATATAAAGATATCTGTCATTAAGGAGGACACTGTAAAAATTGTAAAATTTTTAGACATTTTAAAGTCTTTGCACAGTCTTAATAATTGGAGTTTTCTCTATAATTTTATGCATGTTTCATATTTATAACCATATGGTTTTATATTATACTGTCCCATAAATAATGCAAGTTTTATTGGGATTTATGTCATACGTGTATAATTTTACTTTTTTTCAGCACTATTTAACGTTGCTGTAAATGGTTATTGTACCATATTTTGAACACGTTGGCAGGCAAATAGGTGATAATACAAAATTTTAAAATGAAGGTAACGAAGTATGAAGTTGGAATTCTGAAACATTACTGAAAACAAAATAATAAAGTTACTATTATGACTCGAAAAAAATATGAGAAATAGAAGATTAGAGAGTAGCACAAAAAGCGTTCCAGTGCTTTAGTAATGTACACGAAAACTTAAATCTGGAAGGCACAAGTTATGGAATATTAAGAATACAGCTTTAAACATTATTGAAGCTGTAGATTTATACCACCTGAACTGACACCTGAGAAAACTCAATCTGAAAGGCATATGTCGTCAGCTTATCGTTAATTCTGGAACGATGGATTAATAAAGAAATTTGTCACACGCGATGAAAAGTGAGTGTATCACCATTACCTAACATCTAGTGCAAACATTGTTAAGAATAGTTTAGGCTAACAAAATAATGCTATCTGTGTAACTGGTGGAGCTTTGAATGTATGATTCAATAGAAATTTGAGCGAATTTGATGCGAATTGATATTCTCAGAAACTGGAACAAGTTCCCAAAAATATTGGGGTGGGGGAGAATATGCAGGAAATTGAAGGAATAGAACTGCTACCAAATCCGTCATATAACCATCATCTTGCGCCATGAGATTACGATCTGTTTAAATCCATCGCATATTTTCTACGAGGAAGAAATTTTGAAAAGAAAAAAAAAATGGACATTTTGATTCCTTGCATCAAAATCAGAAACTGGTACCGTTGTGGGGTAGCAAGATGGCTCAGGGCCATAGAAGTCTAATATTCTTCGCTTTGAAGATTAGAATCATGTCTTGTAACAATACACTTAGAACGAAGGCTCATATTTCATTGCCCTTTCACTACTTTTTGGGAACTTAGCACTCTTATATTTCTCTACACTTCTCTGAGAATCTGCAGCCTCCGCCATAATGTCCACACGTGTGCAATGAGAATAAAATTGGCGCTAGAGCATTACTTAGCTGCAATAAATAACGGAAGTATCGTTTACCACCTGATAAATACATAGAAGGAAATATTTAATCACATACTTAAATGCTTTAAAAGTTGAATTACTGCGCGTCAATTCTTTGGTTGTATCAAATAAGCGATAATATATGCAATATAATTAACTACTATTTTCATTGCACCAAGAGTTCTGCAGCAATGTTGATCTGTTTCGAGTAAAGAAGGTAGACTATTACCATCCAGAACCAGATACGTGGCTGCACCAATGAATGTATTCATACTTAGGTTCTGCGACTGAGGGGGATGGCTCAGGCGGTTGCGTCTGTGGTAGACCCGGGTCTACCGCATTTGGTAGACCCGGGTTCGATTCTCGTGGCCAAACTTCTTAACCCATGGCTTTTTAGTGGGATTTCTCCGGTAGCCGGGCGAATACTGGGTAGGACAATTACATCTCCCGAGTTTCCTGTCTCTCCTTTTCATCGTCATTATCATTTTACATCATCTCTCATTGGGTGGTCTCTTTTAGGGTAGAGGTGTGGGTAGTAGTCTTGGGTCAGCCACCCTCTTAATCCTGATGTTTCATTATTCCTGCCGGGGATGTCCCACTTGGGACTTAGGTACAATAATCCACAGGTTTCGGTGCGAATCCCTCCCTAGTAATCCTAATGCTAATCCTGAAATCTGAGAGAATAAAAATGAAATTTTATGATTATATTTTTGCAGTTGGTGTCACATATTTTATTGGTTTTATAAGTTAAATAAGCAATAGAGCACATCTTATATGACATAGCTCTTGCTGTTAAATTTGAGATGTAGGTCTTGATTTATCGACTTCATTGTATAAAATAATGTGACATTGTGGGTCGTAGAATTAAAAGTCCAATTTACCGAAATTCTAAATGTTCTTTATTTCCATAGAAATTCTTACAGTAGCAGAATACATCACATACACAATTACAATCTACCAAGGTCGTTGACCACAACAAAGAGTTCACTTTCAACACACACCCGCTTCAATTACACTGTTTGCAACTATTTACAACTACTGCTCTGTTTACTACTGTTTATGACTGTCTTTTACATTTGTCCGCTGGCATGTCTCCTCTTATGTATACTCCTACTGATATCATGATATATTTCTGGAATATTCTGTAACAAAGAAGAAATCGACTGTTCTCTGTCAATTAAGATATCGCTAGAATGTTCCATTTACCTCACGTTATCTCTATTGGCAGTCCCTTTATCTCCGCGCTATGTTTATCTGCTTAGGCAAGTTGTTTGTCTCCGTGATACACTATCCGTCCGTTATCTATCTGCACCGAACCGTTTTTGTGTGCGTCGCCGCGGGAATAAGTTAATACATTAGCAGTTCATACAAATTGTACGTCTTTAGTGGAACTAAATAAAAATGTGAATGAAATATGAAATTTAAGTCTACTAGAAATAAGAAAGTACGGCATCAAATATCATGGATGCATTATTATAATTTAAAGTTTATGGTAATTAGCTTTACTTGAGAGTCAGAACAGTGGAGAATATAAACAACGTTTAATAGGGTTTAATAACTCATTGAGGATCAGCCAGGTACCGAAAGGAGTAATTTTTTATTTTATCGTTGTAATACAGAATACTCAGAGTAGTGTTCGTAATCGATTTCTGCAAAACTTCGTTTAGGATCTTCATTATGTAAGTATATGTGTAGTAAAAGGGTATTTTTTTCTTCTAAATTGAAACTCAAAATTAGAACAGCATATCAAGGATAGTTTCGTGGAGTTCAAATGGTGTGCTTCCATTTCAGGAAAGCTAGCCAGAGATTATCATATTTAGGATGTTTCTTGCAAAGGAAGTGCGATTCTCAGCATAACACCAGAAAACATTCTCGTATTTTCATTATCAATAATGTTCAGTTACTTTAAGCTTTTCTGTCTTCAATTCACAGAATATACTAGGTCCTTTTAGTAGATTTGTAATTACACTATGGGTATTACTCATTTAAAAAAAAATGCCGACTTATTGCGAATAGCCCTTCTTAAGTACGGTAGTAAAGTCGAAGTTTGAAAACGTGAATGTTAATACCATTTTATATTTTCTATTGTATTATTTATTAAAAGACTAAGGAAGGAGTATTAACTTATGCACATAAATTCCAGAAGAAGGGAAATGCTTTAAAGTTTGTTTATTTTATCGCGCTTTAAACTTAGTTGGGAAATGGAAAGCAGCCAAGAAGTGTATAACCGAATTCCACCGAGGAGATGACAGAATGTGACTTCTCATAAATAGTAGTGACACTTCCGAGTGAGTGCATATTTCCTTCGTGAAGAAAAACTCATTTTATTGAGATTCCTGGCATACCATATATCATTCTGCCTTTTAATCTTTGATCGTTCATAACTAATTTTTGTATTATACGTTTGCTGACTGCAGAATTAGCTAGTGTATACACTCTGCTTAAACACAAAACTAGCATGTGTTAGCATATAAACGCTCATTGTAAGAACATAGTTTTTGTTTAATTCCTTCACTTGGGTGTTTCATTCGTTAAATCTTTCTGAAAGCAGTCACGAGTTCTAGAACAAGGTATAAGAGCTAAAATGTGGAAACCAATAATGCCATAAATATGCTACATTAATTAATATATTAATGAATATTAAATTTATAAAGGGATAGCATGTAATACCAAAATAAGTAACGGAAAAGAGAAAAAAATAATTTTATATTCGAAGTTTTTAATCTTGTATATTGAAGTGTAATTATGTTCTATGTGCTTACTTTTTAATTTATGATTATTCAATTTTGTAAAAGAATATATCCGTATTGTATGTGGAATGTTTGTTTAGAAGAGTTTGTATGCTCTTTGTAATGTTAATTTCTGAACCTTTGGTTCATGCTTCTTATGGTACTGCTTAGCCACCAAATTTGTCTGTCTACTTTCACTCTGCATTTGCAGAATGCATTACTCTTATGTGTTTTAATTGTTAACACTTATTTATGGTATATTGACAAATTTACTCAAGTTGTCTAATTCTAGCCATCCAGAACAGACATTTGTTTATTCAGTATTTGTCTTTTAAAAAGTAATTTTCTGCATTAGCTGTTTATCGTGAGAAAGGAGTTTAAGACAATTGTTATTTTGTATTAATCTTCAGTCACAACAGAACCTTCTTTAGAATGTGGTATATTTCGACTGCTTAAGCTGTATGTTATAGTTTCGCTAATCTATTTTATGAGGGATGAAGAACAGAATAAATTAAAATAAACTAAATTTTGTACATCATTCCAACCGGTCTCCTATTCCCTTCCTTTTTAGATGTAATTAAACAATGGAAATTAGGTTAACCAAGGTATTAGGATAGGGGTTAACAAATGCTTAATTTT